>NW_019167938.1:4615799-4659830 GCF_002303985.1 Durio zibethinus | reverse complement strand
GATGCATTGTGTCACGGACCTAAGGGGGAGTCCTGAATCCCACATCGAACATAATAGGAAGGTCCCTGGGGTATAAAAGGGTTCACACCATCTCCGCCTTGTGAGGCGCCTTTTGTAGGACAAAACCGTGAGGCCAAGGGGGCCAGAGCGGACAATACCTCACAAGGGTGTGAACCGTGGCGAGAAGGCTGATCTGGGACGCCGAAAGGGTGAATGCCCGGGTCCCGGAGCCGCGCGGGTTCGGAGCTTGAGTCTCGACCCGTGACAAGTGGTATCAGAGCCAGCCCTAAACCGTCCGATCCACGCCGAGCACCTCGAGGGAGGTAGGCAGGGTGGCCGGCCTCCGTGACGAGGGCGTCACGAGGTTGGGTGCGGGAGAATGTCACGGACCTAAGGGGGAGTCCTGAATCCCACATCGAACATAATAGGAAGGTCCCTGGGGTATAAAAGGGTTCACACCATCTCCGCCTTGTGAGGCGCCTTTTGTAGGACAAAACCGTGAGGCCAAGGGGGCCAGAGCGGACAATACCTCACAAGGGTGTGAACCGTGGCGAGAAGGCTGATCTGGGACGCCGAAAGGGGGAATGCCCGGGTCCCGGAGCCGCGCGGGTTCGGAGCTTGAGTCTCGACCCGTGACACATGCACCTGGTATTTGATATTGTGATCTGTTGGCTTGTTACTACTGGTGAAATATACAATTAAGTTATGCCTTTTCCTTTCTTGGCAGTCTCCCTAAGTACTCTTTTAACAAATGTCTGTAGGGATGCCATCGTTTAAGAGCAAGGAGAGCTGGTTCTAATCTATACCTTGATGTACATATCGTGGTGAGTTTTTGGTACATTTTCTAGTGCCAGTGAAAATCGCAAGGAGAATATGATTAGAAAGTATAAAAAATTACCTCACTTTTGTTAAGCTTGCTGAGGATATGATGTTTAATAGAGCAGAATGAAACAATGTGATTCATATAGCTAACCGTAAATAGTCGGATAGCGTTTGTTGCTACTAGTACTTTATATTGTTGGTGTTTTTGCTTGACTGTTAAACTGCCTATTTGAGATTTCCTGATGCCCTTTGTGATTTTCCCCTTATTTTTGACATGTAGGTCAATCCCTTTTCTAGTGTTAGTGCTGCACATGGCATTGGTGAAAACATTCGTCATCAAATTCATGAGTCCCACCCTGAAGTGACTGAAGTTTTCATACACATAGGTACATTACTTGGTTACTTCATCACTGAATTGGTTGCAACAAATTTGTTAAGATGAGAGCTGTAATTTCACTATTTTGTGTTGAAAGATGACCATCTTTAAAAGAAAACTGATTGTTAAGGGAAAGAAGAAAAGAACTTTCCCTCTAGGTAATTACATCATTTGTCTTTTGTTGATAATTTCTTCTGACTTCCATGGACCATTTATTCTATTTTCAGCTTGATAATTTAACCTGTGGTATGGAGAAACAATTGATCTTGGAGCAAGTGATTTTTGGCCAGTGTAAATACTGAGCTAAGATGTACTTTAATGGCGATTAGCATTTAATTTAACTTTTTTTTTTTGCCCTTTATAATATTGTGGTTTTAGGCATAGATATCTGATACCATGCTGAAGAGATTACTGGTTATTGGATTGTAAAATTGATGCAAGAACTGTCTTTGCATCACCAGTTGTCGGCGTCTTTGTTCTGATCAACTTTCTTTTTACCTTTTGGAACGTGTAGATCCTGCATATATAGAGTTCTCCCCCGACGTAATGGACCAGAAAGAAAGTTTGAAGAGAATCGAGGAACGGAATAATAATATTTCTGCCAGGGAGGAAAATGTTGAAGCAATTGTTTCTTGCATATTTTCATCAAAGTTTCCAGAGGTACCTCTTCTCATTTTGTTGAGTGTTTTAAGTGTAGGCTCAATTATAAATAAACTATGCTGTGGATAAAGGTGTTAAGCACTGAAGTCGGAGTAGCAAGTTGAAATATGGTTTGGTAAAAAAAGCTCCAGATCTAAACTTTAACCATTGTTGGAAGGGAAATCATGAATTTTGTTTTCATCTTGTTATTTTTGCCTGTTATTCAAGCCAACACCACACTATTGCTTGGGGCAGAACTTGCTACTTTATTCTTAAAACATTTTTAATACATTTTTTTGTTGAATACATGAATTTTGCAGAAATTTATGGTTGAACGCATAACTCATCACATGTTACAAGGGAAGATATTACTGGAAGTTGAGGTTAGCATGCCCCCGGATATCAGGATTCGGTACAAGCTCTCTTTCATTTTTCCTTTGGCGGTTTGTTCAATATATATGTGGATTAATTTTAAAAATATACCCTATGGTAAAGGCTGAAATGAAAATATCCCCTAAATTTAATACGTGATACTTAACTAATTTATGATTTGTTATATTGTTTTTTTACCAAAATCTGTTATTTTTTCGGTTTCTTTTTAATTTTTTAATTTCTTTTTCTTTTTTTTTCATCTAAATTTATATTCTCTCTCTAAAAATTTATTTTTGCTCCCTAAAATCAAATTAATTCTCTCTCTAAATTCAAATCATATGACGAGAGGCAAAGTGGAAGACATTGGCTGAACATGAGGTAAAAATCAACTTTGATGGTGCTTTAAATACAGAGAGGAACGTAGGAGGAACTGTTAGGGGAGGGTCTTAGGAGCAGTGTCCATACTTGTACCAGGAATTAGGGATGCAATAATAATAGAGGGAATTGCTATCTCAAAAGCAGGTGAGTTTGCTTTTGCCACGGGATGGACAAACATTGTGCTGGAGGAAGACGCGCAAGGAATCATTGCCCAGATCACTGACCAACAAGAACATAATTTGTCTTTAATTGGAAACCAAATAATGGATGTCCAATATAGTCTAACCAAGTTTCAGAACTGGAAGGCAATGTCTGTTCAGAGAGAAGCGAATGAGGTGATGCACAAGTTGGTTAAAATGGCAGTGAAAAATGTGGAGACTTGACAGTGGCTTAATGTTTGCCCAGTGGAACTAATAGGCATTGTAACCCAAGAGGCTGTTTATAGAATTAATGGAATGACTTGCTTTATATAAAAAAAAAAAAAATGTGAATCTCATAATAGGCGATTGAATTTAAACCTCGATCTAGTTGATTTATACAACAATATTTAAAAAAGTAACAATCAAATAATATTTAACATGTTTGGTTTTGTTTGATTTCAGAGAGAGAATTAGTTTGATTTGAGAGAGAAAGAATGAATTTAGATGAAGAAAAAAAAGAAAATTTAAAAAAAAAAACAAAAAAGTAATAGATTTGAGTAAAAAAATAATGTAATAAATCATAAAATAGTTAAATGTTATATTTTAAATTTTAGGGGTATTCTTTTTTTTGGCTTTAATCATATGGTGTATTTATAAAGTTTATCATATATATAGGGATATGAATCTTATTCGTATCTAATGAGAAATTTGACTTTTTATCTGAATGGGGATAAGAATGTGTATTATATTGTATTTACAAAGATGGGTATGAGTATGTGTATGATTTTAAATTTTTATTAGATACAAGGATAATATAATATCCACCTCGTATTTGTACTTTATATATATTTTATATATATTTAGTAAATAGATTTTTTAGTAAATATAAATTATTTTATTAGATTAATTAAAATTAATATATTTTTATTGAAAAATATATTAATATGTATTTATAAAAAAATCAAAATATACAAGATAAAAAAAATTTTAAAAATAAATTTTTATTTTTATTTTTTTTAATCGCTGAAGGGTACGGTGAGTACTCATATTCATTAAATATTTACGGAGATAAGAATGTGAATAAATTTAAAATATTTATTGAATGTAAATATGATGATAAGTATAATATAAAAATATAAAAATGAGGATGCAGAATGCTTTACCTTACCTGTCGACATTCCTATTAATATTGACTTGAGGATGCGAAATACTTTACTTTACCCACTGATATCCTTATATATATCGAATACCAATTTCTTTTCTTTCCTCATTACAGTGATGCTATGGAAGCGGGGAAGGAGGCAGAGAAGGAGATACTGAATGCAGCTTCAAACATTGTTCATGTCAATGTTCAGCTAAGATTGGGAAGTCCAATTCCGCAGTTCAAGTATACATAGCAAAGTTTCAATTGTTCAAAAAACCAGGACTCTCTTCCTGTGGTGTTTTCGGTACCAATCGTAATTATACACATTGTTTTCCATACATCTTTAGCAGGGAAATTAATAAGTAATATTTGATTTACTAAAAAGCGCTTATGTAACCCCTGCATAAACCTCTTATTGTAAGTAGTACGCATAAACCTCTTATTGTATCAAGTAATCCAGATGTTTTTATCTCAATAAGATGACTTACATAAAGCTTGAAAAAAGTGGCTGTTTAAACTCAATTGAGTCAACTTTCAACTGATTATTATTATATACTTTTTTTAAAAAAATTAAAATCCAAGTTTTACATTTGAATTTTGTTCTCAAGTTCCTCTATCCCCAACCTTAAAAAGCTGGTTTGCTATCTATTTATTTTATCTTTTTCTTTTTTTTGTTAGTAATTTAAAGTTTCTCATGTTTCTCATTCATTCTATTTTTTTTCATTTTACAAGCGTGTTCTAGTAGAATTTTATTCTCTTGTCACAAAGTCTTGTCTCGTATATATATTTATGTATGAAATATGTACAAATCAACATTTTTGAAAAAGGAATACCTATTTGAATGATTACTCATATTGAAATTTACAAAATCTTCCTTTGAAATATCTAAGAAATTCTCCTTTTAATTTAATATTTTTTCATTGTTTTTGTTTTCATTTTTAATTGACATAAACCCAAATCATCCAGTATTATAAGATAATCCATCAATAATGATCGAGATAACTCGGTAGAACAAAGGATTGAAAACCCTCGTATCATCAGTTCATATATGATTTTCGACATATGACTAATTTGTATGAATATTTATTTTACAAATTAATTGATATAAATTAACATAATACATACTTATCTAACTAGTTATCTTAAAGTAAATCCTTTATTTATTTATTTTTTCTATTTTTTTGATAAGCAAAGAATCTATTATAATTAAATGTAATAAAAATAATAAATAATGCAGTAAAAAAACTTTCATTATCGTTCTTTTTTTTTTTATTCTCTTTACATTAAAAAAGAATGTTAATATTTCATACACCAAAAATATGGTGTAGAAGAGTTCAAAGATAGAAATAACAAACTCAACACAGCTACAGTACGAATAAAATCCAATTCCTTATTATTTATTTATTTATTTTTGTGTTCTCTTTCATATTCCATTTCTTCATTCTTTTTTATGCGACTATCTAAAGTTCATCTAAGTGATGTACGCGATATAAAATCTTTGTTATTCTTCCTATCGTTTCTACTCGTCCGAAATGAAACAAAAAATTATCTTAAAAGATGTATTGTCTTTTATTAAAAAAAATGGATTAAATAATATTAAAAAAAGAAAAACCTTGAAAATGAAAGTAAATATTATCAAAACAGTGAGAGAAAAAAGAAGCAAAACAAATTTGACACGAAAATAAAGAGAAAAAGGGAGATAGAGAGCCAAGTGATCAGATAATTGTAGTCTGATTTTTTTTAGTCGACATTATATTTTTCAGAAAAGGATATCATCATCTCAATGGCTCTAAATCAGACTCTAACAAAATTAACCTATCAATTTTTCTTTCTCATCAAAAACTAAAGTTTGGAGTTGAGAGGGAAGAAAATGAGAGAAGAAGGCTCAGAAGGATCCATTGGTGATTTTCTAATCACAAAATGGGCGAAAAACCCTTCATAAAATAGGTAGTTTTCAACATCACCGCCTCCCCTTTTTTATCATTGAAAATTAAAAAAAAAAAAAATCAAAGCTTCAAAAGTTTATCAACGCCGAACCTGATGTGCCTATGGGAGGAAGAGTAAAGATTAGGAAATTGAGATAAAAAAGATGATTGAATTATATAAAAAAGCGAATCCGAAGATTTGGCTTCGGCTGCGAAGTTGGCTTTCGCTATCGCGTATAAATAGAAAATCTAAATTAGGGTTAGGGTTTTTAACCCGTTGGTGAGAGAGGATAGAAGGGGCAAGCCTTATTACGAGCCTAACCCTGCGTTCACCAGAATGGGCAGATAGCTGATTTGGGCTTTGAAGGACTCCTGAAATTCTGGGCTCCGGCTTCATCCTAGTCTAAGCCCACTTGTTTTTCACTTCTCATTTGACCAGAGTTTATTTCATTCGCATAGTTGCTTTTGGTACTTACGGTTTTATTCACGTTGTACAATCTAATAAATATAATTTTTTGTATTTTATCATTTTTTTTATAAAATTCAATCATTTAACAAGATTATCTCTAATTTTATGATAGAAACTTAACTATAGAGAATGAATATTTTTAACATATTCTAGGAGGAGAAAGGGATTAAGAATTTTTAATTTAATAATTAAGTTATTCATTGGTAAAATAATAAAATTTTAATTTTCGTCATCAATAGTCAAATTTTAATAGTCTCATTATTAATGGTCAAACAATAAGTACTCATTTGAAGATAAGAGAGTGAGGTATCATAAGATTCCTAGTCAGATGTAGCATGTAATATTGGATTCAATTAATTTCACCAAAAATTGACTTCAAAAATAGAAAATAAACAATAGCATTGTGAGTCCATCTAGTGGGACAAAGTTGGGAAATGATAGTCTTTAATTGGGGTGGGGAGGGTAAAAGCGGATGTTAGGTATGATGAATATGTACGATTCCTACGACTTGAAAGATGGGGTAAAAGCAGATAGTCTCTGCTGAATTTTTATTTATTTTTATCATTTTTCATATTCATGTGGAAAACATTTTCCATGGAAAGTGGCCCAAGCTGGTTCTACATTTTAGGATTACATTACTTACCAAGTGTGTCTGTATCAGCGTTTCTTTTTTCTCGGTACAAATTGGCTGTGGAAAGGAAACGGAGTTTCATATTTGTTGTTTGTTTTAAACTTTGAAGAAAATGTCTTCGAAGAGTGAGATTAGGTTATTTCGTGATCGACACGTGGTTCTCTTACTTAATTTTGATAATTTTAAATACAATATAATGATATAATATAAAAAATTATATATTTTAAAAAATATATTTTATATTTATTTATATCGATACGAATTTTAATATAATATAATTTATATCTTATACTTATTAATATATTAATACGTCTAAACACATAACACAATTAATTACATATTTAATTTAATTTTATCATATAAATATACATGTAACATATTTAATATATTTTTTATATTTATTTTAATTTAATATAAATATATAAAAATTATTTTAATTATTAATTTTTAAATTATAACATTTAATTAACTATTTAATATTATATAAAAATTATTTTTAATATTTAATTATGATTCTCATTTACGAATCGCGAGGTCTACTCCCACTTATCGCTGGGTCATCATGAATTTAAAAAGTCAGGCCCATTGTTTGAAGATAGATAAGTTGGTGTGTACCCCATGAGCCCCATTTGGTTTCCAATGCCAGAGTGGCCATCTCAGCATTGTCACAGACAAGAGCAAGAAAATCTTCCAAGGACAACTGACAGATAAAAGTAACAAAAAAACCTGTGGCTCTCAGACATCCCAGATGGACTTTGCAATAGCGGAATTCCCATGTGAGAGCTGTTGCTGAAAAGGGTTTATCATTGGCAGTCTTTGTTGGCTTATTGCTTCCAATTCTAATCTTTGTTGCTGATGCTGCTGTTCATGCAAATTGACTGGCCTTGACACTCCAATCCCCATGAAATCAAGAGTCGTCATGTTATTTTCTCCATTGCTCGCTCCAAATATTGCTGGCCCTGGTGGGTTCCTTTCGATCGCCTGAGTTCTCCCTTGTAATAAGCTAGAACTGCCACAATCTTCATGTTCCATGTTCTTTATCAAGCCTTGGTTTCGGTCAGCTCCATTAATGAACATGTTAGTGAAAATTCCCATATCATTCATTCCTGAGCTTCCTGCCACAGTATTGAAAAGTTGGACCATTTCATTGGGGCTTTTTTGCATGAGCGGGTTAGAGAACCCTCCCTCGTTGATCCCAACCATGCTTGAATGATCGGTTTGTGATGGAAAGTGTTCGTAAGATGTGTTCTGCTGCTGCATTCCTCCAAAATATGTTGGTCTAATGGACTGGTCAGGACCTGCCATGCTACTAGGAAAGCTTTTTTGCATCATGGGAGAGTTTATACTATTACTTGCAGTTGCACCCATTTGGGCTGCTTTCTGCAACAAGGCTGTGGCTGACACGTGGGGCGACCCGTCAATTTGGCAAGCATTGTTGCTGTTTTGTAAATAATTGAAGCCAGATGGGTTATTTGAACTAAGTTGTAGGCTAGAGGAAGCTGAGGAAATGCTTCCTTGGCTGCCAAACAGAGTGCCAGAGCTGCTTGAAAACATGCCTCCACCCATGTTCATAGGCTTAAACGGCATTGGCACTAGCTCTTGGGGAAGGGATTTGAGCGAGTTTTTCGGGTCAATGTTGTTGAAGTCAGATGTTCCCAGAGATGTGTTGGCATTGCTCATTGGCATTGATGACATGAGCTCTGGCATTTGGTTTAGTAAGTTTGATCCCATGTTGATGTTGTTCATTAGTCCTTGGTTTACCTTGTTGTTTTCTTCAGCTAATGCGTCACAGAATGCTCTGTGCGTGACGAAGCTGTCTTTTCTGCACAAAGAATAAGCAGTGGGGTCAAATTAGGTTTGTTATTGGATAAAAATTTTGATAAGAAACAGTACTTTTGATCTAGAGAGAGATTTTGAAATATGATAAATAAAAATGGGGTCAAAACTAAAGTATGAAAAAGCCTATCAATTGTCGGCCAATATTTTCCAACATTTCTTTTATTTGGAGAGCTTAGAGATGATATAATTAATGCATAATCTAAAACATATATGCAAGACAGCCTGCATCCAACAAGAAATTTTATAAAATCCAGTTTTGCTGTAGAGTTATGAAATTACCATGTAAAACAATGCAAAACTTTAGAGTCATCATCAGATAATCATTGAACACCTTGCACTGAATTTTTATATATATATATATATATATATATAGATTTATGTACCTTGTAAAGGATACCATATACATACATACATATATATATATATATATATATCAATTTCAGTTCTTCATGCAGAAAGCGGATGCAAATCATTAAATTTGATTAAAAATTCTAATATAAAGTATATAAACCTTGAAAAGATGGTTCCACAATCACATTTGTATTCCCTAGTACCACAGGTCTTCTGATGAGCTTTCCAATCAGATTGCACAGCATATTTCTTTGAGCACTTGTCGCATTTCCACTTCTTCTCGCCATGCTTACGGCTAAAATGCTTCTTTATTCCTGTAAGATCCCCTAGTGCACGAGCCGAGTTGTGGTGGACACAAGTTGGCTCGGGGCATATGTAGACTCGTTTCTTGACCTCACTGGTTATCCTTTGCCTAAGCTTCCAGGGAAGATTGTGACCTCTTCGGTGCAATTGAAGGTTTTGGTCCCTTTGGAACCCTTTGTTGCATATCTCACACACGAATCGATTTGTCGCCATAAGCGTTGTTGGTGATAGAGCAATAACTTCAGCATTTGGATCTAATTCGAGCAACAATTATACAACTATTTCAAAAGACTACCAATTGTTCAATGAGAGCATGAGGTAGTAGAAGATTTACCTTTAAAAAAGAATTAAGTAATTGTTTTTGTAATCTAAGCAAGAGAGTTCTGTATTCTTACTAGGACAGTTGGACCCCAAAGAGCCAATAACCAAATAGAACACAGTCAGAAAACAAAAAGAGAAGTAAAAAGTGCAATCAAGCAAACAGTTCTTGGCAATTATTGTAAACTAATAGCAATAATTGAACCTTTTATATAACAAATTAGAAATTAATCTTTTCTTCCTAAAGGCTATTTATTTCTTGGAAGATACCCCCATTAGAAATCTTGTTCTTTTGTGCTGCTTAACTGGATCAAATCTACCTTGACATGCATGCTTCTATTGAAGAATATGTAAAACTCAGAGCCATGCATCTAACTCAAATCACGGATCAAATCTAAAAACCACATCAGTTAAATATTTCATCGGAACTTACCTGATCTTATAAGATCAAATATATGTCACCTGAATTAGATAAACTTAGCATAGAAGAAAGATTCAAGGGTAAATGGATTTGCCTGGAGTTCCTGGTAAATTTCTTTTCTTCTTAACTGCTTGTTGTGGCTGTTGAGTGGTAGAACCATTGCTGTTAGAAGCACCAGAAGGTCCTGAACCAGAGCTAGTCAAGTTATTTTGCAGCTGTTGTTTCTGCTGCTTCTCTTCAAGAGGCTGGACTTCCTCTCCAGCGTTTCCTGAAGAGAAGCTTCCGTCATCACCTGAGATATTTGACATTTGAAACTGAGAGGAAAGATATATTGATAATATACAAGCTTGTCTGTTTCCTTTTCCTTGGCTCCAAATCCTATTGTTTCTTTCTTCCTTTCTTGTTGTTGGTGCTCTAACAAAAAGTGGAGGCTTGTTTTTTGGTGAACATAAAATCAGGAATCTGCTCTCTCTAGAGGAAGACAAAAACCAGGGAATTCTCCTTCATTCCTGGTGAAAGAAGAGGGTTCTAGCTGCTAACATTGGAACCTGGTCTTCTTTGGCTTTATATAAATATATATGTACAGGGTTAAAATTTGAAAAGGACAAGCACAAGGAAATTGCCCCCCTAATATGATCATTATTAAATAAATTGCCATTCTTTTTCATTGTTATTTTTTATATATAAATTAGTTTAATTGGTTCCCCAGGATGCCTTTCCTTGAATAATACTAATATGTTACTATGACAGTAATGTTAAAATTTTTGTTACCAAAACAAAATCAAATTAAAGCTTAGAGAAATTAATTTGGATGAGAAAATTAATTAGATTTCTTATCAATCTATAGCATTATGATTTGGGAGTAAATTAAAAACCAAGAAAGTTTGGCTAGAGCAAGGCTGTAGGCTTCACATGACATATTTAAGCAGACATTAGAATTTAAGTTATAGTTTGTTGATGTAAAATCACATGATTTGTTAATAGAATGTTAAATTTTTAAATTTAATAATTAAAAATCAAATTTTGATAATTTTAAATAAAAAAAATTGAAGGTATGATATATAAGACATAAATTCAACTAGCTAAAGAAAGATATCAATTGTTGAAAAGAAATTAAGTCCATCAATTCAAGTTTAAAATTCAATTATACTTGAAAAGATTGGACAATTATTGTGTTGAGCAAATTTCTTCATCTTCACAGATTTTGAGTTCAAACTTTTTGAAAATGTGTAAATTCTATTTTATAAAACAGTAGGAATTTACATCTGAACAATGATCATCTTTAAAACTAATTTAATTTTTATATTTCTCTCCTTCTATGCATTTATCCCACTCCATGAAATTAGTTTGCAAAAACAATTTTGCAGTCTATATCACAATATATAATCAAGAAGGGATAAATTTCTTATCAAAAAATGTTTAATATGATATTTATAATAAAAAATGTTCAATCAAATATGAAAATTTACTTTACTTTATTTTTGGATTTTTTCAATTTTTTATATTTTATTTTTTTTATTTATTTTATTTCTTAATATGACACATGTCATTTACAGATTCAATATCTATACAAATGTCAAATTTTTATTGATTGATGGTCGCATTAATATTTTTAGTATTCAAAATTGATGTTACTTGATAAACGGATTCAAAATTTAACTTTATAATCGAAACTTTTTTCAATGTAGATATCATATTAAATATTTTGTAATAATATAAAAGGCTGCCTAACAAATAATGATTAAACCAATAAAAAAAAGGTGCAAGAAGCTTGTTATATCATTAGGATGCGTCTCCGTTATCAGTTGAAACTGTGCCGAATCCTGTTTGTCTGGTTTGATCCAAACGATCAAGGAAACCAAACAAGTCAGTGTCCAGAGTTTCAATATCTTATACATAAGTTATTAACCCCATTAAAGATGGCTGCTGCTTTGTTTTCTAGGTTACAGTATTATAATATTTAGAGTAACGACGACATCTAAACTTGTATGTAATCTTAAACAATTGCATTACCCAGAATTTCTTTTGTTTCAACCGGTAAAACTATGCCTCTGGATTTGCTTTACATCAATGTGACTTTTTATCCTAATTACTGAATTTTCTGAACAAGAAAAAGCTGTGCTTATAAAAATATTGTTTCTATTATACACTTTCTTCTTTTACTATGAATTTTTTTATATAAAACATATCACAATTTAAAAATTATATTTACAATATATCATCTGATAACACATGAAACTTTGTATAATATCACATTCTATAAGCGTTTGAATTTCCATCATTCTAACTAAATCCTTCTTGTAATTGTCTAAGAATATTATAGGGCAAAAGTATTTTATTTGATTCTCTAGGGATGCTAAAGCTATCCTTATTTATGGCCAATGGGTTTTGTGTGTGTGTGTTTTTTTTTATCTCCGACTCAAGCATGATGGAGGTGACGCTATAGTTCAATCAAAAGGGGAGAAAAAGTGATACTTTAGAAAAAACGTATTAGCCATTTGCCTAACTGACAAGACAATCCTGAACTCAGGGAAGAACAAGTGCTTGTTCATTTGTTCAATACTAATATGTTCAGTTAACAACCATTATCGAAATTTTGGATAAGACCAAAACTAAATCCCAAAATATCACCACAAATATCGTATTTTTGAGAAAAAAACAGATCATACTCTTGAACTTTCTTGATCGTATTTCATGTTAAAAACCAGATGATCACTTTTCTTTAGTGGCATTTTCTTTCAGTTTTTTCCAATTGAAAGAAGAAAATTGAACCATCCATGTCAATTAGCAGGATTTAGTTTTCCAAAAATTAGTTCACATGTTTAATAAGAAACAGCAAGAAGCCCGGCTGTAGAATGAGAAACAACAAAGAGACAGAAATAAGAATATGAACCATTGGCTAAGTTCCAAAACTCAGGTCAATCATATTTCAAAACTGTACCATTTTGCAAGTATCTGCTACTTCTCCATCACGAACTACTAGTTAAGACAAACAGAATTGCTTGGTTATCATCGATGGCGGATCGATAGAATTTATGAAGCAAACATAAACACAACAGTGTGAAGACAAAAATGTTCCAACATTATACATTTTCCTGGTTATTTTATGGCAAAGATCGAATATAAAGGACGACCCTAAACACCATTCAGATGCTGCAGTGTCACAAATGCTGAATAATTTAGAACGAACCAGGTTTCTAATTGACATAAGCTAAGTAACCCCATGGAATATAAACAACAGAAAAGACGGCCATGGCCTTGCATTCTTTCCTTTTTTTAAAATATATATATTTTTATGAAAACGATGTTTGATTGAGGTTAAAAAAAAAACCAATCATGAATATTCTATTGTTTGTTGAAACTGACGTGTTTTTTACGATGAATTAGAAAGGAATAAAAAGTAATTAAGGAGAAAGATTTTTTAAAGATTTTAGTCTTGCATCAAGTGTGAACCTGGTCTATTTTGTGTCTGGTGATGGTTAATTTTCAATATTATTGTAAATTGGTGGATTTGAAATAATTTGTTTCATTTTGACTGGTTCTACGGTAAGAACGTAGCTTTCAAATGGTCCCAATTTGAAATTTATAAACTAAAAACAAAAGAGAAAATAAATACATGAATCACTTTATTAGAAGCTCTAGATATAGTTTCAATTAAAGTTAATTAAATAAGCAAAGGAAGTTATTTGTCTGTAATTTTTTTTATTCGAAAAAATTTATGACATAAATATTACATCACGTCTAATCAGTTGTTTTTCTTTTTTTTTTCATCGTGTTAAATCCCAAACAGGTTTTGCTTCAAATTCTAACCAAGTGTTAATTTCTTTTAAAAACGTGGAGATATCAACCCTGGCAATCACTGGAGCATTGATGGAGATTATTTGGAGAGAAAGAAAAATCTTTGGGAATCCAACACCTTTTTGACTTGTTGAAGATAATCTAGAAAGTGAGAAAGATGAAAATCATTATTTAGACTAATAGGAATTGGGTTTTGAATTATAACATTAATAGTGATTAACATCATCATCAGTTATCACCATCAGCCTTGTGAAGTGGGGTCTCTCAGACCTTAGTCTATGTAAGACAAATTTTCAGCAAAAATGTCCCAAGCTCTAGGGCTCGAAGTGGAAATGGGCCTAGGTATGGTCCGTCCGTGACATTGACCATGTCATCAAGAATTAAAATTTTTTTTTTGCCCTTTGGATAATTAAGATCAGGCCTGATTCGGATGTGAGAAGAATAAGGTTTTCTTCATGTTAGAGAATGAAAATTGAAAGAGACCCTCGATTCTAGAGGCAGAGCTGAGCCTACTCTTGTTTGCCTAGTAATTCAAGCAGCGGTTTCCCACCTCGAAAACATGGCTCATTTTCACCAGTAACATCAATGATCTGCAACCGTTTGATAACTCGAAAATGGGTAAAAAAAAAAAAATACTACAGGTTTAGGAGGAAAGTTCCCATTGTTTTTATATGGTTTAAGTTTCCTTTTCTTCCCTTTTTCCCAGGTAGGTAACATGCCAGCGAAAAAATTTTGGCATTTTGAGTATTGATTGAACGTTTGTTTTCTGTGTGTTTTGACTGGCTTCAATTCAAGTGCTTAGTTTTTTGCCTGCCAATTACTTTGACCTCTCTCTGAAGTTGTATCCAGAAAAAAAAACTCAGATATCCTGCAATGGCAATTTCATAGACAACTAAAAGAAAGAAACTGCAAACAACAAATCACGCAATGCGACCGACCTATTCCAACTGAAATATAGTATCAATCAAAGATTACGAGCAATTTGACTTGCATACTTGGTTAAACTTTGTTTCACTTTCAGAATAATAAGTGCTATTAATCTTGACTCTTGATTCTCCAATTTTTTTTTCCTTTTCCATTCCTCGTGTTTAATAAAAAATTATTAATTAAAAATTTGACCATATGCTTGTTAAAAAAATATAATACTAACAATAGGACAACTTTGTTAAATTGAAAATCTAATATAAAAGTAAAATTCTTTTGCTTTATACACTTTTTGAGGACAAAGTTTATACAGAAAGAGAACTTATTTAACTGAGAAAATAACAGTCAGCTTCACCAAGATCAAAGGTTGGCATTACGATTATTCAGCAGTCAAACCCCTATAAGGAATACCGTTTGCAAGTCAGTTATCTAGAAGACAGTAAGAACCACCTGTGTCATTTGCTCCCACAATGAAAAAGGTTACTCCGGTTTAAGGAATTGTTTCCCCTCCTCTTCTTTCTGAGATTATAACCCCGCATCAGTTTCGTCTGACTTATGTAAGATGAACATGTTTGATACTTCAATTTTTCACCTGACATTGGTCACGAATCTGCAGCTGGTTGGGTGAATGGAGTGTTATGTTTTCCTAGTTTGATTAAGGAAACATATGCACTCCCAATTATTGACTAAAAAAATGAAAAGCACCCAAAACACAATGCTTTGGAGGCCGTGGAGGGAGACGTGGTTTTTTCAGGACCAGCTTAGCAATTAGTCCACTCATTTCTCCACGTATCAGATTCAGATTTGAGACCGACTGGCCATTTTTTGGCACTGCAGAAACCAATCTAACTCTCCTCCATGTTGGGCTTACAAGCAACATTTCTAAAAAGGGCATTAACAACAGGCCTGCCACGAACTCTTCGTAAGTTATTCTGTGGAGCCTCTGCAACTTTTCTCTTCCTCCTGGGACTGAAGAACCCACATTCAAGAGCTTCTAAAGCTTTTGTTGTTAATGGTCGGTTCCTGGTACTCTGCCTCCGGTTGTGCATTACAGGATGCTGATTGACCTCTGCGCCTTTATCAGGAAGCTTCAATGGTTCAGGCTGCACCATTATTTCGGACTGAAAGAATGATATATGAGCACCCGAATTGTCAATATTTTGCACCGTCTCTGTGATGAAGGGTCCATTGGTTTCAAAATCCATTGATACTTGACGAACATTCAAGTTTATCAAAGCATGTAACTGCGTTTTTATCAGAGATTCTTCTCCATGAAGGCAGTTTTCAGTGACAATGCCTTCCTTTCCCTCATCAGCACCGCCTTTAGACAAAGAACTGGCAGGTGACAAGTTTGGGGATCCCATTGGAAAAACCATAGCTTCACAAGCATCAGGCAAGCTAGACCTACAGTGCGAATTGTCTTCATTTAACATCCTCTCAGCAGAAAAGTTTTCAACACTACAGCTTGATTCTCCATTGACACAATCAGTTAAACCCTGCTGTTTAATAACAGGAGCCAAATATTTGGAATCACTAGACTGCACCTTTCGGCTGAAATTATACTTCATAACCTTTTTCTCCTTCTCATCAAGCAGACTTGTGTTATGGCTTTCATGATTTTCCATTGATATAATGCTGGTATCAGAGGTGTGGGGAATGACGATGTTTGAATTACTATTTACACAATCTGATAAGTCCACATATTCTTCCCCATTAGCCATGGACTCTGCAGCATTTGAAGTACTATTTTCTTCTGCATCATCTTCTGAGTCATCAGATGTATCCTCCTCAGAATCGCTGGAAATACCAGAGGGGGTGGATAAGCTCGTAGCTTCAAGTGGTAAGCTTCTCAGTTCTCTAACCTTGGATCGTTGAGTCCCTTGGACCAAACTAGTATCTACAACTGTAAACTTCATTAAATCTCGACTGCAACCAGAATTTCGTGGCTTGAGGTATCGGTTACGTTTATTTGTCATAAAATCAGGATCTTGTTTTGTTACTGGGTCCCACTTATTTTCTTTGTTCTCTCTGCTGCCTGGCACTTCAATTTCAAGCTCAAGAAGCCCTGGTTCTGAAGCAACTTTATTAAGAACGTCACTAACAGAATCAAAATAGTGGTTACCTTTCACCAGCTTCCTTCTTGAAAACTTCTTAACACCAGGTACAAGAAACACCAGAGAATTCTTTGAACCAGAAAAAACCTGATCCTTTGGCTGTTCAGAGTGCCAGCCTCTGGCTAAAAGGCGAGGCCAAACAGCTTCCCAGAAAAGATCACTGGATCTAGCTTTGCTCAACCTAAAATCTCCTGTTAAAAACTTGATAATATCTGCAGATGCAAGAGTAGAACATGCTTTTCCAACTGGTATTTCAGGACGAAAAGAAACTACATGATTGGCTTTTACTGGTTCCATGGCATTGCTAGTTAGGTCTTGCTTTCCTTTGCCAATACCTATAGCTTCTATGAGCATACCAATGCCAACTGTATTCTTTACGGTGAATACGTATTCCTCAAAGGAAACTTTTCCCTCACCAAATGTTTTAGAAACCTGCAATAATCAGAATTCATAAAAACACCATGATGAAATATTTTTGTCTCTGAAAAATATAGACCCAATATGGCTGAAAAATTAGGTGCAATAGTTCAGCAGTAAACTGAAATTTTCAACAGTACATAAAAACCAGGAGTTCAATCGAAATCAATAGATGTTCTTAAAAGGTAGCTAAGAATAACTGCAATATTCTTAGAGATACACTGCAAAATGTCTAAGATTTTAGACAGGGGTTGAAGAAAGAAATCTTTTATTTGTAGTTGAAATGCAACCGCATTTTCAAACCATTTTATATGTAGTTGAAAAATAGACCAAATAAAAGGGGTTGAAAATGCCTAAGTGGAAAAAGCATATTAAGCATTCTCCTTACTCTTGTCCATTCCAAAAAATCAGACGAAGACCTATAGATACACTGCAAAAAACTCTGGATATTCATGTGAATTTTAGAGATGCATTTCCTAAGAACAACAGAAGTTTCCATGCATTATTCTAATCCTTTATGACCATATATTCTCCTATATTTCCAAAACTGAGCCAAGTGACTTACGGCGAATAGTGCATAACCCCCAGAAGAAGAGATTAAGCTCAATATATCCATACAGAAAGCCAGACACTCTATCTACCATGCTTCAAAAATGTTGAAAGCAGTCCAAGCAGAAGCCAAAGGTCACAATGCTTGTTAGAGACTGACAATGAAACACCAACAACCATTTTTATTGATCAACCTAGATCACATAAGTAAATTCTTACATGCATGCCTAAATGAACTGAGAAGACCAAGATAGCAACAAAAGTAAAGGACGAGCTTAAATTACCAGCTCCTTATTCTAAAGAAAACTTTAGGAGACTAATGAGCCACACGGCAATTCAATTGGCACAACAAAGCTCTTGGTAAAAGGAAGAAGTTTATTTTCCTTAAGGAAAAACAACAATGTTAAAGGCAAAATATGCCTTTATAAATCCAAAAAAACTAAAAACTAATTTACATTTACTTTATGTAGAAAAACTTAAGAAATAAAACTTTGTGAAAAACTAAGAGTAAAATTAAATGTATATTGAAAAACTATTCATCAGAGAATTATACAAGCACCTTAGGTTTATACACAACTAACTGGTAAGTAAACTAAAAAACTAAATATTCCTAAAACTGATCTTATAATTGAGAGATTGTCTATCATAATTTTCCATCCTTAATTCTAGAGATATAAATGCTTTAATTCTAGAGATAAAAATATAAATATACAGATTATAAAATTACACCTAGCTGTAAATAAGGTTTTGTTTGTTTCGCTGACTTTCAAAAAATGATTTCTAGAAAATGTTTATATTTTTTGAATTGAGAGAGATTTTTTATTATTTGGATGAATTAATAAAAAATATTTTCAGTTGTTTGGTTGTTTTTTGAAAAATCTATTTTTTTAAATAATATTAATATGACTATTAAAATATTAAAAATTATTTATTATTAAAATTATTAATCTTAAAAAATAATTATATTTTAATAATAATATTTAATATTAAAATATTTTGTTAATATAAAAAATACTTAAAATAAAACTATTTATTATTCTTTATATTATTTATTAATATATTAATATATTATTTATTAATAATATTTATTAATATATTATATTAATAGTATATTATTTATTAATATATTATAATATAATATTATTTATTTATTAATATAATATTATTTATAAATAAAATTATGCTCAAAAGTATTGATAAGTAGTTCTACTCATAGATAGTTCTTTTCCAGAAAATGTCTTCCTCTTTTTAAATTAGTAAGATAATTTTCAGAAAAATGACTTTTTTTTTCATTGACCAATAAGTCATTTTTCGTTAACTAGCTAATTTTCTGTCAAACAAACATCTGAAAATACGCAAATCATTTTTCGAAAGTAATTTACTGTGAAACAAACAAAGCCTAAGTGTTTTCCCACACCCTCGTCAAGCTGGTAAATAGGGGTTTTCCATTCCCAGCTTGTAAATAATTTCTTAAAATGTTACACTACTGAGACAATTAGTCAACCAAATTGCAAGTTGACTCTTAGTTGATACATACGGTGTACAAATCAACCCACTATCTAGTTTCTCCTTTATAAAATGCTATCTACTTCAATATATTTGATTCTGTCATGTTGCACAGGATTGTGTGCAATACTTATTGCAGACTTGTTATCATAGTAGAGTCTCATTGGTCCATCCCACTTGATTTTCAAGTCTTCTAGGATAATTTTGAACCATAGTAGTTCACAAATTCCTTAAGCCATTACTTTAAACTCTGCTTCAACACTTGATCTTACCATCACATTTTGTTTTTTACTTTTTCAATTTACAAGATTATCACCTAGGAAAGTGTAGTAGCTTGAGGTGAATCTTCTATCAATTACTAAACCTGCATAATCCATATCTGTATATGCTACCAGTCCCGAATTTCTTTCGAATAAGATACCTCTTTTAGGATTAGCCTTCAAATAGTGTAGTACATGATAAACAACTTGTAGGTGCACGTCTTTAGGACTATAAATAAATTGACTTATCACACTCACAACATATGCTATGTTAAGTCTAGTATATAAGAGATAAATGAGTCTTTCAACTAATCTTTGGTACATCTTTCTATCTACAGTAGCATCTTCATTAGTTTTTCTAAGTTTATAATTAGTTTCTATAGGATTACTTGCAAGTTTACATACAAGCTTCCCAATTTCCTTCAAAAGATTCATCACATATTTCTGTTGTGAGATAAAAATATCATGTCATGAGTGAGCTATTTAAATTCTTAGAAAGTACTTCAATCGCGCTAGCTCTTTTATCTCAAATTCTCTGGCCAAATATTGTTTATAGATTTTCTCTCTTTTTCATTATCTTCGGTTATAATTATATCATTAACATATATTAATAGAACTATGACTTTCACTGAATCTGAGTGCTTGATAAACAATGTGTGACCCTCTTAACTCTGCTTATATCGCATTGCTAGCATCACTTTGACAAATATCTCGAACTAGGCCCTAAGAGATTGTTTGAGGCCATATAAAACCTTTTTCAGCTTACATACTTTGTTTGTTTTTAGATGACTTTCAAATCCCAGTGGAACCTTTATTATATTTCTTATTTCAAATCACCATGTAAAAAAGCATTCTTTACATCAAATTGTTGAAGCTGCTAATTATAATTTGCAGCCAATAATAACAAAATCCTAACTGTATTCATCTTGACAACTGGAGCAAAAGTTTTCTGATAATCCACTCCATAAGTTTGAGTGTAGCCCTTAGCCACCAACCTGGTCCTATATCTTTCAACAGTACCATCTGCTTTGTATTTTACAGTGAAAACCTATTTACACCCAACTTGATTTTTTTCCTATAAGTGACTCTACCGGTTTTCATGGCTTATTTTTCTCTAAGCCCTATATTTCTATTTTTATGGTTTGCCTCCAATTCTCATTAGATAATATTTCGGATAATGTAGTTGAAATAGAAATAGTGCTCAAGCTCATAAGAAAAAATTTGTGAGATAGTGAGAATTTTTCAAATGACAAAAAATTAGAGATTGGGTATAGTGGATGTTTAGTACATTCTTTGGTTCCTTTCCTAATGGCAATAAGCAGATCAGAATCACTAGTTATAGTTTTAGAATATTCATGCTCATTTTGAAAAACAGAGTCAAAGACTGTACTTACCTCATTTTCAGAGTTAGGATTAGATTCTTGGACTTGCATTGGTTCAAGATTTGGAACTTTCCTTCTTGAGTACACTTGTAATTCCTTCGTAGAATCAAGAATAATATTATCCCTTGTCACATCTTCTGTGTTAGGAATAGGTTCAAACTCAAATTTAGTATTTAACTTGAACTTAAAAGAGACAAGTTTAAACTTAAAAAATTAATAGCTGAAAATGTTGAAGAGGAGGAGAAGTTAAGCAAAAAGAAGTCTTTATCCTTATCTTTCATGCATGAAGCCTCCCTCAGAAGATAAGGTTGAGTAAAAAATGATTTATTTTCTTAAAAAGTGACATCTGCAAATATAGCACTTATACCCCTTCTAAGTTGATGAATACCCCACAAAATGCATTTAATTGCTCTAAGATCCAACTTCTCCTATTATGACTGTGAACATGAACAAATTATGTACAATCAAATATTCTATGTGTGAAGTTGTTTGTGGTATTAAAGTTGAGATAAAATTGTAAGAGTAGATCTATAGGAGTTTTAAATCCCAAATATCTTGAAGGTAACCTATTTATAATATATGTGACAGTGAGAACAGCTTCCTCTAATAAGATTTGGGTACATTTACTTGAAAAAGTAAAGTTCCGGTTGTGGTTAGTAAATGCTTATTTTTCCTTTCTGTCATTCATTCTACTGTGGAGTATTAAAACAATATAACCAATCAATAATCCCCTCATTTTGGAAAGAGGTAGATAAATTTTGGTTGAAATAATCTCTTGCATTATAAAACCTAAATATCTTAATTTTCACTCCAAACTGATTTTTAATCATGTTTTGGAAGTTTAAAAACACACTATTCACATCTAATTTAGATTTAAGTAAAAATATCTAAGACCCTGGTACAATCATTTATGAAAAAAATAAATCACCTTGCATCAGAAATATTAGGAATTATAGAGGGACCCCATATGTCAATACGAATTAAATAAAAAAAATTAGAACTCCTTTTATTGCTAACTGGAAAAGACATACGTCTATGCTTTGCAAGTTCACAAACATCACAATGAAAATTTTTGGCATTTAATCCTTTGAACAAAAAATGAAATATGTTTTTCAAAGTTTCAAAAAAGATGTCCAAGACGAAAATGATGAAGCCAAATTTTGTCTTTATTGGGAGATTTTTAAGAAAGAAATGACAAAGGTAAATTATTCTTGATATTACTTGTATTGTTTGATGTCTCAAGATAATATAGTCTATCATTGTCCTTAGCAAGCCCAATCCTCTTTCCTGAACTCTGGTCCTGAAATTCACAATAGAAGGGATAAAAAATCACTTTGCAGTTCATATCTCCAGTAAGTTTTTGTATAAATATCACACTAGTAGACAATCCAGGAATATGAAAAACATATTTAAGAACAAACGAGGGATTAATTTGAATATATCCTAATCCTGTCATTGTAGTAAGTGAACCATTTGCAACAACAATTTTCTTATTACTTGGATACAAGGTACATGTACTAAACTTCTGTGAGGAATGTGTCATACGATTTATGGCTCCTGAGTCGATGACCCAAGAATTTATAATAGGCTTAATAGAAACATTTAATCCATGAGAACTAAAAGCTTTACCTGAATTAGAAACCTTACCCAAAGCACATAACCGGTATGCTTTTAAAGGCTTTTTAGTTTCTCAATCTCTTCTTTGTCCAACCCTCTTTGTTCTCAAGATTTTTATAGTATTTCGATGGTTTTATTAGTTGTTACTTCCTCAAATCAGGTAGTAGTAACAGATTTTGCTATCTCTGGCATAGTTATCTTTCTCAAGGCTAAAACGAATCTTAATAGTAAAAATTTTCTTCCCAAGAAGAGCTTAAAGCTCTGATACCATTTGTGAAAATCTACACCCAACCTGCGAGATACTATCTACTTTGACACGAAGATCTTACGATTTTATCCCACAAAAGTTGTGTGACAAGTTTAGGTTTAGATCTATCCATATATATCATAGTAGAAAGTCTGATTATCCCGATGTGGGATTAGGCATCACAAACTCCCCCTGTTAAAACTTGATGTCTTTGTCAAACCCAGCATAAAACACATAGATCCATCGAATCACACTAGATGTTGGGATTCTAGAGGTAGCTCTCACAATGTAGCACTTAACTCGTAGGATTCTAAAGGTGGCTCTCACGGTGTTGCACTTAGCTCACGTTCGATTG
Organism: Durio zibethinus; assembly: GCF_002303985.1. Next base: position 4,636,533 of record NW_019167938.1, on the reverse strand, counting down.
GTAACCTGGCTCTGATATCATATGGAAAAGCTAAGAAATAAAACTATGTGAAAAACTAAAAGTAAAACTAAATGTATGTTGAAAGACTATTCATCAAAGAATTATACAAGTGCTTTAGATTTATATAAAACTAACTAGTGAGTAAACTAGAAAACTAAATCTTTTTAAAATTGATCCTACAATTGAGAGATTGTCTATCATAATTTTTATCCCTAATTTTAAGGATACAAATACTTTAATTCTAGAGACACAAATATAAATATACAAATTAAAATATTATAACCAACTATAAATATGTGTTTTCCCATATTTTATCATTCCATTAATACATAAATATTTCTGAATGTGTTAGTCAACAACCAAAATCATGCTCTTCCATTATCAAAAAAAAATCTCGCTCCTCCATTTTAGCCTCTAAAGACGGCCCTATAGTTAGTTGCCCCTTTTAAAAGACAGATCTTCAAAGAGAAACACTGCTTTGTTTCGATGAACCAACAGAATACTCAAGCATGGCCCCAGTTAAACCTACATTCTTTGCTAATTTGCTTCAATTTCCCCGTCTCAAACCCTGTATAGCATCTGTGTTATTTTTGGTTTACGATATTACACACCACAAAATCATCACTAATTCCCATGCTCAAAGTATGTTGCTCTCCAAAGTGGCCTGACTTCAGCCACCTGAAAAGTTACACAGTCAACACTGTATGTGTCTATGCAGTGTGGATGATGCACATTTGCATAAATACCACTTGAAAATAAAAATCAGAAATTATGTGCACATTTCAGAAGTTAACAAACCATGCTAACTAACAAAAAATAACGTCTCCATCAACATAATAATGTAGTGTTCCTAGATCAAGTTTCAAGGGAGTAGGAGAGATATAAAATGATTAGGAAGGGAGTATGTGTAACTTGACAGCACTCAGTGATATAAAAGGACTAATTAACAAAATAAATATGTCTAATTATTTAGAAAGATCAAATGAGTGGGTGTTGTGCATTAAAAAAAGGTCAGAAAAATACCTCAAGCAACATATCTTGACATTCTTTTGAAAGATGAGAAAATAATCGTGATAATAATTCCTGTTGCCTCCATCCTCTGAACAGCTTTTCTCCATGAATGCAACGTCTGCTTCTTAACTTTCGGCATTCTGACCATCTGCGATATCCGTCAGACCTGTAAAATTTTCCATAATAGAAAGACAATATCTCTCCCATCTCTTTACTCTCAACAAAATTTTTCACAAGGATAAGATTTTTTCCGAAGATGTATAGCCCAAGAAGAAAACTGTCAAGTTCAATATCCTTCCATACTTCACTCGAAAATCCTGGAAGAGGACAAGGACATCTATCCACCAGATTCAGCTTAGAATTTGGCTCCTGTGGAAAGAGTAAATCAACATCCAGCTTAGTTCCGGTTGTAGCTTGAAGCTTTGCATACCCTCTCGTGTCTTTCCCATCACCCAACACAGAATATAGACTTCCAACTTTATATTCTGCACATCCATGGCTTGACGTAATGTGGCTCTCTTCACTGTTTTCAAATTCAAATGCACCATTTATACTTTCTTCAGTCTTTGTCCAGAAAAGAGGGATAGGCAATCCCATTGGAAAAAGGTTTGGCACATTAATTATGACTTTTGAGTCAATTGGTTCCATTACAACCTGTAAACTACGACATTCTCCAACTAGAGGTGGAATTTCTGCTTGGTATTGATCTCCAACACGAGGAATCACATATGGATCTCCAAAAATTTCATCCAAAAAGGAACATGAAGCAAGTAATTGTTCAGCAGATTCATCTTCAATGCCCTCCATGCCATTATCCAAAAGAGTAGTGTCCATCTGCCCAAGAATTGAGCAAAAAAAAAAAAAATTAAATGGACATAAGACTGCATAAAACCAGCCCTGGAGCCCTAATTTACTTCATCAGGTCCTGAATGCAAACATAGCAAGCTCCTTATATGGATGGAAAAACTATCATTATGCATGGGAATTTCAATATTTCTAGATAGAAGTACTTGCAGCATCAATTTTCTACTCTTAGACCTGCATGGAACTGCTAAAGTCAATATATGCCAAATATAATTTCTCCAAATTATTTATTTTAATTCAAGATAAAGACGGAACTTGAAAAACAGAGGAATCCTTTTATGTATGAACATCAGTAATTTCCAGCAATCAATGCGGGAAAAAATCCTAACATTTTTACATATGCTTGGGATTTAGGTAGGACCCTTGAGAATTCATAACAGTGTTGAAAAACTTTATGAATGCAATGAAACAAGACAAACATTCATCAAAAGGGAAAAAAAAAAGGAAAAAAACTTGTGCAGGCTAGGTTCATCAGAAAAGATCATAATAATCGAATGCAAAACAACCAATAGCTAAGCAAGAATTAAACCAAGCGTGGTGAATATAATTTCAAACATAATTCTCGAGGGAAAAAATAAGGGCCCTCAATTTAAGCATGAAGCTTATGACTACAATTAAAACAGATAACAACATTTATATTTTAATAATCTAAATTACCAACAGCAAGAACCAAAAGCAGGTGGATACTGATATTCAAATGCCAAGGTACATGTTCACATGCCGATTGAACAGATAAAAAACAACATAAAACCAATCTAAACGATCCCAAAAACACATAGCTGTCAATACAGAATACTAAACGATCTCATTCAAACATATAGTATACAGAATAATGAAATCAATCAAGAAAACTTGTGCATTATTCAGTGAAAATTAACATGCAACTCCATTTGATTTTGATTAAACATACTAAACAACTACAGAAAAAAGTAAGAAAAAACATATTAACTAATAAACGGTTGATAAGAAATGTCTATAAAAATGTAAAAGAACAATTTTTTTTTCATAAAAACATATGGCTAACCTTCATAGAAGAACTTGAACGTTAAAACCCACGTGCCAAAACCAACCTGGACAAATGGGTTTTCATTGTTATACATCTGTAAACCTCGATCGTCAACTCTTTTTTTTTTTTTCTCTCTTCACTCTTTTCTTGTAGCCATAAATAAAAGCAGAGCAAAAAAAAAGTACAAAAACAAAAAAAAAATGAAAAGAAAAGAAAAGAAGAAACAAGACATAGTAAAGAAGATTTTTGTTACCTTGTAAGATAGAGCTTAGCTTTCATGAATACGAAAAAGTTGAATTCTTGAGGGCTTAGGAGAAAGAGAAAGAGAGAGAATAACAATACGACAAAGAAAGCAAAGAAATTCTCTTTAGTTTTGCTGTGAAGAAAAAAAAAAAGAGAGCGAGAGAGAGAAGGATTAACGCTTGTGTTCGGTTTGATCTATGAGAGTTGAAACCACACGCGTTCGTAGATGGGTTTCGATTCGATGCATGGGTCCAAATGACCAAAAAGGACAACTTTATGTCCTCTTTATGTTGTTTTTTGACACTCCTATTTTCGAAATTTTAGGGCAATGTTTTTGGGTTTTTTTCAAATAAAAACACAATTTTGTTTTGCTCTCAGGAAAAGTTTTGGCAGTGAGAAACAGTGACAACAGAAGTAAAATATAAAACAAATTAATAATAAATTAATAAAGTTAATTAGGCTTTTTTTTTCAATAGTAAAAAAAGAGGGGTTATTAAGGGGAAATACAAATTTTATATATAAATAAAATAAATCACTTGCGATATCTCGAATCAAATGTTGAGGTTCGTAATTAAATCATTCTTTTATTAATAAATTATATAATTTACGATGTTTTATTTTAAACAGTTGAAATGAAAACAGTTTTTTTTCCCTTTATTGTAATTTTTTAAAACTATTCATCTCATGCTTTAAAATGATTTTGGGAAAATGCAAAAATTATATTCTAGCATATTAATATTTCCTAAAAACTAGATAAAAAAGAGGGTTTTCTCTATCGTGTGTAATGGTTGTTAATGAGAATAGTCATACATTAGAAACAAGGATACAAAACTTGTATACTATGTCTAAAAAAGACTTATATAAAATTTAATAAGTAAAATTCATGAAAATTTTTATTAAAAATAAATAAATTAAAAAATTTTATAATATAAATCAAATGTATAAATTTTAAACAAATTTTAATGCATTTTGATATATTTAGTATATAAATATTTTTATAAAAAATATTAACAAAATTTTTATTATTAAATAACTATCGATTAAATTTAAATTATAAATAATATTTTTATATTTATTAATATTCATATAAACTCTATCAATATATTAATTTAAATTTTTTATTTATTTATTTTTAATAAAAAACTTCATAAACTTTAATTATATAATTTATATAAACTTTGTCATGCGTTAAGTTTATCGGATTTTTCTTATTATAGTTATAAAAAATGGCATAAAATTCGACAATAGGTATTGAGATTTTGAGTTTCTAGAGTTTAATTATTGGTAGGTGAATTAGACTCGTGGTCCTTTGGGGAGAGATCATTGAAACCAAAACCGTACAGGGAAAAGGAAAGAACATAACATTGTGGATTGTTATTAAATAAAATGCAAAAATATATTGGAGTATGTGTTTTATTTGGAATAAATGAAATGAAATCCATGGAAAGAAATAAAGGAGCCCCCACCCTGTTGTTTGATCCCCAAGGGAAGAACTGTTTCGAGTCTGAGAGATCCACCTAAGAGTCAAAATGTGTTCCCAAAGACACCGTTTGAATTTTTTTTTTCCCTTTTTTTTCCCCCATAAAAACCACCATCCAAAAATGTTTGGAATTATCATTTATCGAACAGAGTTTATCAACATGCAAAAGCCTTGGGGCCCCTTAAGTGTACGGCTGTGATCGTGTTGTATGACAAGGAAAATTTGACTTGTCTTTTGTATTTCTCAGTGCTGCTGCGCTACAATAGCGGATGGCCCATCGTTTCATATCGATCGGCCAATCCCATGATTTGTAGCCATAATCTCAAAACAATGGGCCGTACTTATAATTAATGGTCCGCGGTGGCAACGCCATTAAAAAGTTTAACAAACGTAAATGAGGTTGGAGTCATGCTTCTTCTTCTTCCACTACCCATTTTTGGCCGAAAGAAAAGGGTCAACAGTCAACGTACCATAATTTTTTTTTAATGGGTTAATATGTAATTTATTTTTGTATTATATTATACTTTTACGATTTGATATTATTAAAAAAAATTTATGATTTGATATCAAAATTTTATTATATCATATCATTTGTCTTAAACTTTAATATTATTAATAATATGTTCATATGATATGAAATCTACAAATAAAAAACATGAAATATGACGTATTTTTATTGATCAACGTTTATTACATCATTATTTTACTTCACATCATTAATCAATGACACAAAGTATTTGATGAAAGAAAAATCAAAATATCAATTTTTTTTTACAAATGTTAAATTATAAAATATGATATAATTTAGGGAACAATTTACATATTATGTTTTTATTTTTTTATAGTCCACCGAAGAACTAGGTGAAAGGATCATAAAGTAATATAGCCCAACATAGTTAGCATGGGCTCTTCATATATTTCCATTTAAGTTGAAACCCAATTTATGCCCATCTTTGGAAACAAAAAGAGGACCAGTGAATCCAAATAAAGGAGGGCGCATTTTGACTACACATGTAAGGGCCCAAGATTTTCAGCATTATATATTGGGAGTAATTTTGCTAACTTTTGTAATATTTTGATAACTTTTATAATAATTTTCGTAACCGTTGTAGTATTTTTGGTAAGTTTTATAAGAATTTAGATAATTTTTATAGTGTTTTTGTACTTTCTATAAAAATTTTGGTAACTTTTGTGGGTTTTTTTTTTATAACTTTTGTCAGATTTTGGAAGCTTTTATAATATTTTTGGTAACTTTTGTAGTGTTTTTAGTAACTTATGTAAGAAATTTGATAACAATAATAGTGTTTTTTATAACATTTGTAATTTGATAATCTTTGTAGTTATTTTTAATCATTGTAATATATATTTTTGGCAAAAGTTGTAGAACTTTTCATAACCTTGACCAAATTTAATCGATTTTAATCGACCAAATCCATTGAACTTGACTTATGCTCACTCTCACTCTGCTCTTGGTTTTGCTCCTGTATATCCTTAATAAAGGTAATTTTCTCTCCAATCATTTTTTTTTCTTAGGAAGGAGTTAGAGAGAGTAGGGATGTGTATATATATATATATATATATATATATATATATGTGAGGTTTCTGAGTTGAAACTAGTTTAGAGGTTCAAAATAATCAATGACATCATCTTTTCCTATATATTATCATTCCTACCGGTAAAACATGCAATCAAGTAGGATTTTGGTGGGTATCCATTTCATTTAGTTGCAGTGATGATCGTTCTTTCTTTAAGAAAAAAAAAAAGTGTACCAGAAAATAATTAAATTATATGCAGTTGAGTGATTGACTCCTTTATCTGATTTTCCCGATTAGCTTTCATTCATGCGCAGCAGATCAAACAGTTAATTAACCGTATTTCTTTTCCAGAATCTAATCTTCGTGAAATTAATAGAGCTTTGCCATAAAACAAGGTACCCTGCAATAAACAAATATTAGAGCTCAAGCATCCAGTAATTAACTAAGGATTTTTTTGTGTAGCAGTGCGGCACCAAAAGAACACAAACATCAGAAAAGACATATTCCAAAAGCAGGCAAATTTGGTCATATATGTCATACTGTATATAAGAGTTGAATATGAAAGAAGACAATTTCTATTCCTTTGATGTAAATTAACATTTTAGCATAAGTATTTAGTACTCTCTAATTCTTACTACTGTAACAAAGCTGCAGATTCAAATATGCTTAGCTAATAAGATGCCCACTACAGCAGATGAAAAGAAGATTCTTAAACGAAAGTGGGAAGGATTGGCCCCTAAAAAGAGGAGAATTATAGAACGTTTAACTTTCTTTGAGGTCCTCAAAAACCATAAAAGACTCTTGGGTCAATATTTTTTTTTCCTTTCTACATTAAATTTCCTTGTAACCCCCTACTTTTGATAGAGAATCCCTAGCTCCTTCTTAAGTCCAAATCTTCAAATAGTAAATTCTGGGAGCTATAACATTTTATATTTAATTAATAATTTTTCTAATCAATAAATAATAATATTCTTGCTATGTTTGGAAAGATGAACCTAAGAAAATGGATTTGAATTAAGTTTGTTGAGACTTTTCATATTTTATATGCTTCTCGATTTTTTAGGGCTTGCGTTTGATGCATAATTATGTTATTGTAAAAGCTGAAGTAAAATAATTTTAAATAAATAATAGTATTAAATTTAAAAACAAAAAAATGGCACAAAAGGAAAGCACAGTTAATTTTTTTGGCAAGCTGTAGCTAGGCTTATATGAATGGAACTCATGAAATGATGAGAGCTGAAACATGAGAAAATAAATTGATCTAATTTTAAAGTAGACTAAAGTTTTAAAAGTGAAAGTGAGTTTAAGATGGCCATGAGTATGTCTTTTCTCTGCTTTTGTTCAAGCGCCTCATGACTAAGAGCAAAAGCATGTATTTGTTTAGTAACCATGGACCACCAAATCATGTTCTCTTAACAGTGATCTCACGCATGACGCAGAAGATTGGCCATTGCCAAGCCAGTCCTGGGAATTACATTAAATTAAGGAAGGGATATATTCTCTTTGACAATACATAATACATCTAGTTATAAGGGGAATATATACAAAGGTGTGCACACGAATTTCTTTTTTCAAACTGTTGATTCGCATGCTTTGTCGCTGTATTTTTTCCTTTTTTTTTTTTTTTTGGCTAAGTCAATTCTTTAATATCATTAATAATTATCAAGGCAGTATTTTTTTTCTTTCTATTCGACTTTCAAGCATTTTAATCTGATTTTATAGTTGACAAATCTTTAATAAGAAAAAAATACAGTGTATTTTTCTTTATTACCCTCCATGTTTTAAAATCTAATTAAAGAAATAGATTGCCCACCTTTAGTGACCTAAATTGGTAGTTTTATTACTCTAACGACCTGTCAAAGTGTGCATGATCCTAATTTAGGCAACTTATCCTTTTGCCAATTGATTTTGTACATTTTTCCCGACTTGCCTAGGAAATCAACAGAAAAATGCTATAATTTCTTTCGTTAAACCTAGTATTTAATTCCATTTATCAAGCACTTTGCCCTTGACAAAGCCATAGCAACTAAGGGTAATTAAGACAATCTAACTGTTAGATACACATATTAATTCTCTAATAGAAGCATCAAGTTGAAAATCTTCTCTCTCTCTTTTTTCCTTTTTTGAAACTTTATTTGTAAATTTATGTATAAAAAAACTCTTGATACTTGTTTAACATTATCACTAAAAATATCTAAAAAAAATTAGTTGAAAATTTCAATTAGCTTCTAAGATATTTTAATATTTGCCCTACTTCTATTTATGATCCATGATTTTTTTGTTTTACTAATATTCAATTTTATAAGATTAGGTTTAGATTTTACAACACTTTCAATGTAGTGCGATTGAGCTTATTACATTATTAATTGAATCCAAATGTCAACTCTAATAAAATTCATTTAATATAAATTTCTCATTAATTGTTGTTACAATCATTTTTTTTTAATAACAACTATAATAACGTTTAATACTATTTTTAATTTCATCATCCATTCAAATGAAATCTAAAAGAATAATGACGTCTGATTCCAAATGAATAAGCATCTAATAATTATTATTAGTTTACATAAGTGAACAACTTTCAATCAATCAATAAATAAGAACTTAAAGCTCACGCTTAAAGCTATAGGCTGCTTTAATTAATAAGTAAACCAAAGTCGTATTCATAGTGTTGGGTTTGGGGATGGTTTAACAAAGCATAATGATCATCAAGATGAATGACCTGTTAATGAACTTGCATCAAATAAGAAGTTCTTTTGATTATCAATGGATCAATCTTCCACCAAATGCCTCGTGTAGACCCTATATTTGTAGCCTTTAATTGGTCATCATACACGAAGTCCATAGTTTCAGGAGTACCCTACCTAAATTTAACAATTAAAAAGAAAAATAATTTCTTGTCTGGAAGAGTAAAATAATCACATGTAAAAACCTAAATAGTCGGTAATTCAACTTTATTGTTTTAATTTAGGCTAAAATAATAATAAAAATTCTGAATTTTATTACTTTATTTAGATAAGCACCTATATTTTTATTGCACTAAAATAAATAATTAACCTTTAATTACTTTACACCCCAAATATATTCTTAAACTTTAATTTATATAAAAATAAACCTTTATCTTTTAATTTATATCTAAATAAATCTTTAATATACATTAATTTTTTATTTAAAATAAGGGCATACTTGAATACAAATTAAAGAAAAAACTTATTTGAATACAAGAAAAATATAGAAATTTATCTAAATAAAGTGATAAAATTCAAGAATTCTTTTAATATTTTAACCTTATTTAGTCCACAAATTTCAAATCTGCAGCATTTTTTTAAGTTTCAGTTTGAAACTTATTGAGAGCACTAAGTGTTAAGAACCAAGAAGGGGGACCATTGTATATAATTGATAAGTTTCTCAATACCTTTCAAGGTTTAGATTGCTCCCACAAGTCCCGTAAGGGACAGTACTTATATATATATTTTAAAGGAAAACCCTAACTCGCACCACCAATGGAAAATTGCCTGCCTTTGGGTCTTCTATATGTTGACCAGTTTGCATTACGATTTGCCACATCATGAGAAACAATCTTTACCATTTTATCATTTACATATATATATATATATACACACGCATAAACATACATACATAAATATATATATATATATTTGCGAGTTAATAATTAGAAACGACGTGTTTAAGTTTAACGAAATATTAATTTCTCTTAATCTTCACATTTTACAGATATGACCGATAAAATAAACATTGTTATAGATAGAGAAGGCCATAAGTACAGCTTTGAAGGTGCCGGCGATGTCTCAGGTGAGGATGGCATCATTAAGGAACAAGATCGGTTGCTTCCGATAGCTAACGTTGGGCGAATCATGAAGCAGATTCTACCTCCTAACGCAAAGATCTCCAAAGAAGCTAAAGAAACCATGCAAGAATGTGTATCCGAGTTTATTAGCTTTGTTACGGGAGAGGCATCTGACAAGTGTCACAAGGAAAGCGCAAAACTGTTAATGGGGATGACATTTGTTGGGCACTCGCAACTCTAGGGTTTGATAACTACGCTGAGCAATTAAAAAGGTATTTGCATAGGTATAGGGAACAGGAAGGAGAAAGAGCTAACCAGAATAGGTCTGGAAACCACGAAGAAAATGAAGAAACAACAAATTACAGAGGTGAACTGCCAAGGAGATCTGCATCTGCGGTTCCATCAACCCCATTTAAGTTCAATTGAGAGGAGTAATAGCTCCCTTTCCAAACCGTTTTGAAAGATATAAAGCGTGGTAATTGCTTGTTTCCAGACTTAATTTTAAATTAAGTACTCTATGTTTCTGATAATATAGGCATGATAATAATTAAGGCATCAGGGCTACGGGTTTGGAGGGGTAAATGTGGTAAATCTTTTACATTTCTTGTGTGGGCTTAAAATCAAGAGTTTGTTTTCTGATTGACTAATATCAGCTTAAGAGAACTGGTAGAAATATTGAAGCTAGTTCTTGGAAGTTTCTCCGTGAATTATTGAGTTTTTATTGCAGGTATTTTGTTAGACAACCAGCAGCCTATCTGATTAGTTCATAAGTTGGCAATTTGTGTATGAAAATTTAGGGTTTGGTTTATGCTTACTTAATTTCGATTTTTGAGCTGAATTCTTTAACTATTACAATTAGCATCTTTTATAGTTTGATGCATAAATATAGAATGGGAATGCTGAAGAATACAGTCAAGATTGTAAGGGTTTTCATCTTCTGTTTCATGAACTTTATAGCGAGGTTTTCTTTCTCACTGGTACATAATAGATCTAACACTGGCTACGTAATAGATCTACCACAAAGAAATCACCTCAATCCTTTATTAGAGTTAATAGCTAAGACATGCCTTGTGCTTCTGCTCTATATATGCCATATATTTCTCAAAGTGTTCTGACACCATACTGGTCAGTGAAATATAGAGTAACTCCGGCCGCACCTACACAGCTTTTTTTTCATTTCTTCATTTGCCCTTTCCAAAATAGTCATACTTAATTATCCAAGGTTAGGGTTTGTCTCTGAAAGTTCTAGATCCTGGAACCCAGTTAGTATTTGGACATATTTTTGTTTTATCGTGAAAACCCCCATCAGGTCTCGATCATGCTGCCATTAATTTTTTTTAATAATAATAATATATACAATATATATTCAAATGGATTGAATGGTTTTCGCCAAACTGAAGATGATTCAAAGTCAAGGTTTTGGAAGTTCTGTTTATAGGTTGTTGGCAGATGCAGACAATTAATATTAGAGAATTAAAGAAATTACGGAGAGAGTAGATAATTAGGCTTTTCTAAGGGTTTCTCATTTGAAACTTCTTGTTCAACCAGTTTGAAAGATACAGCCTGAGAGAAAAACAAAAGAAAAAGATAGTGTTTGATTCTTTTTCTTGATAATTAAAAAAAAGAAGATCATACAAGGATTTCAAACAGCAAATAAATTTTGAAAACCTATTGCTTTACTTTGTAATGAAATTTTCTCCCTTGGAAAAGGTAATTGTCAGTTTCGCTCTTTTCTTCTTCATGAATTAGAGTTGGAGCAAGGGTCTAAATTAAAGTAATGGAATTCTCCTGCTTGCTTGGTGTCATAACTGATGTATGCATGGAAAGAGTCGCCGTCTGCTGGATATGGCCGATCATGATTTCATATATGAGCCCTGCCTGTCACATCTAGCCTCTAGGCTTAACGAGACGTGTACCAATGAGATATGCCCAATGACTTAAGCTGGAGTTAGTGAAACACACCAAATCTACAACTTTATACTGAGCATATATAATTCAATTTTGTTTTCGTTTTTTTTTTAATCTAATGCAATTTCATAGTGTTTTGGCTACCAAACAAGAATTTTTTGGATATAAAATTTATGATAATATATCAAATATAAATTCATATAAAATAATAATTAATTTTCACGTAAAAAATTTTTAATTATCAAACACTTTTTCAATTTGTATGATAATATATAAATATAAATTCATACAAAATAATAATTAATTTCCACGTAAAAAATTTTTGGCTATCAAAGACTTTTTCACTTTGTCTCAAGTTTTCTTCAGGAAATTGTAAGCATATATAATCTATTAAAATCGTTTTCCTTATTCCTCCTCCTTTGCCGGCAATCACCTTACTCTCACCAACCAAGTGTACAACACCAGCTTCCCATGCTTTATCCACTATGCTTATTTCTCTCTCCGCTGTCTCTTGCCAATCCTCTTCAACTTGCCTCCCATTGATCTGATCTTCTTCATCCTCTCTGTTAAGTAGTTTGTTGTCCGATTCCTCACCCTTTAAGCTGTCTTTCCATTAGTAACTAGTGCATGAGACAACCATATATTTTCTTTGATAAACTCTTTCAATCTTTCAAACTAAAGTCCACTCAAAGGATTATTGTTCACTACGTATACCTGTATATCCACATCTAACAACACAACGAAAGACATTTAACTCCTTTAGTTATACTCTTCTAAAATGAAATCAGCCTCCTGCTGCAACCTTGCTAACTGGTAGTGATTTCATGGAGACAAAAATAAGGACCGAATGCAATACTGGTACATTTGCCACATAATGCTCGAAAATGGGTGGAATACCATGAACTAGCTCTGAGTAAAACATGGGAAGTCCAGGAATTCTGCACAAGTTTGTGTTGGCAGTAATTATCTCCTTTAGCCTTTCAAGAGAGATTTTGTGATCTATCTCAAAATTGTACTTTTTTCGGTATACACTGTTCCAAACATATATCACGGTCATCAGGCCTACTACAAAAGCTAGAGGCAGGTATCCTCTTTGATCAAGTTTGTAGAGAACAGAGCTCAAATAGACTAACTCCACAGAGCTAATGAGAAGAACATAAACGATTACAAAAAGTATATTGGTTTTATATATCATGATCATGATGAGAACCAACAAGGATGATGTTAGAGTCATTACAAACACCACCGCAACCCCGGTATGCAGTTACTTCTTATTAATTTTAATGCTTAAGTTCAGGTAATTAGAAGACTGACCGATGCAAAATGAAAAAAATATAATTAATTGTATTAATGTGAATTAAATATAAGTTAAAAGCATAACCAGAGTCTTGAGTATTACCATATGCATTGGCAATCTTTTCTGTGGTCCTGGAACCTATAGTAACCCCAACACAAGCTAGCATCAGCGTAATTCTCCTCAGGAATACAGTCCTTCATATCCGGCTGATGTGTGAACAATTTTGACACGAGAAAAACACCCCAACGAGAGTGACTGCTGGATTATAGAGAAAGTCCCTGAAATCATTGCTTGACTTGATATAATTGCAGCAGCCACAGACACCACAAACATTGGCCAATACAAAGGGCCTGCATATCACAAGTCACAACTTGCCACCTTAGTAAGATATATATACAAAGAAAAGTCAAATTAGAAGAACATTGGGTATCCCTGGGCTTGACTTCTATTTTCACTTAAACGAAGGAAGGAGGCCTGTCCAATATAGGCCAGTAACAGAGCTTGGTAGATCACAGTGCCCATGCTTATATGTATGGAACGAACTATGAAATGGCCAACATCAGTAAACAATGCTTTTGTCCCTGCATCGAAGTGTATCGAAGCGTAAGTTTGTAACTAGTAATATTTAACAACTCCTTCAATAAAAAAAGTTAAATTGAATTACTAAGGGAGCAAAATTTTGGAACCTGATATAGCAAGAACGACCCCACCTAGGGAGACCCATGCATCATTTTTTCCCCGAAAGTAGTGTACAATGTATTTTGGGTTTATGTTGATGATTGTTGGATCAAATTTGATGAAGTTGTAAACTCCTATTCCACCAGTGAATGAAACCAAACCCAAATTATGGGAGCAAAGCTGTAGCTCACTTTGTCAGGTTCCAAATCTTTGAACCATGAAGAGGCAGAGCAAGATAGCTATTGACATCCAAACAATCCTATCTGTTTGCACCAAATATCTTTATTATGAGCAGCTTGCCTTTTGTTTCAAGAAAAGACAAAAATCAAATCAGTTTTATTTTCAATTTCATGGCAGGGGAAGAGTTAGATGCAATAAAATAAGTACATATACCCTCTGTCACTGCAGCTGTAGCTTCCTTGATGCCATCCACAGCTGACAAAACAGCAATTAAGTGTTAAAATATGTATAGCAATTAAATGCTTTTAATTGATAAAACAAATAAGCCATTATATATATATATATATTTATATATATATATATAGATATATCAATGAATGGTATGAAAGTACAAAAAATATAGTTAACCTGACATGCAAGGGGTGAGGACACCATCGCCAATGACCATGAAGTGCCAAGCATCATGATGATCAAGAGAAAAATTTTGGCTAACTGACTGTTCTTCAACATAGACTTGATTTTGTATGCCCTTTCAATACTCTTGTTGGGCAATTCCAGCTTGAAATTGGATACACCACGATCCTCTGCTACTTGACTAGGGACCAAACTCGCACCTATCGGCACATTAGCGAGTACATGGCAAATGTCCCTCCTGAAAAACGTCAATTAACGACATAATTCTTCCCGTCCATTTTAATTTGCTGAAAGTGAGATTGGATTATAGTATATGCATAGCAAAATTATCATAAGACTTAGATCTTGAATCTTGATTCCATCTATTTTAATTTGTTTTTAATACCTTAGTAGTGAACCTGATTACATAACAAAGAATGATGACTCCACCACTGTTATAGTGGAATATTGCGGCACACTTTTTTTGTTTTTTTGAAGTCTCACAAAAAAAGTCATTAACTATGTTTCAACATGCTTGTGAAGATCAGAGCACATTCACAAAACAAATTGAAAAGGAAGGTAATGAAAAATTAATGATAAAGCGTTAACAACTATACGATTTATTGATAAAATATTAAATTTTTAATTTCAAATTTTAAATTTTGATAATTTTAAATATTAAAAAAATATGTATACTAATACTTTTCTAGAATAAATAATGCAAGTCAAAAGTTTCTTTTTTTATACTTCTGATTTTTTTCTTAAACTGCCATTAAATAATGCTCCGTTCATTAAGAATTACATCGGCAACGTAGTTTCTGTCGGTGGATTCATGGGTAGTTAGATGAACATAGGTTTAAGAAGGTTCCCCCCCCACCAAACTTTTATATGGCCTACAAATAGTTTTTTTTTTTCTTTTAATTTAACTACGTACTTTTCTGTGGAATTTAAGGAACCGATTAATTTTGTAATTCAACGTCAACTGGATTTTTTAATTCAACATGAAGAAAAAGAACTCAGCAACTTAACCAGTAAAGTTCTCTCTCAGATTGTTCAAGCTAACGTACGTTAATCACGCGTGATTATTTTTTTTAAGACTAATACAATATGAGATCATCTTCTCTTTGGCTCCCAAATTTCTAACCCATGCTATGTTGTTCAAACACACAAAATATTATTGGTATTTGGCTAGTAACATATCAATAAAAGATACAGTTTGCTATGATCTATAGTAAAAGTCAACTTACTTTAGTACTAGTCGTAGCACATCAGAGCTCAATTATTAAAGTTGTTAATAATATTCTTACTTACCTTCACCATTATCATTGGCTCGAAAGACAATGAAGACGTAGTTGATCAAAGCGATGAGAGTAATGGTATGGAAGATCAAAGAAACAACTCCCACTATGTCATCGCTGTGATATATACCATTCCCAAAGGGGTTTGCATAAACATAAAGTGGCGATGAACATATATCTCCGTATACTACCCCATTGCTCTGGAATGCTAGTTGCAGGATCACCCACCATTCAACACCCTTCACATTAACTCACATTACATTACATTAAAAAAATGAAATTATTTTTCAATGTTAAAAAGTTTTTTTTATCTTTTCTTTTGTGTTTTTTTTGGCCTCGAAGGTAAGTGAAAAGAAAGTGGGGGCGCGCGGATATCATCTACATTCTATATATATATATATATACATACCTGAGAGCTATGGCCGTGAAGGTTCTGAACCACGGCTCGGATTCCAAGTCCAGGGAATCGTATCTGCGCTGCTTTTGGAACGAGCGTTTTTTTCCCTTCAGAAGCTTTCTCATGGGTGTCATAATCATTTGATTCCAGCTCCTCATCCTCGTGGGTTTCTTCAATAGTTTCTTGTACAAAACTAGACATCCGGATATAAAGAACAATGAAGCTTCAAGCATAAGAAAATTTTATAAAAAATCAAGGAACGCCAATACCAAGCCCTGTTTTTATCTCTTTTCTCTGACAGACAAATTAGGGGTTGGGGAATATGAAAGGGCTATATATATATATAGGGTATGTGAAGATCGATCAAGAGCCATAGCTCCCAAATGTGAGGGTGGGATGGAATTTATATACAAAGGGGGATATCGGCACTCACCAATTTTGCCACTATATATTTTAACATGTTGGAATGTGGTTCTATTAACAACTAAACAAGTTGATGAATGATATAATTGAAGAAGCACAAAGGCTGTCCTTGAGTGACATTATTTTAGATGTCTAATCTCTTCTTCATTTGTCCATGGCATAATAAATATTGTCAAGCATGCACCCAAAAGATCAAACTGTATCTTTATTTGGGATCCATACATCTAACAATATATTATTTTTATTTGCAGGACTCTAGAATTGTGACATTTAACACGGTAAATCCGCATTTTTTTTTTTTACAACAGGACATTGTTTTGTATTTCTATTGGTTAGCTTTACTTATTCAAGCCAACCTATCCTCCTTTTTAAATCTAATTAATAATAATAAATATATTATTAAACTCTATTTCCCCAAACGTTTTAAGTTTTATGTTAGAATGCCAAAAGGTAGCTTTTATGTCAATCAGATACCTTTTTCATTGAATTTGACATTATTCTTTGTTATTCCTCAACTCAAAACAATGAATTTCATTTACTAACCACAAAGTTCCAGCCTTCAATGCAAGAGACCATTTAGATTACCAAAAAAATTTCTTATTTTCTATCACCTGAAAAACGTAATTATTTTTGTTATTTGGACCTTACTAATACCGTTTTTTTTTTTTTTTGCATTACTATTACAAAAGTATAAAATTAAATTGTTGAAACCAGAGTCTTTCTTACCATAACAGATTTGGATAACTTAATAATAGACAATTATTTTGTTTTTAACAACAAATTATTTTAGTTACATTATTGAACACAAACTTATTATTCTGTTAAACTATATCAATTTTTGTTTGCTATATTACTTATTTAAACATAATATATATGATATGAATTTATATATTACAAATAGGTTTTTTTTAAATATATTTTATTTTATTTCATTCCATATTGTTAACACAATGCTAAAAAGAATAACATTAAAAACCCATAATAACACCCAGGATGTGACATTAATTAATTATTAAACTTTACCATTTTCCAAAACCTAAGGAACTATTAGATATTTTAATTAAAATTTTACTTTTGCGCAATCATACATACATAAAATATCATGGATTCTCTCATTCCTTGCAAAATTCTAGAATAAGAATATCACTAAATTTTTATGCAACAATTTTTTAATGATAACATATTAATAAGACAGCTACAAATAAATTTGTGATAAATAGGGATTAAACTTACTTTTTTAATATATTTATCTCAGGGTCCATTTGTATGGTTGGTAAGATTGAAAATTATGGTGAAAGTAAAATTTATTATTGTAATGATAAGATTAAAATCAATAATTATATATATATTTAAATATAAAAGCAACAATAACCACTACAGAAGTTTAGATTTTTAGTGATTTTTTTTTAACATTTAGCAGTGTTTATGAAAGTTAATAAAAGATTTGCGACGTTTGCAAAAAATACTAGTAAGAGTATCGGTTATACACATATAAGAGAAAATAACGATATTTTTTATAAAATATCGTTATTTTAAAACGTTTGTATCTGAAAAATACTGTTAATTTAGTGATGTTTATATTAAAAAAATATCGCAATATAGTGGTGTTTATATGATAAAACGTCACTAAATTAACAGTATTTGTATCGAAAAAACATAGCTAAATTAACAGCATTTGAATCAAAAAATTATCATTAAAAATTTTATTCTAAAAATGTATTGATAATTTATTTTTATGCATTTTTAATGTTATTTATATTATTTAAAATCTTAAATTTTTATTTTCAATCAAAACATTAATACATAGTATTTATTAATTTATTATATAATAATAAATTTTATTTATTACAGTAAATCACAAAAGTTATTTCAATATTTTTTAAATAAAAAATAAAAATGAAAAACAAAAAAATTTGTATCGATATTTTGTCCAAAAACTATTAAATTTTAAAGGTAAAAATAGAAAAAAAAAATGAAAAATTATGGGCAAAGTTGGAAGAACGACACGTAATAGATGAAATTATTCTTGTTGGACCTAAAACATCCGGTAGAGAACTGGAGGCAAACGTGCCTCACTCTCCAAACACTATAATAGTGTTATTGAATAAAAAAAGGATTAAAACTGCACTGAAACGAAATGTCAGTGGGATTCAAATGATCCCCGAATCAAACAATGTGCAAATATTTAGTAAATTTGATTAATTTACAATTTTTTCTTTATTTTGTTTTAATATTTATAAAATACTATTTGTTTAATATACATATATTCTTCATAGATGACAATAGTTTACTTTTTTTAACTCAAATTAAAGAAGTTGTTGATATATATCTTATATTTAGTTTTTTATTTCTTTTTTTTCAATGTTTTTTTATCAATGAGTTGTGTTAATTTTGTCCTACATAATCTTATTGATATTAATAAATTAAAAGCATGGTTCAATATTTAACTTAATGATTTGATTTATATATTTTTTATTTAAAGAATTGAGTTCGTATTCATTCATTTTTTAATATAAAAAAGAAGTTAATACAAATTTTTCATGGGAAAATTACTTGCAAAACACATGAAAAAAAAATAGTTTAACAATAAAAAGATGGACCGCTGTTTCGATATTCAAATCTTGCTTAAAGTAACTTGTAAATTGATAAAACTGGATTGATATTCATAATACTATTGCACACATACAATATATATTTACAATATAAGTAAAACATTTCAAAGTACATATAAATATTACCCCATAATTAACATGCTTCCCATTTGCCTTGTGGAGTTTATTTATTATTTAAAACAAGAACTACTCTTTTACTCCTAATTTCTCCCTTTAGACTACTGGAAGGATAAACAAGTAACAAGTTTTTTCAGGTCTTCAATGGAGCTGCAACCATGTATTCCTCAAGTCCAGTACCCCACATTCCATCAAATGTTCTAAAGCTCATAAGTCATACCAACTTTAAGCAACTGGTTGTGAGGAATTTCGAACACTTTATCAGTTCGCCTCAAAAGTTTCTTTAGAAAATTGTAAGCATAATCTATCAAAATCTTCTTTCCTATACCAGCTCCTTTGCCTGCAATCACATCAGTCTCACCTACCAAGTGAACAACACCAGCTTGCCATGCTTGCTCCACTAATTCAATATCTTTACGTATTTTCTCTTCTTGATCACCTTCTCCCACTTGCATTATATTCTTGATCGATGTTTCATCCTGTTGTTTCTGCAAATTCATCTTCCAATTCGGCCCCTTTTCAGTTTGTTGCCCCATATTAGGCTTGCATTTGAGTTAACCAAGTGTCTTTTTGGATAAACTCCTTTCAATCTTTCTAAGAAAAGTCTTCTCAAAACTGTCTCGCTTCATTGTGCACATCTGTAATACCCATATCTAACGACACAACGGAAGACATTGGCTTCTTTGGTTCACTCTTCGAAAAAGAAATCTTTCTTCAATTGAAACCTTGCTAAATTGGTAAGTGATTTGATGGAGGATGAGAAAAGGACAGAGTGCAATGCTGATAGCATTTTCCAAAATAATGCTCGAAGAGGGACGGATACCATGAAACAAGCTCTGAGTAAAACATGGCAAGTCCTGGAATTCTTACTGAAATTTGGCGTTATCTAGTTATCATCTTCAACTTTTCAAAAGAAACCTTATGATCGAGCTCGTAATAGTACTTTCTCCGATAAACATTGTTCCAAATATACATCACTGCAATTAAAACTGCAGCAAAGGCCAATGGCAAGTATCCTCCCTGATCAAATTTGTACAGAACAGAAGTCAAATAGATTAGCTCCACGGAACCGATGGTAAGAACGTAGGCAATTACAAAAGGATGTTGGTTTTCCATATCATTATCATGATGACAACCAACAAAGATGATGTCAGACTCATTACAAATATCACCGCAATCCCTATAGAAAGATGATGTCAAGAGTCATTACTAATATGTATGTATGTGTGTGCGTGTATTTGCACATTGAACAGATGTGTAAATTATGCAAAGTTGTGTGGGTTACCATATGCATTGCCGATATTGTTACTGGTCTTGAAACCAGCAGTAACCCCAACACAAGCCAACATCAGCAGGTAATTAACCTCAGGAATGTAGACTTGTCCTTCATACTTGGTGGAAGTATGGACAACTTTCACTCGAGGGAAACACCCTAGGGAGAGTGATTGATGGATTATAGAGAAAGTTCCTGAAATCATTGCCT
>NW_019167938.1:4080604-4614799 GCF_002303985.1 Durio zibethinus | reverse complement strand
GATGCATGCACCTGGTATTTGATATTGTGATCTGTTGGCTTGTTACTACTGGTGAAATATACAATTAAGTTATGCCTTTTCCTTTCTTGGCAGTCTCCCTAAGTACTCTTTTAACAAATGTCTGTAGGGATGCCATCGTTTAAGAGCAAGGAGAGCTGGTTCTAATCTATACCTTGATGTACATATCGTGGTGAGTTTTTGGTACATTTTCTAGTGCCAGTGAAAATCGCAAGGAGAATATGATTAGAAAGTATAAAAACTACCTCACTTTTGTTAAGCTTGCTGAGGATATGATGTTTAATAGAGCAGAATGAAACAATGTGATTCATATAGCTAACCGTAAATAGTCGGATAGCGTTTGTTGCTACTAGTACTTTATATTGTTGGTTTTTTTGCTTGACTGTTAAACTGCCTATTTGAGATTTCCTGATGCCCTTTGTGATTTTCCCCTTATTTTTGACATGTAGGTCAATCCCTTTTCTAGTGTTAGTGCTGCACATGGCATTGGTGAAAACATTCGTCATCAAATTCATGAGTCCCACCCTGAAGTGACTGAAGTTTTCATACACATAGGTACATTACTTGGTTACTTCATCACTGAATTGGTTGCAACAAATTTCTTAAGATGAGAGCTGTAATTTCACTATTTTGTGTTGAAAGATGACCATCTTTAAAAGAAAACTGATTGTTAAGGGAAAGAAGAAAAGAACTTTCCCTCTAGGTAATTACATCATTTGTCTTTTGTTGATAATTTCTTCTGACTTCCATGGACCATTTATTCTATTTTCAGCTTGATAATTTAACCTGTGGTATGGAGAAACAATTGATCTTGGAGCAAGTGATTTTTGGCCAGTGTAAATACTGAGCTAAGATGTACTTTAATGGCGATTAGCATTTAATTTAACTTTTTTTTTTTGCCCTTTATAATATTGTGGTTTTAGGCATAGATATCTGATACCATGCTGAAGAGATTACTGGTTATTGGACTGTAAAATTGATGCAAGAACTGTCTTTGCATCACCAGTTGTCGGCGTCTTTGTTCTGATCAACTTTCTTTTTACCTTTTGGAAAGTGTAGATCCTGCATATATAGAGTTCTCCCCTGACGTAATGGACCAGAAAGAAAGTTTGAAGAGAATCGAGGAACGGAATAATAATATTTCTGCCAGGGAGGAAAATGTTGAAGCAATTGTTTCTAGCATATTTTCATCAAAGTTTCCAGAGGTACCTCTTCTCATTTTGTTGAGTGTTTTAAGTGTAGGCTCAATTATAAATGAACTATGCTGTGGATAAAGGTGTTAAGCACTGAAGTCGGAGTAGCAAGGTGAAATGTGGTTTGGTAAAAAAAGCTCCAGATCTAAACTTTAACCATTGTTGGAAGGGAAATCATGAATTTTGTTTTCATCTTGTTATTTTTGCCTGTTATTCAAGCCAACACCACACTATTGCTTGGGGCAGAACTTGCTACTTTATTCTTAAAACATTTTTAATACATTTTTTTGTTGAATACATGAATTTTGCAGAAATTTATGGTTGAACGCATAACTCATCACATGTTACAAGGGAAGATATTACTGGAAGTTGAGGTTAGCATGCCCCCGGATATCATGATTCGGTACAAGCTCTCTTTCATTTTTCCTTTGGCGGTTTGTTCAATATATATGTGGATTAATTTTAAAAATAAACCCTATGGTAAAGGTTGAAATGAAAATATCCCCTAGATTTAATACGTGATACTTAACTACTTTATAATTTGTTATATTGTTTTTTTACCAAAATCTGTTATTTTTTCCGTTTCTTTTTAATTTTTTTTTCTTTTTTTTTTTCGTCTAAATTCATATCCTCTCTCTAAAAATTTATTTTTTCTCCCTAAAATCAAATTAATTCTCTCTCTAAATTCAAATCATACGACGAGAGGCAATGTGGAAGGCATCGGCTGAACATGAGGTAAAAATAAACTTTGATGGTGCTTTAAATACAGAGAGGAACGTAGGAGGAATTGTTAGGGGAGGGTCTTAGGAGCAGTGTCCATACTTGTACTAGGAATTAGGGATGCAATAATAATAGAGGGAATTGCTATCTCAAAAGCGGCTGAGTTTGCTTTTGCCATGGGATGGACAAACATTGTGCTGGAGGAAGACGCGCAAGGAATCATTGGCCAGATCACTGACCAACAAGAACATAATTTGTCTTTAATTGGAAACCAAATAATGGAGGTCCAATATGGTCTAACCAAGTTTCAGAACTGGAAGGCAATGTTTGTTCAGAGAGAAGCGAATGAGGTGATGCACAAGTTGGTTAAAATGGCAGTGAAAAATGTGGAGACTTGACAGTGGCTTAATGTTTGCCCAGTGGAACTAATAGGCATTGTAACCCAAGAGGCTGTTTATAGAATTAATGGAATGACTTTTGCTTTTTTTTTTTGTAAAAAAGTGAATCTCATAATGGGCGATTGAATTTAAACCTCGATCTAGTTGATTTATACAACAATATTTTAAAAAATAACATTCAAATAATATTTAAAATGTCTGGTTTTGTTTGATTTTAGAGAGAGAATTAGTCTGATTTGAAGGAGAAAGTATGAATTTAGATGAAGAAAAAAAAAATTAAAAAAAAAACAAAAAAGTAATAGATTTAAGTTAAAAAATAATGGAACAAATTATAAAATAGTTAAATGTCATATTTTAAACTTTAGGGTATTTTTGTTTTGGCTTTAATCATTGGGTATATTTATAAAGTTTATCTTATATATATATATATATGTGTATGTGTGTGTATATATATATATATATATGTATATATATAAAGATATTAATTTTACTCGTATTTAATGAGAAATTAGACTTTTTATCTGAATGGGGATGAGAATGTGTATTATATTGTATTTACAAGGATCGGTATGAGTATATGTATGATTTAAAATTTTTATTGGATACAAAAATGGATAATATAATACTCATCTCGTATTTGTACCTTATATATATATTTTATATACATTTTTAGTAAATAGATTTTTTTTGTAAATATAAATTATTTTATTAGATTAATTAGAATTAGTATATTTTTATTGAAAAATATATTAATATATATTTATAAAAAAATATCAAAATATACAAGATAAAAAAAATTTTAAAAATAAATTTGAGTTTTTATTTTTTTAAACGTTTAAGGGTAATGGGAGTACTCATATTCATTAAATTAAATATTTGCTTATTAAATTAAATATTTGCGGGGATGAGAATGTGAATAAATTTAAAATATTTATTAAATATAAATACGATAATAGATATAATATAAAAATATAAGAATGAGGATGCAGAATGCTCTACATTACCTATCGAACATTCCTATGTATATTGACTTTTAGGATGCGAAATACTTTATTTTACAAATTGATATCCTTATATATATCGAATACCAATTTCTTTTCTTTTCTCATTACAGTGATGCTATGGAAGCGGCGAAGGAGGCAGAGAAGGAGATACTGAATGCAGCTTCAAACATTGTTCATGTCAATGTTCAGCTAAGATTGGGAAGTCCAATTCCGCAGTTCAAGTATACATAGCAAAGTTTCAATTATTCAAAAAACCAGGACTCTCTTCCTGTAGTGTTTTCAGTACCAATCATAATTATACACATTGTTTTCTAAAGATTATACACATTGTTTTCCATACGTCTTTAGAAGGGAAATTAATAAGTAATATTTGATTTACTAAAAAGCGCTTATTTAACCCCTGCATAAACCTCTTATTGTAAGTAGTACGCATAAACCTCTTAATGTATTAAGTAGTTTTTATCTCAATAAGATGACTTACATAAAGCTTGAAAAAAGTGGCTGTTTAAACTCAATTGAGTCAACTTTCAACTGATTATTAGTATATACTTTTTTAAAAAAAAAAATTAAAATCCAAGTTTTACATTTGAATTTTGTTCTCAAGTTCCTCCATCCCCAACCTTAAAAAGCTAGTTTGCTATCTATTTATTTTATCTTTTTCTTTTTTTTGTTAGTAATTTAAAGTTTCTCATTCATTCTATTTTTTTTTTCATTTTACAAGCGTGTTCTAGTAGAATTTTATTCTCTTGTCACAAAGTCTTGTCTCATATATATATATATATATATATATATTTATGTATGAAATATGTAAAAATCAACACCTTTGAGTAAAGAATACCTATTTGAATGATTACTCATATTGAAATTTATAAAATCTTCCTTTGAAATATCTAAGAAATTACCCTTTTAATTTAATATTTTTTCATTGTTTTTGTTTTCATTTTTAATTGACATAAACCCAAATCATCTAATATTATAAGATAATCCATCAATAATGATCGAGATAACTCGGTAAAGCAAACGATTGAAAACCCTCGTGTCATCAGTTCATATATGATTTTCTACATATGACTAATTTGTATGAATATTTACTTTACAAATTAATTGATATATATTGACATAATACATACTTATTTAACTAGTTATCTTAAAGTAAATCCTTTATTTATTTATTTTTTCTATTTTTTAGATAAGGAAAGAATCTATTATAATTATAATATAATAAAAATAATAAATAATGCAGTAAAAAATTTTTCATTATCTTTCTTTTTTTTTTTAATTTGTTCTCTTTAAAATAAAAAAGAATGTTAATATTTCATACACCAAAAATATGATCTAGAAGATATCAAAGATAGAATTAACGAACTCATCTCAGCTACAGTGCGAATAAAATCCAATTCCTTATTATTTATTTATTTTTGTGTTCTCTTTCATATTCCATTTCTTCATTCTTTTTTATGCGACTCTCTAAAGTTCATCTAAGTGATGTACGAGATATAAAATCTTTGTTGTTCTTCCTATTGTTTCTACTCGTCCGAAATGAAACAAAAAATTATCTTAAAAGATGTATTGTCTTTTATTAAAAAAAATGGATTAAATAATATTAAAAAAAGAAAAACCTTGAAAATGAAAGTAAATATTATCAAAACAATGAGAGAAAAAAGAAGCAAAACAAATTTGACACGAAAATAAAGAGAAAAAGGGAGATAGAGAGCCCAGTGATCAGATAATTGTAGTCTGATTTTTTTTAGTCGACATTATATTTTTCAGAAAAGGATATCATCATCTCAATGGCTCTAAATCAGACTCTAACAAAATTAACCTATCAATTTTTCTTTCTCATCAAAAACTAAAGTTGGGAGTTGAGAGGGAAGAAAATGAGAGAAGAAGGCTCAGAAGGATCCATTGGTGATTTTCTAATCACAAAATGGGCGAAAAACCCTTCATAAAATAGGTAGTTTTCAACATCACCGCCTCCCCTTTTTTATCATTAAAAATTAAAAAAAAAAAAATCAAAGCTTCAAAAGTTTATCAACGCCGAACCTGATGTGCCTATGGGAGGAAGAGTAAAGATTAGGAACTTGAGAT
The DNA here is from genome assembly GCF_002303985.1 of Durio zibethinus. Next base: position 4,609,378 of record NW_019167938.1, on the reverse strand, counting down.
AAAAAAGATGATTGAATTATAAAGAAAAAGCGAACCCGAAGATTTGGCTTCGGCTGCGAAGTTGGCTTTCGCTATCGCGTATAAATAGAAAATCTAAATTAGGGTTAGGGTTTTTAACCCGTTGGTGAGAGAGGATAGAAGGGGCAAGCCTTATTACGAGCCTAACCCTGCGTTCACCAGAATGGGCAGATAGCTGATTTGGGCTTTAAAGGACTCCTGAAATTCTGGGCTCCGGCTTCATCCTAGTCTAAGCCCACTTGTTTTTCACTTCTCATTTGACCAGAGTTTATTTCATTCGCATAGTTGCTTTTGGTACTTACGGTTTTATTCACGTTGTACAATCTAATAAATATAATTTTTTGTATTTTATCTTTTTTTTTTTTTTATAAAATTCAATCATTTAACAAGATTATCTCTAATTTTATGATAGAAACTTAACTATAGAGAATGAATATTTTTAATATATTCTAGGAGGAGAAAGGGATTAAGAATTTTTAATTTAATAATTAAGTTATTCATTGGTAAAATAATAAATTTTTAATTTTCGTCATCAATAGTCAAATTTTAATAGTCTCATTATTAATAGTCAAACAATAAGTACTCATTTGAAGATAAGAGAGTGAGGTATCATAAGATTCCTAGTCAGATGTAGCATGTAATATTGGATTCAATTAATTTCACCAAAAATTGACTTCAAAAATAGGAAATAAACAATAGCATTGTGAGTCCATCTAGTGGGACAAAGTTGGGAAATGATAGTCTTTAATTGGGGTGGGGAGGGTGAAAGCGGATGTTAGGTATGATGAATATGTACGATTCCTACGACTTGAAAGATGGGGTAAAAGCAGATAGTCTCTGCTGAATTTTTATTTATTTTTATCATTTTTCATATTCATGTGGAAAACATTTTCCATGGAAAGTGGCCCAAGCTGGTTCTACATTTTAGGATTACATTACTTACCAAGTGTGTCTGTATCAGCGTTTCTTTTTTCTCGGTACAAATTGGCTGTGGAAAGGAAACGGAGTTTCATATTTGTTGTTTGTTTTAAACTTTGAAGAAAAATGTCTTCGAAGAGTGAGATTAGGTTATTTCGTGATCGACACGTGGTTCTCTTACTTAATTTTGATAATTTTAAATACAATATAATGATATAATATAAAAAATTATATATTTTAAAAAATATATTTTATATTTATTTATATCGATACGAATTTTAATATAATATAATTTATATCTTATACTTATTAATATATTAATACGTCTAAACACATAACATAAAATTAATCACATATTTAATTTAATTTTATCATATAAATATACATGTAACATATTTAATATATTTTTTATATTTATTTTAATTTAATATAAATATATAAAAATTATTTTAATTATTAATCTTTTAATTATAACATTTAATTAACTATTTAATATTATATAAAAATTATTTTTAATATTTAATTATGATTCTCGTTTACGAATCGCGAGGTCTACTCCCACTTATCGCTGGGTCATCATGAATTTAAAAAGTCAGGCCCATTGTTTGAAGATAGATAAGTTGGTGTGTACCCTATGAGCCCCATTTGGTTCCCAATGCCAGAGTGGCCATCTCAGCATTGTCACAGACAAGAGCAAGAAAATCTTCCAAGGACAACTGACAGATAAAAGTAACAAAAAAACCTGTGGCTCTCAGACATCCCAGATGGACTTTGCAATAGCGGAATTCCCATGTGAGAGCTGTTGCTGAAAAGGGTTTATCATTGGCAGTCTTTGTTCGCTTATTGCTTCCAATTCTAATCTTTGTTGCTGATGCTGCTGTTCATGCAAATTGACTGTCCTTGACACTCCAATCCCCATGAAATCAAGAGTTGTCATGTTATTTTCTCCATTGCTCGCTCCAAATATTGCTGGCCCTGGTGGGTTCCTTTCGATCGCCTGAGTTCTCCCTTGTAATAAGCTAGAACTGCCACAATCTTCATGTTCCATGTTCTTTATCAAGCCTTGGTTTCGGTCAGCTCCGTTAATGAACATGTTAGTGAAAATTCCCATATCATTCATTCCTGAGCTTCCTGCCACAGTATTGAAAAGTTGGACCATTTCATTGGGGCTTTTTTGCATGAGCGGGTTAGAGAACCCTCCCTCGTTGATCCCAACCATGCTTGAATGATCGGTTTGTGATGGAAAGTGTTCGTAAGATGTGTTCTGCTGCTGCATTCCTCCAAAATATGTTGGTCTAATGGACTGGTCAGGACCTGCCATGCTACTAGGAAAGCTTTTTTGCATCATGGGAGAGTTTATACTATTACTTGCAGTTGCACCCATTTGGGCTGCTTTCTGCAACAAGGCTGTGGCTGACACGTGGGGCGACCCGTCAATTTGGCAAGCATTGTTGCTGTTTTGTAAATAATTGAAGCCAGATGGGTTATTTGAACTAAGTTGTAGGCTAGAGGAAGCTGAGGAAATGCTTCTTTGGCTGCCAAACAGAGTGCCAGAGCTGCTTGAAAACATGCCTCCACCCATGTTCATAGGCTTAAACGGCATTGGCACTAGCTCTTGGGGAAGGGATTTGAGCGAGTTTTTCGGGTCAATGTTGTTGAAGTCAGATGTTCCCAGAGATGTGTTGGCATTGCTCATTGGCATTGATGACATGAGCTCTGGCATTTGGTTTTGTAAGTTTGATCCCATGTTGATGTTGTTCATTAGTCCTTGGTTTACCTTGTTGTTTTCTTCAGCTAATGCGTCACAGAATGCTCTGTGCGTGACGAAGCTGTCTTTTCTGCACAAAGAATAAGCAGTGGGGTCAAATTAGGTTTGTTATTGGATAAAAATTTTGATAAGAAACAGTACTTTTGATCTAGAGAGAGATTTTGAAATATGATAAATAAAAATGGGGTCAAAACTAAAGTATGAAAAAGCCTATCAATTGTCGGCCAATATTTTCCAACATTTCTTTTATTTGGAGAGCTTAGAGATGATATAATTAATGCATAATCTAAAACATATATGCAAGACAGCCTGCATCCAACAAGAAATTTTATAAAATCCAGTTTTGCTGTAGAGTTATGAAATTACCATGTAAAACAATGCAAAACTTTAGAGTCATCATCAGATAATCATTGAACACCTTGCACTGAATTATATATATATATATATATATAGATTTATGTACCTTATAAAGGATACCATATACATACATACATATATATATATATATATATATCAATTTCAGTTCTTCATGCAGAAAGCGGATGCAAATCATTAAATTTGATTAAAAATTCTAATATAAAGTATATAAACCTTGAAAAGATGGTTCCACAATCACATTTGTATTCCCTAGTACCACAGGTCTTCTGATGAGCTTTCCAATCAGATTGCACAGCATATTTCTTTGAGCACTTGTCGCATTTCCACTTCTTCTCGCCATGCTTACGGCTAAAATGCTTCTTTATTCCTGTAAGATCCCCTAGTGCACGAGCCGAGTTGTGGTGGACACAAGTTGGCTCGGGGCATATGTAGACTCGTTTCTTGACCTCACTGGTTATCCTTTGCCTAAGCTTCCAGGGAAGATTGTGACCTCTTCGGTGCAATTGAAGGTTTTGGTCCCTTTGGAACCCTTTGTTGCATATCTCACACACGAATCGATTTGTCGCCATAAGCGTTGTTGGTGATAGAGCAATAACTTCAGCATTTGGATCTAATTCGAGCAACAATTATACAACTATTTCAAAAGACTACCAATTGTTCAATGAGAGCATGAGGTAGTAGAAGATTTGCCTTTAAAAAAGAATTAAGTAATTGTTTTTGTAATCTAAGCAAGAGAGTTCTGTATTCTTACTAGGACAGTTGGACCCCAAAGAGCCAATAACCAAATAGAACACAGTCAGAAAACAAAAAGAGAAGTAAAAAGTGCAATCAAGCAAACAGTTCTTGGCAATTATTGTAAACTAATAGCAATAATTGAACCTTTTATATAACAAATTAGAAATTAATCTTTTCTTCCTAAAGGCTATTTATTTCTTGGAAGATACCCCCATTAGAAATCTTGTTCTTTTGTGCTGCTTAACTGGATCAAATCTACCTTGACATGCATGCTTCTATTGAAGCATATGTAAAACTCAGAGCCATGCATCTAACTGAAATCACGGATCAAATCTAAAAACCACATCAGTTAAATATTTCATCGGAACTTACCTGATGTTATAAGATCAAATATATGTCACCTGAATTAGATAAACTTAGCATAGAAGAAAGCATAATTGAGATTCAAGGGTAAATGGATTTGCCTGGAGTTCCTGGTAAATTTCTTTTCTTCTTAACTGCTTGTTGTGGCTGTTGAGTGGTAGAACCATTGCTGTTAGAAGCACCAGAAGGTCCTGAACCAGAGCTAGTCAAGTTATTTTGCAGCTGTTGTTTCTGCTGCTTCTCTTCAAGAGGCTGGACTTCCTCTCCAGCGTTTCCTGAAGAGAAGCTTCCGTCATCACCTGAGATATTTGACATTTGAAACTGAGAGGAAAGATATAGTGATAATATCCAAGCTTGTCTGTTTCCTTTTCCTTGGCTCCAAATCCTATTGTTTCTTTCTTCCTTTCTTGTTGTTGGTGGTCTAACAAAAAGTGGAGGCTTGTTTTTTGGTGAACATAAAATCAGGAATCTGCTCTCTCTAGAGGAAGACAAAAACCAGGGAATTCTCCTTCATTTCTGGTGAAAGAAGAGGGTTCTAGCTGCTAACATTGGAACCTGGTCTTCTTTGGCTTTATATAAATATATATGTACAGGGTTAAAATTTGAAAAGGACAAGCACAAGGAAATTGCCCCCCTAATATGATCATTATTAAATAAATTGCCATTCTTTTCCATTGTTATTTTTTATATATAAATTAGTTTAATTGGTTCTCCAAGATGCCTTTCCTCGAATAATACTAATATGTTACTATGACAGTAATGATAAAATTTTTGTTGCCAAAACAAAATCAAATTAAAGCTTAGAGCAATTAATTTGGATGAGAAAATTAATTAGATTTCTTATCAATCTATAGCATTATGATTTGGGAGTAAATTAAAAACCAAGAAAGTTTGGCTAGAGCAAGGCTGTAGGCTTCACATGACATATTTAAGCAGACATTAGAATTTAAGTTATAGTTTGTTGATGTAAAATCACATGATTTGTTAATAGAATGTTAAATTTTTAAATTTAATAATTAAAAATCAAATTTTAATAATTTTAAATAAAAAAATTTAAGGTATGATATATAAGACATAAATTCAACTAGCTAAAAAAAGATATCAATTGTTGAAAAGAAATTAAGTCCATCAATTTAAGTTCAAAATTCAATTATACTTGAAAAGATTGGACAATTATTGTGTTGAGCAAATTTCTTCATCTTACAGATTTTGGGTTCAAACTTTTTGAAAATGTGAAAATTCTATTTTATAAAACAGTAGGAATTTACATCTGAACAATGATCATCTTTAAAACTAATTTAATTTTTATATTTCTCTCCTTCTATGCATTTATCCCACTCCATGAAATTAGTTTGCAAAAACAATTTTGCAGTCTATATCACAATATATAATCAAGAAGGGATAAATTTCTTATCAAAAAATGTTTAATATGATATTTATAATAAAAAAATGTTCAATCAAATATGAAAATTTACTTTACTTTATTTTTGGATTTTTTCAATTTTTTTATATTTCATTTATTTTATTTTTATTTATTTAAATTTTAGTTTTTTTTTTTAACTTTATAATCGAACATTTTTTTGATATAGATATCATATTAAATATTTTGTAATAATATAAAAGGCTGCCTAACAAATTAATGATTAAACCAATCAAAAAAAGGTGCAAGAAGCTTGTTATATCATTAGGATGCGTCTCCGTTATCAGTTGAAACTGTGCCGAATCCTGTTTGTCTGGTTTGATCCAAACGATCAAGGAAACCAAACAAGTCAGTGTCCAGAGTTTCAATATCTTATACATAAGTTATTAATCCCATTAAAGATGGCTGCTGCTTTGTTTTCTAGGTTACATTATTATAATATTTAGAGTAACAACGACATCTAAACTTGTATATAATTTTAAACAATCGCATTACCCAGAATTTCTTTTCTTTCAACCGGTAAAACTATGCCCCCTGGATTTGCTTTACATCAATGTGACTTTTTATCCTAATTACTGAATTTTCTGAACAAGAAAAAGCTGTGCTTATAAAAATATTGTTTCTATTATACACTTTATTCTTTTACTATGATTTTTTTTATATAAAACATATCACAATTTAAAAATTATATTTACAATATATCATCTGATAACATATGAAACTTTGTATAATATCACATTCTATAAGCGTTTGAATTTCCATCATTCTAACTAAATCCTTCTTGTAATTGTCTAAGAATATTATAGGGCAAAAGTATTTTATCTGATTCTCTGGAGATGCTAAAGCTATCCTTATTTATGGCCAATGGGTTTTGTGTGTGTGTGTGTTTTTTTTTATCTCCGACTTAAGCATGATGGAGGTGACACTATAGTTCAATCAAAAGGGGAGAAAAAGTGATACTTTAGAAAAAACGTATTAGCCATTTGCCTAACTGACAAGACAATCCTGAACTCCGGGAAGAACAAGTGCTTGTTCACTTGTTCAATCCTAATATGTTCAGTTAACGACCATTATCGAAATTTTGGATAAGACCAAAACTAAACCCCAAAATATCACCACAAATATCGTATTTTTGAGAAAAAAACAGATCGTACTCTTGAACTTTCTTGATCGTATTGAAGAAATTTCATGTTAAAAACCAGATGATCACTTTCTTTAGTGGCATTTTCTTTCAGTTTTTTCCACTTGAAAGAAGAAAATTGAACCATCCATGTCAATTAGCAGGATTTAGTTTTCCAAAAATTAGTTCACACGTTTAATAAGAAACAACAAGAAGCCCGGCTGTAGAATGAGAAACAACAAAGAGACAGAAATAAGAATATGAACCATTGGCTAAGTTCCAAAACTCAGGTCAATCATATTTCAAAACTGTACCATTTTGCAAGTATCTGCTACTTCTCCATCACGAACTACTAGTTAAGACAAACAGAATTGCTTGGTTATCATCGATGGCGGATCGATAGAATTTATGAAGCAAACATCAACACAACAGTGTGAAGACAAAAATGTTCCAACATTATTCATTTTCCTGGTTATTTTATGGCAAAGATCGAATATAAAGGACGTCCCTAAACACCATTCAGATGCTGCAGTGTCACAAATGCTGAATAATTTAGAACGAACCAGGTTTCTAATTGACATAAGCTAAGTAACCCCATTGAATATAAACAACAGAAAAGACGGCCATGGCCTTGCATTCTTTCCTTTTTTTAAATATATATATTTTTATGAAAACGATGTTTGATTGAGGTTAAAAAAAAAACCAATCATGAATATTCTATTGTTTGTTGAAATTGACGTGTTTTTTACGATGAATTAGAAAGGAATAAAAAATAATTAAGGAGAAAGATTTTTTTAAAGATTTTAGTCTTGCATCAAGTGTGAACCTTGTCTATTTTGTGTCTGTTGATGGTTAATTTTCAAAATTATTGTAAATTGGTGGATTTGAAATAATTTGTTTCATTTTGACTGGTTCTACGGTAAGAACGTAGCTTTCAAATGGTCCCAATTTGAAATTTATAAACTAAAAACAAAAGAGAAAATAAAGGCATGAATCAATTTATTAGAAGCTCTAGATATAGTTTCAATTAAAGTTAATTAAATAAGCAAAGGAAGTTATTTGTCTGTAATTTTTTTTATTCAATAGTCTTTTTTATATTCGAAAAAATTTATGACATAAATATTACATCACGTCTAATCACTTGTTCTTCTTTTTTTTCATCGTGCTAAATCCCAAACAGGTTTTGCTTCTAATTCTAACCAAGTGTTAATTTTTTTTAAAAACGTGGAGGATATCAACCCTGCCAATCACTGGAGCATTGATGGAGATTATTTGGAGGGAGAAAGAAAAATCTTTGGGAATCCAATAACTTTTTGACTTGTTGAAGATAATCTAGAAAGTGAGAAAGATGAAAATCATTATTTAGAATAATAGGAATTGGGTTTTGAATTATAACATTAATAGTGATTAACATCATCATCAGTTATCACCATCAGCCTTGTGAAGTGGGGTCTCTCAGACCTTAGTCTATGTAAGAAAAATTTTCAGCAAAAATGTCCCAAGCTCTGGGGCTCGAAGTGGAAATGGGCCTAGGTATGGTCCGTCCGTGACATTGACCATGTCATTAAGAATTAAAATTTTTTTTTTTTGCCCTTTGGATAATTAAGATCAGGCCTGATTTGGATGTGAGAAGAATAAGGTTTTCTTCATGTTAGAGAATGAAAATTGAAAGAGACCCTCGACTCTTGAGGCAGAGCTGAGCTTACTCTTGTTTGCCTAGTAATTCAAGCAGCGGTTTCCCACCTCGAAAACATGGCTCATTTTCACCAGTAACATCAATGATCTGCAACTGTTTGATAACTCGAAAATGGGTAAAAAAAAAAAATACTACAGGTTTAGGAGGAAAGTTCCCATTGTTTTCATATGGTTTAAGTTTCCTTTTCTTCCCTTTTTCCCAGGTAGGTAACATGCAAGCGAAAAAATTTTGGCATTTTGAGTATTGATTGAACGTTTGTTTTCTCTGTGTTTTGACTGGCTTCAATTCAAGTGCTTAGTTTTTTCCCTGTCAATTACTCTGACCTCTCTCTGAAGTTGTATCCAGAAAAAAAAACTCAGATATCCTGCAATGGCAATTTCATAGACAACTAAAAGAAAGAAACTGCAAACAACAAATCACGCAATGCGACCGACCTATCCAACTGAAATATAGTATCAATCAAAGATTACGAGCAATTTGACTTGCATACTTGGTTAAACTTTGTTTCACTTTCAGAATAATAAGTGCTATTAATCTTGACTCTTGATTCTCCAATTTTTTTTTCCTTTTCCATTCCTCGTGTTTAATAAAAAATTATTAATTAAAATTTTGACCATATGCTTGTCAAAAAAATATAATACTAACAATAGGACAACTTTGTTAAATTGAAAATCTAATATAGAAGTAAAATTCTTTTGCTTTATACACTTTTTGAGGACAAAGTTTATAGAGAAAGAGAACTTATTTAACTGAGAAAATAACAGTCAGCTTCACCAAGATCAAAGGTTGGCATTACGATTATTCAGCAGTCAAACCCCTATAAGGAATACCGTTTGCAAGTCAGTTATCTAGAAGACAGTAAGAACCACCTGTGTCATTTGCTCCCACAATGAAAAAGGTTACTCCGGTTTAAGGAATTGTTCCCCTCCTCTTCTTTCTGAGATTATAACCCTGCATCAGTTTCGTCTGACTTATGTAAGATGAACATGTTTGATACTTCAATTTTTCACCTGACATTGGTCACGAATCTGCAGCTGGTTGGGTGAATGGAGTGTTATGTTTTCCTAGTTTGATTAAGGAAACATATGCACTCCCAATTATTGACTAAAAGAATGAAAGGCACCCAAAACACAATGCTTTGGAGGCCGTGGAGGGAGACGTGGTTTTTTCAGGACCAGCTTAGCAATTAGTCCACTCATTTCTCCACGTATCAGATTCAGATTTGAGACCGACTGGCCATTTTTTGCCACTGCAGAAACCAATCTAACTCTCCTCCATGTTGGGCTTACAAGCACCATTTCTAAAAAGGGCATTAACAACAGGCCTGCCACGAACTCTTCGTGAGTTATTCTGTGGAGCCTCTGCAACTTTTCTCTTCCTCCTGGGACTGAAGAACCCACATTCAAGAGCTTCTAAAGCTTTTGTTGTTAATGGTCGGTTCCTGGTACTCTGCCTCCGGTTGTGCATTACAGGATGCTGATTGACCTCTGCGCCTTTATCAGGAAGCTTCAATGGTTCAGGCTGCACCATTATTTCGGACTGAAAGAATGATATATGAGCACACGAATTATCAATATTTTGCACCGTCTCTGTGATGAAGGGTCCATTGGTTTCAAAATCCATTGAAACTTGACGAACATTCAAGTCTATCAATGCATGTAACTGCGTTTTTATCAGAGATTCTTCTCCATGAAGGCAGTTTTCAGTGACAATGCCTTCCTTTCCCTCATCAGCACCGCCTTTAGACAAAGAACTGGCTGGTGACAAGTTTGGGGATCCCATTGGAAAAACCATAGCTTCACAAGCATCAGGCAAGCTAGACCTACAGTGCGAATTGTCTTCATTTAACATCCTCTCAGCAGAAAAGTTTTCAACACTACAGCTTGATTCTCCATTGACACAATCAGTTAAACCCTGCTGTTTAATAACAGGAGCCAAATATTTGGAATCACTAGACTGCACCTTTCGGCTGAAATTATACTTCATAACCTTTTTCTTCTTCTCATCAAGCAGACTTGTGTTATGGCTTTCATGATTTTCCATTGATATAATGCTGGTATCAGAGGTGTGGGGAATGACGATGTTTGAATTACTATTTACACAATCTGATAAGTCCACATATTCTTCCCCATTAGCCATGGACTCTGCAGCATTTGAAGTACTATTTTCTTCTGCATCATCTTCTGAGTCATCAGATGTATCCTCCTCAGAATCGCTGGAAATACCAGAGGGGGTGGATAAGCTCGTAGCTTCAAGTGGTAAGCTTCTCAGTTCTCTAACCTTGGATCGTTGAGCCCCTCGGACCAAACTAGTATCTACAACTGTAAACTTCATTAAATCTCGACTGCAACCAGAATTTTGTGGCTTGAGGTATCGGTTACGTTTATTTGTCATAAAATCAGGATCTTGTTTTGTTACTGGGTCCCACTTATTTTCTTTGTTCTCTCTGCTGCCTGGCACTTCAATTTCAAGCTCAAGAAGCCCTGGTTCTGAAGCAACTTTATTAAGAACGTCACTAACAGAATCAAAATAGTGGTTACCTTTCACCAGCTTCCTTCTTGAAAACTTCTTAACACCAGGAACAAGAAACACCAGAGAATTCTTTGAACCAGAAAAAACCTGATCCTTTGGCTGTTCAGAGTGCCAGCCTCTGGCTAAAAGGCGAGGCCAAACAGCTTCCCAGAAAAGATCACTGGATCTAGCTTTGCTCAACCTAAAATCTCCTGTTAAAAACTTGATAATATCTGCAGATGCAAGAGTAGAACATGCTTTTCCAACTGGTATTTCAGGACGAAAAGAAACTACATGATTGGCTTTTACTGGTTCCATGGCATTGCTAGTTAGGTCTTGCTTTCCTTTGCCAATACCTATAGCTTCTATGAGCATACCAATGCCAACTGTATTCTTTATGGTGAATACGTATTCCTCAAAGGAAACTTTTCCCTCACCAAATGTTTTAGAAACCTGCAATAATCAGAATTCATAAAAACACCATGATGAAATATTTTTGTCTCTGAAAAATATAGACCCAATATGGCTGAAAAATTAGGTGCAATAGTTCAGCAGTAAACTGAAATTTTCAACAGTACGTAAAAACCAGGAGTTCAATCGAAATCAATAGATGTTCTTAAAAGGTAGCTAAGAATAACTGCAATATTCTTAGAGATACACTGCAAAATGTCTAAGATTTTAGACAGGGGTTGAAGAAAGAAATCTTTTATTTGTAGTTGAAATGCAACCGCATTTTCAAACCATTTTATATGTAGTTGAAAAATAGACCAAATAAAAGGGGTTGAAAATGCCTAAGTGGAAAAAGCATATTAAGCATTCTCCTTACTCTTGTCCATTCAAAAAATCAGACGAAGACCTATAGATACACTGCAAAAAACTCGGGATATTCATGTGAATTTTAGAGATGCATTTCCTAAGAACAACAGAAGTTTCCATGCATTATTCTAATCCTTTATGACCATATATTCTCCTATATTTCCAAAACTGAGCCAAGTGATTTACGGCGAATAGTGCATAACCCCCAGAAGAAGAGATTAAGCTCAATATACCCATACAGAAAGCCAGACACTCTATCTACCATGCTTCAAAAATGTTGAAAGCAGTCCAAGCAGAAGCCAAAGGTCACAATGCTCGTTAGAGACTGACAATGAAACACCAACGACCATTTTTATTGATCAACCTAGATCACATAATAAAATTCTTACGTGCATGCCTAAATGAACCGAGAAGACCAAGATAGCAACAAAAGTAATGGACGAGCTTAAATTACCAGCTCCTTATTCTAAAGAAAACTTTAGGAGACTAATGAGCCACACGGCAATTCAATTGGCATAACAAAGCTCTTAGTAAAAGGAAGAAGTTTATTTTCCTTAAGGAAAAACAACAATGTTAAAGGCAAAATATGCCTTTATAAATCCAAAAAAACTAACAACTAATTTACATTTACTTTATGCAGAAAAACTTAAGAAATAAAACTTCGTGAAAAATTAAGAGTAAAATTAAATGTATATTAAAAAACTGTTCATCAAAGAATTATACAAGCACCTTAGGTTTATATACAACTAACTAGTAGGTAAACTAAAAAATTAAATCTTCCTAAAACTGATCTTATAATTGAGAGATTGTCTATCCTAATTTTCTATCATTAATTCTAGGGATATAAATGCTTTAATTCTAAAGATAAAAATATAAATATACAGATTACAAAATTACAATTAGCTGTAAATAAGGTTTCGTTTGTTTCACTGACTTTCAAAAAATGATTTCTAGAAAATGTTTATATTTTTTGAATTGAAAGATATTTTTTATTATTTGGATGAGTTAATAAAAAATATTTTCAGTTGTTTGGTTGTTTTTTGGAAACTCTATTTTTTAAAATAATATTAATATGACTATTAAAATATTAAAAATTCTTTATTATTAAAATATATTGAAATTATTTATTATTAAAATGATTAATCTTAAAAAATAATTATATTTTAATAATAATATTTAATATTAAAATATTCTGTTAATATAAAAAATACTTAAAATAAAACTATTTATTATTCTTTATATTATTTATTAATATATTAATATATTATTTATTAATAATATTTATTAATATATTATATTAATAGTATATTATTTATTCATATAATATTATTTATTAATATATTATAATATAATATTATTTATTTATTAATATAATATTATTTATAAATAAAATTATGCTCAGAAGTATTGACAAGTAGTTCTACTCATAGATAGTTCTTTTCCAGAAAATGTCTTCCTCTTTTTAAATCAATAAGATAATTTTCAAAAAAATGACTTTATTTTTCATTGATCAATAAGTTATTTTTTGTTGACCAGCTAATTTTCTGTCAAACAAACATCTGAAAATATGCAAATAATTTTTTGAAAGTAATTTTCTGTGAAACAAACGAAGCCTAAATGTTTTCCCACACCCCCTCAAGTTGGTGAATAGGTATTTTTCATTCCCAGCTTGTAAATAATTTTTTAAAATGTTGCACTACTGAGACCATTAGTCAACCAAATTGCAAGTTGACTCTTGATTGATACATACGGTGTACAAATCAACCCACTATCTAGTTTCTCCTTTATAAAATGATGTTTACTTCAATGTATTTGGTTCTGTCATGTAGCACAAAATTGTGTGCAATACTTATTGCAGACTTGTTATCATAGTAGAGTCTAATTGGTCCATCCCACTTGATTTTCAAGTCTTCTAGGATAATTTTTAACCATAGTAGTTCACAAATTCCTTAAGCCATTACTTTAAACTCTGCTTCAACACTTGATCTTACCACCACATTTTGTTTTTTACTTTTTCAATTTACAAGATTATCACCTAGGAAAGTGTAATAGCTTGAGGTGAATCTTCTATCAATTGCTAAACCTGCATAATCCATATCTGTATATGCCACCAGTCTCGAATTTCTTTCGAATAAGATACCTCTCCTAGGATTAGCCTTCAAATAGTGTAGTACACGATAAACAACTTGTAGGTGCACTTCTTTAGGATTATAAATAAATTAACTTATCACACTCACAGCATATGCTATGTCAAGTCTAATATATAAGAGATAAATGAGTCTTTCAACTAATCTTTGGTACATCTTTCTATCTACAGTAGCATCTTCATTAGTTTCTATAGGGTTACTTGCAAGTTTACATACAAGCTTCACAGTTTCCTTCAAAAGATTCATCACATATTTCTGTTGTAAGATAAAAATACCATGTCATGAGTGAGCTATTTAAATTCCTAGGAAATACTTCAATCGCCCTAGCTCTTTTATCTCAAATTCTTTGGCCAAATATTGTTTATAGATTCTCTCTATTTTTCATCATCTTTGGTTATAATTATATCATTAACATATATTAATAGAACTGTGACTTTCCCTGAATTTGAGTGCTTGATAAACAATGTGTGATCCCCTTAACTCTGCTTATATCCCATTGCTAGCATCACTTTGGCAAATATCTCGAACTAGGCCCTAGGAGATTGTTTGAGGCCATATAAAACCTTTTTCAGCTTACATACTTTATTTGTTTCAAGATGACTTCTAAATCCCAATGGAACCTTCATATATATTTCTTATTTCAAATCACCATGTAAAAAAGCATTCTTTACATCAAATTGTTGAAGCTGCTAATTATAATTTGCAGCCAATAATAACAAAATCCTAACTGTATTCATCTTGGCAACTGGAGCAAAAGTTTTTTAATAATCCACTTCATAAGTTTGAGTGTAACCCTTAGCCACCAACCTAGTCTTATACCTTTCCACAGTACCATTTGCTTTATATTTTACAGTGAAAACTTATTTACACCCAACTTGATTTTTTTCCTATAGGTAACTCTATTGGTTTTCATGTCTTATTTTTCTCTAAGACCTCTATTTCTATTTTTATGGTTTGCCTCCATTTCTCACTAGATAATATTTCGGACAATGTAGTTGAAATAAAAATAGTGCTTAAGCTCATAAGAAAAATTTTGTGGGATAGTGAGAATTTTTCAAATGACAAAAAATTAGAGATTGGGTATAGTGGATGTTTAGTACATTTTTTAGTTCCTTTCCTAATGGCAACAAGCAGATCATAATCACTAATTATAGTTTTAAAAGATTCATGCTCATTTTGAAAAACAGAGTCAAAGACTGTACTTACCTCATTTTCAGAGTTAGGATCAGATTCTTGGACTTGCATTGGTTCAAGATTCGAAACTTTCCTTCTTGAGTACACTTGTAATTCCTTCGTAGAATCAAAAATAATATTATCCCTTGTCACATCTTCTGTGTTAGGAATGGGTTCAAACTCAAATTTAGTATTTAACTTGAACTTAAAAGAGACAAGTTTAAACTTAGAAGAATTAATAGCTGAAAATGTTGAAGAGGAGGAGAAGTTAAGCAAAAAGAAGTCTTTATCTTTATCTTTCATGCATGAAGCCTCCCTCAAAAGATAAGGTTGAGTAAAAAATGATTTATTTTCTTAAAAAGTGATATCTGCAGACATAGCACTTATACCCCTTCTAAGTTGATGAATACCCCACAAAATGCATTTAATTGCTCTAAGATCCAACTTCCCCTATTATGACTGTGAACATGAACAAATTATGTACAATCAAATATTCTATGTGTGAAGTTGTTTGTGGTATTAAAGTTTAGATAAAATTGTGAGTAGATCTATAGGAATTTTAAATCTCAAAAATCTTGAAGGTAACCTATTTATAATGTATGTGACAGTGAGAACAGCTTCCCCTAATAAGATTTGGGTACGTTTACTTGAAAAAGTATCAGGTTGTGGTTAGTAAATGCTTATTTTTCCTTTCTGCCACTCATTCTACTGTGGAGTATTAAAACAAGATAACCGATCAATAATCCCTTCATTTTGGAAATAGGTAGATAAGTTTTGGTTGAAATAATCTCTTGCATTATAAAACCTAAATCTCTTAATTTTCACTTCGAATTGATTTTGAATCATGTTTTGGAAGTTTAAAAACACACTATTCACATCTAATTTAGATTTAAGTAAAAATATCTAAGACCCTAGTACAATCATTTATGAAAGAAACAAATCACCTTGCATCAAAAATATTAGGAATTATAAAGGGACCCCATATGTCAATATGAATTAAGTAAAAAAAAGTAAAACTTCTTTTATTGCTAACTGAAAAAGACATACGTCTATGCTTTGCAAGTTCACAAACATCACAATGAAAATTTTTGGCATTTAATCCTTTGAACAAAAAAGGAAACATGTTTTTTAAAGTTCCAAAAAAGATATCCAAGACGAAAATGATAAAGTCAAATTTTGTCTTTATTGGGAGATTTTTAAGAAAGAAATGACAAAGGTAATATTCTTGATATTACTTGTATTGTTTGATCTCTCAAGATAATATAGTCTATCATTCTCCTTAGCAAGCCCAATCCTCTTTCCTGAACTCTGGTCCTGAAATTCACAATAAGAGGGATAAAAAATCACTTTGCAGTTCATATCTCTAGTAAGTTTTTGTATAAATATCACACTAGTAGAAAATCCAGGAATATGAAAAACATATTTAAGAACAGACGAGAGATTAATTTGAATATATCCTAATCCTGCCATTGTAGTAAGTGAACCATCTGCAACAACAATTTTTTTATTACTTGAATACAAGGTACATGTACTAAACTTCTGTGAAGAATGTGTCATATGATTTATGGCTCCTCAATTGATGACCCAAGAATTTATAATAGGCTTAATAGAAACATTTAATCCATGAGAACCAGAAGCTTTACTTGAATTAGAGACCTTACCCAAAGAACATAACCGGTATGCTTTTAAAGAGTTTTCAATAGGCTTTTTAGTTTCTCAATCTCTTCTTTGTCCAACCCTCTTTGTTCTCAAGATTTCTATAGCATTCCGATGGTTTTACTAGTTGTTACTTCTTCAAATCAGGTAGTAGTGGCAGATTTTGCTATCTCTGGCATAGTTATCTTTCTCAAGGCTAAAACGAATCTTGCTAGTAAAAATTTTCTTCCCAAGAAGAGCTTAAAGCTCCGATACCATTTGTGAAAATCTACACCCAACCTGCGAGATACTATCTACTTTGACACAAAGATCTTACGGTTTTGTCTTACAAAAGTCGTGTGACAAGTTTAGGTTTAGATCTATCCACATATATCATAGTAGAAATTCAGATTATCCTGATGTTGGATTAGGCATCACAAACTCCCCCTGTTAAAACTTGATGTCTTTGTCAAACCCAACACAAAACACATAGATCCATCGAATCACACTAGATGTTGGGATTCTAGAGGTAGCTCTCACAATGTAGCACTTAACTCGTAGGATTCTAAAGGTGGCTCCCACGGTGTTGCACTTAGCTCACGTTTGATTGGTAACCTGGCTCTGATACCATATGGAAAAGCTAAGAAATAAAACTATGTGAAAAACTAAAAGTAAAACTAAATGTATGTTGAAAAACTGTTCATCAAAGAATTATACAAGTGCTTTAGATTTATATAAAACTAACTAGTGAGTAAACTAGAAAACTAAATCTTTCTAAAATTGATCCTATAATTGAGAGATTGTCTATCATAATTTTCTATCCCTAATTTTAAGGATACAAATACTTTAATTCTAGAGACACAAATATAAATATACAAATTAAAATATTATAACCAACTATAAATATGTGTTTTCCCATATTTTATCATTCCATTAATACATAAATATTTCTGAATGTGTTAGTCAACAACCAAAATCATGCTCTTCCATTATCAAAAAAAATCTCGCTCCTCCATTTTAGCCTCTAAAGACGGCCCTATAGTTAGTTGCCCCTTTTAAAAGACAGATCTTCAAAGAGAAACACTGCTTTGTTTCGATGAACCAACAGAATACTCAAGCATGGCCCCAGTTAAACCTACATTCTTTGCTAATTTGCTTCAATTTCCCCGTCTCAAACCCTATATAGCATCTGTGTTATTTTTGGTTTACGATATTACACACCACAAAATCATCACTAATTCCCATGCTCAAAGTATGTTGCTCTCCAAAGTGGCCTGAAAAGTTACACAGTCAACAATGTATGTGTCTATGCAGTGTGGATGATGCACATTTGCATAAATAACACTTGAAAATAAAAATCAGAAATTATGTGCACATTTCAGAAGTTAACAAACCATGCTAACTAACAAAAAATAACGTCTCCATCAACATAATAATGTAGTGTTCCTAGATCAAGTTTCAAGGGAGTAGGAGAGATATAAAATGATTAGGAAGGGAGTATGTGTAACTTGACAGCACTCAGTGATATAAAAGGACTAATTAACAAAATAAATATGTCTAATTATTTAGAAAGATCAAATGAGTGGGTGTTGTGCATTAAAAAAAGGTCAGAAAGATACCTCAAGCAACATATCTTGACATTCTTTTGAAAGATGAGAAAATAATCGTGATAATAATTCCTGTTGCCTCCATCCTCTGAACAGCTTTTCTCCATGAATGCAACGTCTGCTTCTTAACTTTCGGCATTCTGACCATCTGCGATATCCGTCAGACCTGTAAAATTTTCCATAATAGAAAGACAATATCTCTCCCATCTCTTTACTCTCAACAAAATTTTTCACAAGGATAAGATTTTTTCCGAAGATGTATAGCCCAAGAAGAAAACTGTCAAGTTCAATATCCTTCCATACTTCACTCGAAAATCCTGGAAGAGGACAAGGACATCTATCCACCAGATTCAGCTAGAATTGGCTCCTGTGGAAAGAGTAAATCAACATCCAGCCTTAGTTCCGGTTGTAGCTGAAGCTTTGCATACCCTCTAGTGTCTTTTCCCAATGCACCCAACACAGAATATAGACTTGCCAAACTTTATATTCTGCACATCCAGGGCTTTGACGTATGGGCTTCTCTTCACTGTTTTCAAATTCAAATGCAGCCATTTATAACTTTCCTTCCAGTCTTGTCCAGAAAAGAGGGATAGGCAATCCCATTGGAAAAAGGTTTGGCACATTAATTATGACTTTTGAGTCAATTGGTTCCATTACAACCATGTAAAGCTACGACATTCTCCAACTAGAGGTTGGAATTTCTGCTTGGTATTGATCTCCAACACGAGGAATCAGCATATGATCTCCAAAAATTTTCATCCAAAAAAGGAACATGAAGCAGTAATTGTTCAGCAGATTCATCTTCAATGCCCTCCATGCCATTATCCAAAAGAGTAGTGTCCATCTGCCCAAGAATTGAGCAAAAAAAAAAAAAAAAAATTAAATGGACATAAGACTGCATAAAACCAGCCCTGGAGCCCTAATTTACTTCATCAGGTCCTGAATGCAAACATAGCAAGCTCCTTATATGGATGGAAAAACTATCATTATGCATGGGAATTTCAATATTTCTAGATAGAAGTACTTGCAGCATCAATTTTCTACTCTTAGACCTGCATGGAACTGCTAAAGTCAATATATGCCAAATATAATTTCTCCAAATTATTTATTTTAATTCAAGATAAAGACGGAACTTGAAAAAACAGAGGAATCCTTTTATGTATGAACATCAGTAATTTCCAGCAATCAATGCGGGAAAAAATCCTAACATTTTTACATATGCTTGGGATTTAGGTAGGACCCTCGAGAATTCATAACAGTGTTGAAAAACTTTATGAATGCAATGAAACAAGACAAACATTCATCAAAAGGGAAAAAAAAAAGGGAAAAAAACTTGTGCAGGCTAGGTTCATCAGAAAAAGATCATAATAATCGAATGCAAAAACAACCAATAGCTAAGCAAGAATTAAACCAAGCGTGGTGAATATAATTTCAAACATAATTCTCGAGGGAAAAAATAAGGGCCCTCAATTTAAGCATGAAGCTTATGACTACAATTAAAACAGATAACAACATTTATATTTTTAATAATCTAAATTACCAACAGCAAGAACCAAAAGCAGGTGGATACTGATATTCAAATGCCAAGGTACATGTTCACATGCCGATTGAACAGATAAAAAACAACATAAAACCAATCTAAACGATCCCAAAAACACATAGCTGTCAATACAGAATACTAAACGATCTCATTCAAACATATAGTATACAGAATAATGAAATCAATCAAGAAAACTTGTGCATTATTCAGTGAAAATTAACATGCAACTCCATTAGATTTTGATTAAACATACAAAACAACTACAGAAAAAAGTAAGAAAAAACATATTAACTAATAAACGGTTGATAAGAAATGTCTATAAAAATGTAAAAGAACAATTTTTTTTTCATAAAAACATATGGCTAACCTTCATAGAAGAACTTGAACGTTAAAACCCACGTGCCAAAACCAACCTGGACAAATGGGTTTTCATTGTTATACATCTGTAAACGTCGATCGTCAACTCTTTTTTTTTTCCTCTCTTCACTCTTTTCTTGTAGCCATAAATAAAAGCAGAGCAAAAAAAAAGTACAAAAACAAAAAAAAAAAATGAAAAGAAAAGAAAAGAAGAAACAAGACATAGTAAAGAAGATTTTTGTTACCTTGTAAGATAGAGCTTAGCTTTCATGAATACGAAAAAGTTGAATTCTTGAGGGCTTAGGAGAAAGAGAAAGAGAGAGAATAACAATACGACAAAGAAAGCAAAGAAATTCTCTTTAGTTTTGCTGTGAAGAAAAAAAAAAGGAGAGCGAGAGAGAGAGGATTAACGCTTGTGTTCGGTTTGATCTATGAGAGTTGAAACCACACGCGTTCGTAGATGGGTTTCGATTCGATGCATGGGTCAAATGACCAAAAAGGACAAGTTTATGTTCCCTTTATGTTGTTTTTTGACACTCCTATTTTCGAAATTTTAGGGCAGTGTTTTTGGGTTCTTTTTCAAATAAAAACACAATTTTGTTTTGCTCTCAGGAAAAGTTTTGCAGTGAGAAACAGTGACAACAGAAGGAAAAATATAAACGGATTGAACAAATTAATAAAGTTAATTAGGCTTTTTTTCAATAGTAAAAAAGAGGGGTTATTAAGGGGAAATACAAATTTTATATATAAATAAAATAAATCACTTGCTATATCTCGAATTAAAATTAATAAATTAAAAAATTTTATAATATAGATCAAATGTATAAATTTTAAACAAATTTTAATGCATTTTGATATATTTAGTATATAAATATTTTTAATAAAAATATATTAACAAAATTTTTGTTATTAAATAAATATCAATTAAATTTGAATTATAAATAATATTTTTATATTTTATTAATATTCATATTAAACTTTATCAATATATTAATTTAAATTTTTTATTTATTTATTTTTAATAAAAAAACTTCATAAACTTTAATTATATAATTTCATATAAACTTTGTCATGCGTTAAGTTTATCGGATTTTTCTTTATTATAGTTATAAAAAAATGGCATAAAATTCGACAATAGGTAGTGAGATTTTGAGTTTCTAGAGTTTAATTCTTGGTAGGTGAATTAGACTCGTGGTCCTTTGGGGAGAGATCATTGAAACCAAAACCGTACAGGGAAAAGGAAAGAACATAACTTTGTGGATTGGTATTAAATAAAATGCAAAAATATATTAGGGCATGTGTTTTATTTGGAATGAAATGGAATGAAATGAAATGAAATCCATGGAAAGAAATAAAGGAGCCCCCACTCTGTTGTTTGATCCCCAAGGGAAGAACTGTCTCGAGTCTGAGAGACCCACCTAAGAGTCAAAATGTGTTCCCAAAGACACCGTTTAATTTTTTTTTTCCCCCATAAAAACCACCATCCAAAAATGTTTGGAATTATCATTTATCGAACAGAGTTTATCAACATGCAAAAGCCATGGGGCCCCTTAAGTGTACGGCTGTGATCGTGTTGTATGACAAGGAAAATTTGACTTGTCTTTTGTATTTTCTCAGTGCTGCTGCGCTACAATAGCGGATGGCCCATCGTTTCATATCGATCGGCCAATCCCATGATTTGTAGCCATAATCTCAAAACAATGGGCCGTACTTATAATTAATGGTCCGCGGTGGCAACGCCATTAAAAAGTTTAACAAACGTAAATGAGGTTGGAGTCATGCTTCTTCTTCTTCCACTACCCATTTTTGGCCGAAAGAAAAGGGTCAACAGTCAACGTACCATAATTTTTTTTAATGGGTTAATATGTAATTTTATTTTTGTATTATATTATACTTTTTACGATTTGATATTATTAAAAAAAATTTATGATTTGATATCAAAATTTTATTATATTATATCATTTGTCTTAAACTTTAATATTATTAATAATATGTTCATATGATATGAAATCTACAAATAAAAAACATGAAATATGACGTATTTTTATTGATTAACGTTTATTACATCATTATTTTACTTCACATCATTAATCAATGACACAAAGTATTTGATGAAAGAAAAATCAAAATATAAATTTCTTTTTACAAATGTTAAATTATAAAATATGATATAATTTAGGGAACAATTTACATATTATTTTTTTATTTTTTTATAGTCCACCGAAGAACTAGGTGAAAGGATGATAAAGTAATATAGCCCAACATAGTTAGCATGGGATCTTCATATATTTCCATTTAAGTTGAAACCCAATTTATGCCCATCTTTGGAAACAAAAAGAGGACCAGTGAATCCAAATCAAGGAGGGCTCATTTTGACTACACATGTAAGGGCCCAAGATTTTCAGCATTATATATTGGGAATAATTTTGCTAACTTTTGTAATATTTTGATAACTTTTATAATAATTTTCGTAACCGTTGTAGTATTTTTGGTAAGTTTTATAAGAATTTAGATAATTTTTATAGTGTTTTTGTACTTTCTATAAAAATTTTGGTAACTTTTGTGGGTTTTTTTTTATAACTTTTGTCAGATTTTGGAAGCTTTTATAATATTTTTGGTAACTTTTGTAGTGTTTTTAGTAACTTATGTAAGAAATTTGATAACAATAATAGTGTTTTTTATAACATTTGTAATTTGATAATCTTTGTAGTTATTTTTAATCATTGTAATATATATTTTTGGCAAAAGTTGTAGAACTTTTCATAACCTTGACCAAATTTAATCGATTTTAATCGACCAAATCCATTGAACTTGACTTATGCTCACTCTCACTCTGCTCTTGGTTTTGCTCCTGTATATCCTTAATAAAGGTAATTTTCTCTCCAATCATTTTTTTTTCTTAGGAAGGAGTTAGAGAGAGTAGGGATGTGTATATATATATATATATGTGAGGCTTCTGAGTTGAAACTAGTTTAGAGGTTCAAAATAATCAATGACATCATCTTTTCCTATATATTATCATTCCTACCGGGTAAAACATGCAATCAAGTAGGATTTTGGTGGGTATCCATTTCATTTAGTTGCAGTGATGATCGTTCTTTCCTTAAGAAAAAAAAAAAAAGTGTACCAGAAAATAATTAAATTATATGCAGTTGAGTGGTTGACTCCTTTATCTGATTTTCCCGATTAGCTTTCATTCATGCGCAGCAGATCAAACAGTTAATTAACCGTATTTCTTTTCCAGAATCTAATCTTCGTGAAATTAATAGAGCTTTGCCATAAAACAAGGTACCCTGCAATAAACAAATATTAGAGCTCAAGCATTCAGTAATTAACTAAGGATTTTTTTGTGTAGCAGTGCGGTACCAAAATAATACAAACATCAGAAAAGACATATTCCAAAAGCAGGCAAATTTGGTCATATATGTCATACTGTATATAAGAGTTGAATATGAAAGAAGACAATTTCTATTCCTTTGATGTAAATTAACATTTTAGCATAAGTATTTAGTACTCTCTAATTCTTACTACTGTAACAAAGCTGCAGATTCAAATATGCTTAGCTAATAAGATGCCCACTACAGCAGATGAAAAGAAGATTCTTAAACGAAAGTGGGAAGGGTTGGCCCCTAAAAAGATGAGAATTATAGAATGTTTAACTTTCTTTGAGGTCCTCAAAAACCATAAAAGACTCTTGGGTCAAATTTTTTTTTCCTTTCTATATTAAATTTCCTTGTAACCCCCTACTTTTGATAGAGAATCCCTAGCTCCTTCTTAAGTCCAAATCTTCAAATAGTAAATTCTGGGAGCCATAACATTTTATATTTAATTAATAATTTTTCTAATCAATATATAATAATATTCTTGCTATGTTTGGAAAGATGAACCTAAGAAAATGGATTTGAATTAAGTTTGTTGAGACTTTTCATATTTTTATATGCTTCTCGATTTTTTAGGGCTTGCGTTTGATGCATAATTATGTTATTGTAAAAGCTGAAGTAAAATAATTTTAAATAAATAATAGTATTAAATTTAAAAACAAAAAAATGGCTCAAAAGGAAAGCACAGTTGATTTTTTTTGGCAAGCTGTAGCTAGGCTTATATGAATGGAACTCATGAAATGATGAGAGCGGAAACATGAGAAAATAAATTGATCTAATTTTAAAGTAAACTAAAGTTTTAAAAGTGAAAGTGAGTTTAAGATGGCCATGAGTATGTCTTTTCTCTGCTTTTGTTCAAGCGCCTCATGACTAAGAGCAAAAGCATGTATTTGTTTAGTAACCATGGACCACCAAATCATGTTCTCTTAACAGTGATCTCACGCATGACGCAGAAGATTGGCCATTGCCAAGCCAGTCCTGGGAATTACATTAAATTAAGGAAGGGATATATTCTCTTTGACAATACATAATACATCTAGTTATAAGGGGAATATATACAAAGGTGTGCACACGAATTTCTTTTTTCAAACTGTTGATTCGCATTCTTTGTCGCTGTATTTTTTCCTTTTGCTAAGTCAATTCTTTAATATCATTAATAATTATCAAGGCCGTATTTTTTTTTTTCTTTCTATTCGACTTTCAAGCATTTTAATCTGATTTTATAGTTGACAAATCTTTACTAAGAAAAAAATACAGTGTATTTTTCTTTATTACCCTCCATGTTTTAAAATCTAATTAAAGAAATAGATTGCCCACCTTTAGTGACCTAAATTGGTAGTTTTATTACTCTAACGACCTGTCAAAGTGTGCATGATCCTAATTTAGGCAACTTATCCTTTTGCCAATTGATTTTGTACATTTTCCCGACTTGCCTAGGAAATCAACAGAAAAATGCTATAATTTCTTTCGTTAAACCTAGTATTTAATTCCATTTATCAAGCACTTTGCCCTTGACAAAGCCATAGCAACTAAGGGTAATTAAGACAATCTAATTGTTAGATACACTTATTAATTCTCTAATAGAAGCATCAAATTGAAAATCTTCTCTCTCTCTCTCTCTTTTCTTTTTTTGAAACTTTATTTGCAAATTTATGTATAACAAAAAAACTCTTGATATTTGTTTAACATTATCAATAAAAATATCTAAAAAAAATTAGTTGAAAATTTCAATTAGCTTCTAAGATATCGTATATTTGCCCTACTTCTATTTATGATCCATGATTTTTTTGTTTCACTAATATTCAATTTTATAAGATTAGGT
Source organism: Durio zibethinus (assembly GCF_002303985.1). Next base: position 4,583,974 of record NW_019167938.1, on the reverse strand, counting down.
TTAGATTTTACAACACTTTTAATGCAGTGCGATTAAGCTTATTACATTATTAATTGAATCCAAATGTCAACTCTAGTAAAATTCATTTAACATAAATTTCACATTAATTTTTTTTAATTGTAGCTACAACAATTTTTCTTTTTAATAACAACTATAACAACTTTTAATACTATTTTTAATCTCATCATCCATCCAAATGAAATCTAAAAGAATAATGACGTCTGATTCCAAATTCCAAATGAATAAGCATCTAATAATTATTATTAGTTTACATAAGTGAATAACTTTCAATCAATCAATAAATAAGAACTTAAAGCTCACGCTTAAAGCAATAGGCTGCTTTAATTAATAAGTAAACCAAAGTCGTATTCATAGTGTTGGGTTTGGGGATGGTTTAACAAAGCATAATGATCATCAAGATGAATGACCTGTTAATGAACTTGCATCAAATAAGAAGTTCTTTTGATTATCAAGGGATCAATCTTCCACCAAATGCCTCGTGTAGACCCTATATTTGTAGCCTTTACTTGGTCATCATACACGAAGTCCATAGTTTCAGGAGTACCCTACCTAAATTTAACAATTAAAAAGAAAAATAATTTCTTGTCTGGAAGAGCAAAATAATCACATGTAAAAACCTAAATAGTCGGTAATCCAACTTTATTGTTTTAATTTAGGCTAAAATAATAATAAAAATTCTGAATTTTATTACTTTATTTAGATAGGCACCTATATTTTTATTGCACTAAAATAAACCATTAACCTTTAATTACTTTACACCCCAAATATATTCTTAAACTTTAATTTATATAAAAATAAACCTTTATCTTTTAATTTATATCTAAATAAATCTTTAATATACATTAATTTTTTATTTAAAATAAGGGCATACTTGAATACAAATTAAAGAAAAAACTTATTTGAATACAAGAAAAATATAGAAATTTATCTAAATAAAGTGATAAAATTCAAGAATTCTTTTAATATTTTAACCTTATTTAGTCCACAAATTTCAAATCTGCAGCATTTTTTTAAGTTTCAGTTTGAAACTTATTGAGAGCACTAAGTGTTAAGAACCAAGAAGGGGGACCATTGTATATAATTGATAAGTTTCTCAATACCTTTCAAGGTTTAGATTGCTCCCACAAGTCCCGTAAGGGACAGTACTTATATATATATTTTAAAGGAAAACCCTAACTCGCACCACCAATGGAAAATTGCCTGCCTTTGGGTCTTCTATATGTTGACCAGTTTGCATTACGATTTGCCACATCATAAGAAACAATCTTTACCATTTTATCATTTACATATATATACACATACACACGCGCATAAACATACATACATAAATATATATATATATATATTTACGAGTTAATAATTAGAAACGACGTGTTTAAATTTAACGAGATATTAATTTTCTCTTAATCTTCACATTTTACAGATATGACTGATAAAATAGACATTGTTATAGATAGAGAAGGCCATAAGTACAGCTTTGAAGGTGCCGGCGATGTCTCAGGTGAGGATGGCATCATTAAGGAACAAGATCGGTTGCTTCCGATAGCTAACGTTGGGCGAATCATGAAGCAGATTCTACCTCCTAACGCAAAGATCTCCAAAGAAGCTAAAGAAACCATGCAAGAATGTGTATCCGAGTTTATTAGCTTTGTTACGGGAGAGGCATCTGACAAGTGTCACAAGGAAAAGCGCAAAACTGTTAATGGGGATGACATTTGTTGGGCACTCGCAACTCTAGGGTTTGATAACTACGCTGAGCAATTAAAAAGGTATTTGCATAGGTATAGGGAACAGGAAGGAGAAAGAGCTAACCAGAATAGGTCTGGAAACCACGAAGAAAATGAAGAAACACCAAATTACAGAGGTGAACTGCCAAGGAGATCTGCATCTGCGGTTCCATCAACCCCATTTAAGTTCAATTGAGAGGAGTAATAGCTCCCTTTCCAAACCGTTTTGAAAGATATAAAGCGTGGTAATTGCTTGTTTCCAGACTTAATTTTAAATTAAGTACTCTATGTTTCTGATGATATAGGCATGATAATAATTAAGGCATCAGGGCTACGGGTTTGGAGGGTAAATGTGGTAAATCTTTTACATTTCTTCTTGTGTGGGATTAAAATCAAGAGTTTGTTTTCTGATTGACTAATATCAGCTTAAGAGAACTGGTAGAAATATTGAAGCTAGTTCTTGGTAGTTTCTCCGTGAATTATTGAGTTTTTATTGCAGGTATTTTGTTAGACAACCAGCAGCCTATCTGATTAGTTCATAAGTTGGCAATTTGGGTATGAAAATTTAGGGTTTGGTTTATGCTTACTTAATTTCGATTTTGAGCTGAATTCTTTAACTATTACAATTAGCATCTTTTATAGTTTGATGCATAAATATAGAATGGGAATGCTGAAGAATACAGTCAAGATTGTAAGGGTTTTCATCCTTCTGTTTCATGAACTTTATAGCGAGGTTTTCTTTCTCACTGGCTACGTAATAGATCTAACCACAAAGAAATCACCTCAATCCTTTATTAGAGTTAATAGCTAAGACATGCCTTGTGCTTCTGCTATATATATGCCATATATTTCTCAAAGTGTTCTGATACCATACTGGTCAAGTGAAATATAGAGTAACTCCGGCCGCACCTACACAGCTTTTTTTCATTTCTTCATTTACCCTTTCAAAATAGTCATACTTAATTATCCAAGGTTAGGGTTTGTCTCTGAAAGTTCTAGATCCTGGAACCCAGTTAGTATTTGGACATATTTTTGTTTTATCGTGAAAACCCCCATCAGGTCTCGATCATGCTGCCATTAATTTTTTTTAATAATAATAATGTATACAATATATATCCAAAATGGATTGAATGGTTTTCGCGAAACTGAGGATGATTCAAAGTCAAGGTTTTGGAAGTTCTGTTTATAGGTTGTTGGCAGATGCAGACAATTAATATTAGAGAATTAAAGAAATTACGGAGAGAGTAAATAATTAGGCTTTTCTAAGGGTTTCTCATTTGAAACTTCTTGTTCAACCAGTTTGAAAGATACTGCCTGAGAGAAAAACAAAAGAAAAAGATACTGTTTGATTCTTTTTCTTGATAATTAAAAAAATGAAGATCATACAAGGATTTCAAACAGCTAATAAATTTTGAAAACCTATTGCTTTACTTTGTAATGAAATTTTCTCCCTTGGAAAAGGTAATTGTCAGTTTCGCTCTTTTCTTCTTCATGAATTAGAGTTGGAGCAAGGGTCTAGATTAAAGTAATGAAATTCTCCTGCTTGCTTGGTGTCATAACTGATGTATGCATGGAAAGAGTCGCCACCTGCTGGATATGGCCGATCATGATTTCATGTATGAGCCCTGCCTGTCACATCTAGCCTCTAGGCTTAACGAGACGTGTACCAATGAGTTATGCCCAATGGCTTATGCTGGAGCTAGTGAAACACACCAAATCTACAACTTTATACTGAGCAAATATAATTCAATTTTGTTTTCGTTTTTTTTTTTAATCTAATGCAATTTCATAGTGTTTTGGCTACCAAACAAGAAATTTTTGGACATAAAATTTATGATAATATATCAAATATAAACTCATATAAAATAATAATTAATTTTCACGTAAAAAATTTTTAATTATCAAACACTTTTTCAATTTTTATGATAATATATCAAATATAAATTCATACAAAATAATAATTAATTTCCACATAAAAAATTTTTGGCTATCAAACACTTTTTCACTTTGTCTCAAGTTTTCTTCAGGAAATTGTAAGCATATATAATCTATTAAAATCGTTTTCCTTATTCCTCCTCTGCTGGCAATCACCTTACTCTCACCAACCAAGTGTACAACACCAGCTTCCCATGCTTTGTCCACTATGCTCATTTCTCTCTCCGCTGTCTCTTGATCTGATCTTCTTCATCCTCTTTGTTAAGTAGTTTGTTGTCCGACTCCTCACCCTTTAAGCTGTCTTTCCATTAGTAACTAGTGCATGAGACAACCATATATTTTCTTTGATAAACTCTTTCAATCTTTCAATTAAAGTCCACTCAAAGGATTATTGTTCACTACGTATATCTGTATATCCACATCTAACAACACAACGAAAGACATTTAACTCCTTTAGTTATACTCTTCTAAAATGAAATCAGCCTCCTGCTGCAACCTTGCTAACTTGTAGTGATTTCATGGAGACAAAAATAAGGACCGAATGCAATACTGGTACATTTGCCACATAATGCTCGAAAATGGGTGGAATACCATGAACTAGCTCTGAGTAAAACATGGCAAGTCCAGGAATTCTGCACAAGTTTGTGTTAGCAGTAATTATCTCCTTTAGCCTTTCAAGAGAGATTTTGTGATCTATCTCAAAATTGTACTTTTTTCGGTATACACTGTTCCAAACATATATCACGGTCATCAGGCCTACTACAAAAGCTAGAGGCAGGTATCCTCTTTGATCAAGTTTGTAGAGAACAGAGCTCAAATAGACTAACTCCACAGAGCTAATGAGAAGAACATAAACGATTACAAAAAGTATATTGGTTTTATATATCATGATCATGATGAGAACCAACAAGGATGACGTTAGAGTCATTACAAACACCACCGCAACCCCGGTATGCAGTTACTTATTAATTTTAATGCTTAAGTTCAGGTAATTAGAAGACTGACCGATGCGAAATGAAAAAAATATAATTGATTGTATTAATGTGAATTAAATATAAGTTAAAAGCATAACCAGAGTCTTGAGTATTACCATATGCATTGGCAATCTTTTCTGTGGTCCTGGAACCTATAGTAACCCCAACACAAGCTAGCATCAGCAGGTAATTCTCCTCAGGAATATAGTCCTTCATATTCGGCTGATGTGTGAACAATTTTGACACGAGAAAAACACCCCAACGAGAGTGACTGCTGGATTATAGAGAAAGTCCCTGAAATCATTGCTTGACTTGATATAATTGCAGCAGCCACAGACACCACAAACATTGGCCAATACAAAGGGCCTGCATATCACAAGTCACAACTTGCCACCTTAGTAAGATATATATACAAAGAAAAGTCAAATTAGAAGAACATTGGGTATCCCTGGGCTTGACTTCTATTTTCACTTAAACGAAGGAAGGAGGCTTGTCCAATACAGGCCAGTAACAGAGCTGGGTAGATCACAGTGCCCATGCTTATATGTATGGAACGAACTATGAAATGGCCAACATCAGTAAACAATGCTTTTGTCCCTGCATCGAAGTGTATCGAAGCGTACGTTTGTAACTAGTAATATTTAACAACTCCTTCAATAAAAAAAGTTAAATTGAATTACTAAGGGAGCAAAATTTTGGAACCTGATATAGCAAGAACGACCCCACCTAGGGAGACCCATGCATCATTTTTTCCCTGAAAGTAGTGTACAATGTATTTTGGGTTTATGTTGATGATTGTTGGATCAAATTTGATGAAGTTGTAAACTCCTATTCCACCAGTGAATGTGAACCAAACCCAAATTATGGGAGCAAAGCTGTAGCTCACTTTGTCAGGTCCAAATCTTTGAACCATGAAGAGGCAGAGCAAGATAGCTATTGACATCCAAACAATCCTATCTGTTTGCACCAAATATCTTTATTATGAGCAGCTTGCCTTTTGTTTCAAGAAAAGACAAAAATCAAATCAGTTTTATTTTCAATTTCATGGCAGGGGAAGAGTTAGATGCAATACAATAAGTACATATACCCTCTGTCACTGCAGCTGTAGCTTCCTTGATGCCATCCACAGCTGACAAAACAGCAATTAAGTGTTAAAATATGTATAGCAATTAAATGCTTTTAATTGATAAAACAAATAAGCCATTATATATATATTTATATATATATATAGATATATCAATGAATGGTATGAAAGTACAAAAAATATAGTTAACCTGACATGCAAGGGGTGAGGACACCATCGCCAATGACCATGAAGTGCCAAGCATCATGATGATCAAGAGAAAAATTTTGGCTAACTGACTGTTCTTCAACATAGACTTGATTTTGTATGCCCTTTCAATACGCTTGTTGGGCAATTCCAGCTTGAAATTGGATACACCACGATCCTCTGCTACTTGACTAGGGACCAAACTCGGACCTATCGGCACATTAGCGAGTACATGGCAAATGTCCCTCCTGAAAAACGTCAATTAACGACATAATTCTTCCCGTCCATTTTAATTTGCTGAAAGTGAGATTGGATTATACTATATGCATAGCAAAATTATCATAAGACTTAGATCTTGAATCTTGATTCCATCTATTTTAATTTGTTTTTAATACCTTAGTAGTGAACCTGATTACATAACAAAGAATGATGACTCCACCACTGTTATAGTGGAATATTGCGGCACACTTTTTTTTTGTTTTTTTGAAGTCTCACAAAAAAAGTCATTAACTATGTTTCAACATGCTTGTGAAGATCAGAGCACATTCACAAAACAAATTGAAAAGGAAGGTAATGAAAAATTAATGATAAAGCGTTAACAACTATAGATAAAATATTAAATTTTTAATTTCAAATTTTAAATTTTGACAATTTTAAATATTAAAAAAAATATGTATACTAATACTTTTCTAGAATAAATAATGCAAGTCAAAAGTTTCTTTTTTTATACTTCTGATTTTTTTCTTAAACTGCCATTAAATAATGCTCCGTTCATTAAGAATTACATCGGCAACGTAGTTTCTGTCGGTGGATTCATGGGTTGTTGGATGAACATAGGTTTAAGAAGGTTCCCCCCCAACCAAACTTTTATATGGCCTACAAATAGCCTTTTTTTTCCTTTTAATTTAACTACGTACTTTTCTGTGGAATTTAAGGAACCAATTAATTTTGTAATTCAACGTCAACTGGATTTTTTAATTCAACATGAAGAAAAAGAACTTAGCAACTTAACCAGTAAAGTTCTCTCTCAGATTGTTCAAGCTAACGTACGTTAATCACGCGTGATTATTTTTTTAAGACTAATACAATATGAGATCATCTGCTCTTTGGCTCCCAAATTTCCAACCCATGCCATGTTGTTCAAACACACAAAATATCATTGGTATTTGGCTAGTAACATATCAATAAAAGATACAGTTTGGTATGATCTACACTAAAAGTCAACTTACTTTAGTACTAGTCGTAGCACATCAGAGCTCAATTATTAAAGTTGTTAATAATATTCTTACTTACCTTCACCATTATCATTGGCTCGAAAGACAATGAAGACGTAGTTGATCAAAGCGATGAGAGTAATGGTATGGAAATCAAAGAAACAACTCCCACTATGTCATCGCTGTGATATATACCATTCCCAAAGGGGTTTGCATAAACATAAAGTGGCGATGAACATATATCTCCGTATACTACCCCATTGCTCTGGAATGCTAGTTGCAGGATCACCCACCATTCAACACCCTTCACATTAATTCACATTACATTACATTACATTAAAAAAATGAAATTATTTTTCAATGTTAAAAAGTTTTTTTTATCTTTTCTTTTGTGTTTTTTTTGGCCTCGAAGGTAAGTGAAAAGAAAGTGGGGGCGTGCGGATATCATCTACATTCTATATATATATATATATACATACCTGAGAGCTATGGCCGTGAAGGTTCTGAACCACGGCTCGGATTCCAAGTCCAGGGAATCGTATCTGCGCTGCTTTTGGAACGAGCGTTTTTTTCCCTTCAGAAGCTTTCTCATGGGTGTCATAATCATTTGATTCCAGCTCCTCATCCTCGTGGGTTTCTTCAATAGTTTCTTGTACAAAACTAGACATCCGGATATAAAGAACAATGAAGCTTCAAGCATAAGAAAATTTTATAAAAAATCAAGGAACGCCAATACCAAGCCCTGTTTTTATCTCTTTTCTCTGACAGACAAATTAGGGGTTGGGGAATATGAAAGGGCTATATATATATAGGGTATGTGAAGATCGATCAAGAGCCATAGCTCCCAAATGTGAGGGTGGGATGGAATTTATATACAAAGGGGGATATCGGCACTCACCAATTTTGCCACTATATATTTTAACATGTTGGAATGTGGTTCTATTAACAACTAAACAAGTTGATGAATGATATAATTGAAGAAGCACAAAGGCTGTCCTTGAGTGACATTATTTTAGATGTCTAATCTCTTCTTCATTTGTCCATGGCATAATAAATATTGTCAAGCATGCACCCAAAAGATCAAACTGTATCTTTATTTGGGATCCATACATCTAACAATATATTATTTTTATTTGCAGGACTCTAGAATTGTGACATTTAACACGGTAAATCCGCATTTTTTTTTTTTACAACAGGACATTGTTTTGTATTTCTATTGGTTAGCTTTACTTATTCAAGCCAACCTATCCTCCTTTTTAAATCTAATTAATAATAATAAATATATTATTAAACTCTATTTCCCCAAACGTTTTAAGTTTTATGTTAGAATGCCAAAAGGTAGCTTTTATGTCAATCAGATACCTTTTTCATTGAATTTGACATTATTCTTTGTTATTCCTCAACTCAAAACAATGAATTTCATTTACTAACCACAAAGTTCCAGCCTTCAATGCAAGAGACCATTTAGATTACCAAAAAAATTTCTTATTTTCTATCACCTGAAAAACGTAATTATTTTTGTTATTTGGACCTTACTAATACCGTTTTTTTTTTTTTTTGCATTACTATTACAAAAAGTATAAAATTAAATTGTTGAAACCAGAGTCTTTCTTACCATAACAGATTTGGATAACTTAATAATAGACAATTATTTTGTTTTTAACAACAAATTATTTTAGTTACATTATTGAACACAAACTTATTATTCTGTTAAACTATATCAATTTTTGTTTGCTATATTACTTATTTAAACATAATATATATGATATGAATTTATATATTACAAATAGGTTTTTTTTAAATATATTTTATTTTATTTCATTCCATATTGTTAACACAATGCTAAAAAGAATAACATTAAAAACCCATAATAACACCCAGGATGTGACATTAATTAATTATTAAACTTTACCATTTTCCAAAACCTAAGGAACTATTAGATATTTTAATTAAAATTTTACTTTTGCGCAATCATACATACATAAAATATCATGGATTCTCTCATTCCTTGCAAAATTCTAGAATAAGAATATCACTAAATTTTATGCAACAATTTTTAATGATAACATATTAATAAGACAGCTACAAATGAATTTGTGATAAATAGGGATTAAACTTACTCTTTTAATATATTTATCTCGGGGTCCATTTCTATGGTTGGTAAGATTGAAAATTATGGTGAAAGTAAAATTTATTATTGTAATGATAAGATTAAAATCAATAATTATATATATATATTTAAATATAAAAGCAACAATAACCACTACAAAAGTTTAGATTTTTAGTGATTTTTTTTTAACATTTAGCAACGATTATAAAAGTCACTAAAAGATTTGCAACAATTGCAAAAAATACCAATAAAAGTGTCGATTATACACACATAAGAGAAAATAACGATATTTTTTATAAAATGTCGCTATTTTAGAGGTGTTTGTATTTAAAAAACATCGCTAATTTAGTGACGTTTATATTATAAAAATACCATTAATATGATGGTGTTTATATAATAAGACATTGCTAAATTAACAGTATTTGTATCGAAAAAACATAGCTAAATTAACAGCATTTGAATCAAAAAATTATCATTAAAAATTTTATTCTAAAAATGTATTGATAATTTATTTTTATGCATTTTTAATGTTATTTATATTATTTAAAATCTTAAATTTTTATTTTCAATCAAAACATTAATACATAGTATTTATTAATTTATTATATAATAATAAATTTTATTTATTACAGTAAATCACAAAAGTTATTTCAATATTTTTTAAATAAAAAATAAAAATGAAAAACAAAAAAATTTGTATCGATATTTTGTCCAAAAACTATTAAATTTTAAAGGTAAAAATAGAAAAAAAAAATGAAAAATTATGGGCAAAGTTGGAAGAACGACACGTAATAGATGAAATTATTCTTGTTGGACCTAAAACATCCGGTAGAGAACTGGAGGCAAACGTGCCTCACTCTCCAAACACTATAATAGTGTTATTGAATAAAAAAAGGATTAAAACTGCACTGAAACGAAATGTCAGTGGGATTCAAATGATCCCTGAATCAAACAATGTGCAAATATTTAGTAAATTTGATTAATTTAAAATTTTTTCTTTATTTTGTTTTAATATTTATAAAATACTATTTGTGTAATATAAATATATTCTTCATAGATGACAATAGTTTACTTTTTTTAACTCAAATTAAAGAAGTTGTTGATATATATCTTATATTTAGTTTTTTATTTCTTTTTTTTCAATGTTTTTTTATCAATAAGTTGTGTTAATTTTGTCCTACATAATCTTATTGATATTAATAAATTAAAAGCATAGTTCAATATTTACTTAATGATTTGATTTATATATTTTTTATTTAAAGAATTGAGTTCGTATTCATTCATTTTTTAATATAAAAAAGAAGTTAATACAAATTTTTCATGGAAAAAATACTTGCAAAACACATGAAAAAAATATATAGTTTAACACTAAAAAGATGGACTGCTGTTTCGATCTTCAAATCTTGCTTAAAGTAACTTGTAAATTGATAAAACTGGATTGATATTCATAATACTATTGCACACATACAATATATATTTATAATATAAGTAAAACATTTCAAAGTACATATAAATATTACCCCATAATTAACATGCTTCCCATTTGCCTTGTGGAGTTTATTTATTATTTAAAACAAGAACTACTCTTTTACTCCTAATTTCTCCCTTTAGACTACAGGAAGGATAAACAAGTAACAAGTTTTTTCAGGTCTTCAATGGAGCTGCAACCATGTATTCATCAAGTCCAGTACCCCACATTCCATCAAATGTTCTAAAGCTCATAAGTCATACCAACTTTAAGCAACTGGTTGTGAGGAATTTCGAACACTTTATCAGTTCGCCTCAAAAGTTTCTTTAGAAAATTGTAAGCATAATCTATCAAAATCTTCTTTCCTATACCAGCTCCTTTGCCTGCAATCACATCAGTCTCACCTACCAAGTGAACAACACCAGCTTGCCATGCTTGCTCCACTAATTCAATATCTTTACGTATTTTCTCTTCTTGATCACCTTCTCCCACTTGCATTATATTCTGATCATGTTCATCCTGTTTGTTCTCAAATTCATCTTCCAATTCGGCACCCTTTTCAGTTGTTGCCCCATATTTAGCTTGCATTTGAGTTAACCAAGTGTCTTTTTGGATAAACTCTTTCAATCTTTCTAGAAAAGTCTTCTCAAAACTGTCTCGCTCATTGTGCACATCTGTATACCCATATCTAACGACACAACGGAAGACATTGAGCTCTCTTGGTTCAACTCTTCGAAAAAGAAATCTTTCTTCAATTGAAACCTTGCTAATTGGTAGTGATTTGATGGAGATGAGAACAAGGACAGAGTGCAATGCTGATACATTTTCCAAATAATGCTCGAAGAGAGGACGGATACCATGAACAAGCTCTGAGTAAAACATGGCAAGTCCTGGAATTCTACTGAAATTTGCGTTACTAGTTATCATCTTCAACTTTTCAAAAGAAACCTTATGATCAAGCTCGTAATAGTACTTTCTCCGATAAACATTGTTCCAAATATACATCACTGCAATTAAAACTGCAGCAAAGGTCAATGGCAAGTATCCTCCCTGATCAAATTTGTACAGAACAGAAGTCAAATAGATTAGCTCCACGGAACCGATGGTAAGAACGTAGGCAATTACAAAAGGATGTTGGTTTTCCATATCATTATCATGACGACAACCAACAAAGATGATGTCAGACTCATTACAAATATCACCGCAATCCCTATAGAAAGATGATGTCAAGAGTCATTACTAATATGTATGTATGTGTGTGCGTGTATTTGCACAGAACAGATGTGTAAATTATGCAAAGTTGTGTGGGTTACCATATGCATTGCGATATTGTTACTGGTCTTGAAACCAGCAGTAACCCCAACACAGCCAACACAGCAGGTAATTAACCTCAGGAATGTAGACTTGTCCTTCATACTTGGTGGAAGTATGGACAACTTTCACTCGAGGGAAACACCCTAGGGAGAGTGATTGATGGATTATAGAGAAAGTTCCTGAAATCATTGCCTGACTTGCTATAATTGCAGCAGCCACGGCCACCACAAACATTGGCCAAAACAAGGGACCTGCATCAAAACAAGCCGCGTAATTAATAAATTTAGTAATAAAAAAATCAAACAAATCTTAAATCAGAAGAGAAAATTTTCATTTGCTAGCAAGTTGGTTCACCTGGTATCGATTTGTAGAAGGTATCGTTAACTAAATTTTCGTTTTTACGAAGAAAAGAAGCTTGTCCAGTGTATGCTAGCATTAGAGCCGGATAAGTCACGGTGCTCATGCTTATTTGTATTGAACGAACCGTGAAATGGCCAACATCAGCAAACAATGCTTCCGCTCCTGCATTAAGGTGCAAATTCTTAACTAAATTAATTTGGAAGCTTTGTGAAGAAGTATAGTTAATTGAATTATAAGGCAGCGAAAAGTTAATATAGAACCTGTTATGGCAAGAACGACACGGCCAAGTGAAACCCATGCATCCTTTTTGTTTCTCTTAAAGTAATCTATAATGTACTTAGGATTTATGGCTTTAACCACTGATGGATCAAATTTAACCAAGTTGTAAATGCCAATTCCACCAATGAATGCGAACCAAATGCAAATTATAGGGGCAAAGCTATAGCCCACTTTGTCAGTTCCAAATCTCTGAACCATGAAGAGGCAAACCAAGATTGCTACAGATATCCCAACAATCTTACCTGTTTACAAAAGATCAAATCATCTATTTACATCACTTTAAAAAGTTTCTGTTTTGATTATTTAACTTTGAAAATTAAGGCTTTAACACGTTGCATAAATAATTGTATATTCTTCACCACCCAATCGTTTAAAGGAGGCGAATTAAAACAAAATATATACCTTCTGTCATAGAAGGTGCTTTTTCCTTGATGCCTCCCACAGCTGATAAAACTGCAAATTGCAAATGATAAATACTGTTTAAATAAGTCATGATGAAGTAATTATAGAAAAGAAATCAGAAGCATTAATATATAAAAATTTTGTTAAACCTGATATGCAAGGAGTGAGAATGCCATCGCCAATGACCATGGAAGTACCAAGCATTGCGACGAGCAAGAGGAAAATTTTGGCAAAATTACTGTTCTCTAACTTGAACTTGAGTCTTGATGCTCGTTTAAGACGATTGCTAGGCAATTCCAGCTTAAATTTGGATACATTATAATCCTCAGCCTGTTGACTCGGGATCAAACCCGCCCTTGCATAACGGCATATCAGCGAGTACAGAGCAAATGTTCCTCCTGGTTCACATATATATAATTTAATAAGTGCATTTAACTTTGTCACTATCCTTTCATGATGACTACTCTGTCTAGAAACCAAGGGAATCTCAAAGCTATAGTAATCCTTGCTCAAGCGGTTGTCCGCAAAAATAAAAAAGGCAGTAGAAATAATTAGGTAAATGGATTTGTTTTCTGTAATTACAATTTATTAAGATGCTAAACGCTATATATTTGAATCTTGAACAGATATGATGTGAGGGTTTTTATCAAGTTGAAAATATATATATAATTTCTTCTACCTTAAAAAAAAAAATGAGAGATTCATATTAATCTCAAACTACAATACACAAAGAGTGACTTGATGGGAGCATATACATTAGCTTTGTGGAGTGTAGTAACTATATATTTCTTCAAGAAAATTTTGCATGACTTGATGGATGCATGTAATGAAACAGAGAGAGAGAATCAGGGCATCTAAAAGAACTTAATTGAAACTAATCCTACCTTCGCCATTATCATTGGCTTGTAACACGATGAAGACGTATTTGATGAAAGGGATGAGAGTGATGGTGTAGAAGATCAAAGAAAGAGCTCCCAATATGTCATCTTTGTTCTTTATACCACTGGTGAAAATACCGGCGTATACGTAGAGAGGCGATGTGCCGATATCTCCATATACTACACCAATGCTTTGGAATGCTAGTTGCAAGATCACCTACCTCTTCAAAGCCTTTAGATTTCACAAACAAAGTTCAATATAATAAGTAAATAAGTTTGGTTGGATCAGTCTGGAAAAGGTATATAATAATCACTTACCCTTCAAAAAAAAAAAAAAAACTAACTAATGATACTAATTATACGAAATTTACGTATGACTTCTCAGTTATCGTGCAGACCTGGGAGCCACGATCATGGTGACCTGGAACCTTGGCGGATTCCAGGTCCAGGGAATCGTATCTGTGCAACTTTGCAAATGAGTTTTTCTTTTTTTTGATCAGTTGGCCTTCATGATCAAAAACTTCCTCATGATGAGTTTCCTCTATGGGGCTTTGGACATTTACAACACTATTAGGCATTTTCTAGACCAAGGTGGAAATTAACAAACAAAGGAAAGCTTCAAATTTATAATTAAAAACCAAGAAAGCATCAAAGCCCCCTTTCCTTTTTCTTTCTATCTACTTGATTCCAATTCTGTCACATAGAGAAAGGTTTGAGAATATGAAAGGGTTTGGCCATGACTCAAGAATCAAGGGTTGTTCAGCTATGGGATGTCTTCGACGTGATGATGCACAAAATTTATAGGCAAATTAGAGATGGAGGACTCACGGGCACTGTGAATCTCACTTTTTTCCAATCCTGAATTACATATGTTGGTTGGCGGCCCCTCTCGACTTATTGAGGAATATTCTTTTTATGTTATGTTTCAAAGATATTATACAATTTGTTTTTGTCTGTTGATGCCGTTATCATGAAGTCAAAGATGTTTTTTTGTTTGTTGGCTAGTAAAAGTCAAAGATGTTCGTGCCCCAAACTTTTTTTTTTATCCAAACCCTTTCTTAAAGTCATTGGTTTTCCAATGAATTTTCTTTTACAAAGTGCATTTATATATAGAGCGTGTAAATTCCGTGTATAATAAAATAATAATTTTTAAATGAATTTAAATTCAATACATTATTATTGTATAAATTTTATAAACTGTCAATAAATTAAATGATAATATCTCATTAATAAGTGAATATTAATAATTAAAGTAAATATAAAAAAATTTTTAAAAATTAATTAATTAGATTATATCATTTGATTTATCTTATTAATATGATGATATCATCTAATTCAATATCGATACATAAAATTTATAACAATACATCAAATACAAATTTTTAAAATTACTAATGTTAAAATGACATTGAACCCAATCTCAAGCGTGTAAATCCACGCACAAGAACTAAAGATGACTTAAGCTTATGTTAAAATTATTTTCATATAAAATCAATACAAAAATATTCAAACAAATATCTTAAATAAATATAAAACTAAATTAAATTATATAAAAATTAAATTAACCAATAAATTTAAATGTATATCACTAATAATTATAAGAAAAAAAATACAAATTTACCATTCCCAATTTTAAATTGCTATTTCTAAATTACCCCATTTCACCGTAAATTTTTTTTCAACTACACATATCATCGTACTAAATCATGTAGATAATTTTTATTTTATATTAGATTATCAATATGTTATGTAGATCGTATATTAAATTAAATTTTGTATATTTTAAGTATTTAATTCAATGATAAATAACATAAATTTTATTTAAAAATTGATTTTGATTTTTTTCCAAAAATAGGAAAAATTTTGTACCCATATATATCTTAGACAAGGATGTTTAATTTAAATATACACAAAACATATGCTTTGAAATAAGATTGTATAAAATAGTGCAATCATAGAAGTGAGAGGTGGCGTTCTTTATTATTTTTTCCATCATCCAAAGAGTGAATTCAAAGCAAAAGTTGCATGGGTCAGCTCAGGATTTACTTGATCGGGCGATAAAATTAATTTCATTGATGTTAAAAATAATAATAGAGGTAGGATTGGTTAATATAATGATAAGATTAAAATAAGTTATAAAACATGTATTTATACGTAAAAAAAAAAAAAATGATGGTAGTGAAATAAATTATAAAAAAATAAAAAAATGATTTAAAAATTATATGTAATAAAAAATTTTTAAATTATTTAATATTTATAAAATAAATAAATAATTAAAAATTATTAAATTATTTTTACGTCAAACAATAATTTGTTAATAAATAATTAAAAATTAATAAAAATCATAATAATATATCAAATAATATTTTTATTATATTAAATTAACAATTTTATTTTATAATTTTTAAATAAAAATAGACAATAAAAAAATAAAATTTTAAAATTTAAAATTTAAAATATAAAGATATTTTTATTTCTAGAATATATTTAAAATATTAAAATATTTAAAAAATGGTAATTAATATTCATCCACTAAACCAAAAAAGTCAAATAAATAAAATTTGATATTCGTGCTCCAAATGCGTTTTGCACAAAAACTAGTGCAAAACAGCGAGGATATCCTCACTGAGGCACAGTTGTAGCCAAATCACCCGTAAATCTCTCTTCCACATAGAAAGCGAATATAATTCCAAAGATTAAATTTAATAAAAAATGACAAATCTATGCCTTGTAATTTGGGATATAATTAATTAAGTTTGAGTTAATACAACATTAAACTCGAATTTAAACTCAATTCAAAATTTTAATATTCAAAATTCGGTTAAAATTCAATTGAGTGATATTTTTTTAATTTAAACTCAATTTGAGATAAAAATTAAATTACTTAAATTTACTTGATTCGATTTAATTAATATATAAAAATATGTTAGATTCTTATATTTAATAAAAGTTAAATTATTTATGCTTAAACTCGAGTTTAAATTCAAGATATTTTATTAATTAAAATAATTAAAATATTTTAAAATATAAAAATTAAATTAGATCCATAAACTATTCAAATCAGATATTAAAATACTCGAAATCGACTCAATTGATAAGTTAAATTACTTGAATTTAAACTCGACTCGATAATAAATAAGTTAATTTTAAATTTTATTTAAATCAAACCAAAATAATTTACGAATATTAATATATAATTTACATCCTTACTTGTAACAACGTATCTCTATTATTATATAGTAAATTATGATAATTTTACCCCAATCTGTTATTTCAACAAAGCCTTGAATTAATCAACTGAAGCATACATGATAAATTAATAAATATATACAATAATCGAAACATTTAAATTGGAGCATACATGAGAAATTAATAAAAATGAACAATAATTGAAACATTTAAATTGCTATTTGATTCGGAAGAATCGATTGAATTTGATTTATTCTAAGTCAAAATTTGTGTCTCATTCAAAATCTGCTGACCTAAATATAATAGTGATATAAAATGTTGGTTAAGCAAGTAACTATTTGAACCACCATGTTTGTAATAAACAATTGTAATTGCCTAAATAATGCTCTGCCGGTGGTTTCATGGGTAGTTGATGAATGGAGGTCTAAAATTTTTTTCCTTAATATGTCATACGGCTTACAAATAGGGTTTTTTTTTTTTTTCTTTTTAATTTAACTACGTACTATATCTTTAGTGGAATTTAAGGAACTAATTGAATTTCTAATTCAACGCCATATCGATTTTTTAGTTCAATATGCTTTGAGTAGGACATTAAGAAAAAGAACTTAGCAACTTAACCAGTCAAATTCTCCCTCAAATTGTTTTTGGTGACGTGATTGTTTTTTAAGATTAAAAGTAAATCAGATTGGATCCGTACATTATCAAAACCCAATTCTAGTTAAGAATATGATTCAATTTTTTTTTAATGATATTGGAATATCCGAGATTAAATAAAGAAATGTAAGCAAATTAATAAAACAACATTAAATGAATTTTCTTACAAACATGGATTAAATTAAACTGCCTTCTCAGGACAATTATTTCAATACTAAACGTAAGTCAAATAATGTGCACATATTTAGTAAATTTGATTATTTTACAATTTTTTTTTATGTAGTTTTAATATATATTCTTCATTGATAGAAAGAAGGGTTTAACCCCAATTAAAGAAGTTGTTGATATATATCTTATATATAGTTTTTTCTTTTTTTTTTCTAATTTTTATTAATAATTAGGTTGTGTTAATTTTTTTTCATATATAACCTTATAGACATTAATAAACTAATAGCACACTTCATTATTTTGCTCAATAATTATTATATAATTTTGCTTACAGAAAAAATTGAATTTGATTCCACTCATTTTTTTTAATATAAAAAAGAAGTTATTAGAAATTTTTCATGTGAGAAGTATTTGCAAAGTTGGTGCAAAAAAAAATTAGTTCAATTATGAAAAGATGGACTGCTGTTCTTGTAAATTGATAAATTTGGATTGATATTCATAAAATTTTTGCACACATACAACAATTACAATATGCAAAAAACTTTTCAAAGTACATATAAATATTGCCCCATAATTAATTAACATACTTCCCATTTGCCTTGTGGAGTTTATTTAAAACAAGGACTATTACACTTTTAATTTCTCCCCTTTAGTCTATAGGACGGACAAAGCATGCAGTAGCAAGTTTTTCATGTCTTCAATATTCTAAAGCTCATAAGTCATGCCAACTTTAAGCAATCGGTTGTGAGGAATTTCAAACACTTTATCGGTTTGCCTCAAATTTTTCTTCATAAAATTGTAAGCATAATCTATCAAAAACTTCTTTCCAACACCAGCTCCTTTGCCTGCAATCACATCAGTCTCACCTACCAAGTGGACAACACCAGCTTGACATGCTTGCTCCACTAATTCAATTTCTTTACGCACTACCTCTTCTTGCTCACCTTCTCCATCTTGTTTCGCATTATGATCATGTTCAAATCCATCTTCCAGTTCGGTATCCTTTTCAGTTGTTGCCCCCTTTTGAGCTTGCATTTGAGTTAACCAAGTGTCTTTTTTGATAAACTCTTTCAATCTTTCTAGAAAAGTCTTCTCAAAACTGTCTCGCTCATTGTGCACATCCGTATACCCATATCTAACTACGCAACGGAAGACATTGAGCTCTCTTGGTTCAACTCTTCGAAAAAGAAATCTTTCTTCAATTGGAACCCTGCTAATTGGGAGTGATTTGATGGAGATGAAAACAAGGACCGAGTGCAATGCTGATACATTTTCCAAATAATGCCCGAAGATAGGTGGGATACCTTGTACAAGCTCTGAGTAAAACATGGCAAGTCCAGGAATTCTAGTGAAATTTGTGTTCTTCAACTTTTCAGAAGAAATCTTATGATCAACCTCATAATAGTATTTTCTCCGATAAACATTGTTCCAAATATACATCACAATCATTAAAACTGCAGCAAAGGCCAATGGCAAGTATCCTCCCTGATCAATTTTGTACAGAACTGAACTCAAATAGATTAGCTCCACGGAACCGATGGTAAGGACGTAGGCAATTACGAAAAGGATGTTGGTTTTCCATATCATTATCATGACGACAACCAACAAAGATGATGTCAGACTCATTACAAATATCACCGCAATCCCTACAGAAAGATGATGTTAAGAGTCATTACTAATATGTATATATGTGTGTGCGTGTATGATCCATTACCGCACATTGAACAGATGTATAACTTATGCAAAGTTGTGTGGGTTACCATATGCATTGCCGATATTGTTACTGGTCTTGAAACCAGCAGTAACCCCAATGCAAGCCAACATCAGCAGGTAATTAACCTCAGGAATGTAAACTTGCCCTTCATATTTGGTGGAAGTATGGACAACTTTCACTCGAGGGAAACACCCTAGGGAAAGTGATTGATGGATTATAGAGAAAGAACCTGAAATCATTGCCTGACTTGCTATAATTGCAGCAGCCACGGCCACCACAAACATTGGCCAAAACAAGGGACCTGCATAAAAACAAGCCGCGTAATTTATAAATTTAGTGATATATAAATCAAACAAATCTTAAATCAGACGAGAAAAATTGCATTTCCTAGCAAGTTGGTTCACCTGGTACCGATTTGTAGAAGGCATCGGGAACTAAATCTTCGTGTTTACGAAGGAAAGAAGCTTGTCCAATGTATGCTAGCATTATAGCCGGATAAGTCACGGTGCACGTGCTTATTTGTATTGAACGAACCGTGAAATGGCCAACGTCAGCAAACAATGCTTCCGCTCCTGAATTAAGGTGCAAATTCTAACTTTGTTAAGAAGTATAGTTAATTGAATTATAAGGCAGCGAAAAGTTAATATAGAACCTGTTATGGCAAGAACGACACCTCCAAGCGAAACCCATGCATCCTTTTTGTTTCTCTTAAAGTAATCTATAATGTACTTAGGATTTATGGCCTTAACCACTGTTGGATCAAATTTAAACAAGTTGTAAATGCCAATTCCACCAATGAATGCGAACCAAATGCAAAGTATAGGGGCAAAGCTATAGCCCACTTTGTCAGTTCCAAATCTCTGAAACATGAAGAGGCAAACCAAGATTGCTACAGATATCCCAACAATCCTACCTGTTTACAAAAGATCAAATCATCTATTTAAACCGCTTAAAGAAGTTTCTGTTTGATTATTTAATTTTGAAAAATAAGGCTTTAACACGTTACATAAATAATTGTATATTCTTCACCACCCAATCGTTTAAAGAAGGCAAATTAAAACAAAATATATACCTTCTGTCATAGAAGGTGCCTTTTCCTTGATGCCTCCCACAGCTGATAAAACTGCAAATTGCAAATGATAAATACTGTTTAAATAATTCATGAAGAAGCAATTATAGAAAAGAAATCAGAAGCATTAATATATAAAAATTTTGTTAAACCTGATATGCAAGGAGTGAGGATGCCATCGCCAATGACCATGGAAGTACCAAGCATTGCGACGAGCAAGAGGAAAATTTTGGCAAAATTGCTGTTCTCTAACATGGACTTGAGTCTTGATGCTCGTTTAAGACGATTGCTAGGCAATTCCAGCTTAAATTTGGATACATTATAATCCTCAGCTTGTTGACTCGGGATCAAACCCGCCTTTGCATAACGGCATATCAGCGAGTACAGAGCAAATGTTCCTCCTGGTACACATATATATAATTTAATAAGTGCATTTAACTTTGTCACTATCCTTTCAGGATGGCTACTCTGTCTAGAAACCAAGGGAATCTCAAATCTATAGTAATCCTTGCTCAAGCAGTTGTTTGCAAAAATCAAAAAGGCAATTGAAATTAATAATTAGGTAAATGGATTTGTTTTCTGTAATTACAATTTATTAAGATGCTAATCGCTATATATAGCACTTTCAATCTTCAACAGACATGATGTGAGGGTTTTTATCAAGTTGAAATATATATATATATATATATAATTAATTTCTTCTACCATAATAAAAAAAATGAGAGATATGTATTAATCTCAAACTACAATGCACAAAGAGTGACTTGATGGGAGCATATGCATTAGCTTTGTGGAGTGTAGTAACTATATATTTCTCCAAGAAAATTTTGCATAACTTGATGGATGCATGTAATGAAACAGAGAGAGAGAGAGAGAATTGGGGCATCTAACAGAGCTTAGTTGAAACTAATCCTACCTTCGCCATTATCATTGGCTCGTAACACGATGAAGACGTATTTGATGAGAAGGATGAGAGTGATGGTGTAGAAGATCAAAGAAAGAACTCCCAATATGTCATCTTTGTTCTTTATACCACTGGGGAAAATACCGGCATATACGTAGAGAGGCGATGTGCCGATATCTCCATATACTACACCAATGCTTTGGAATGCTAGTTGCAAGATCACCGACCTCTTCAAAGCCTTTAGATTTCACAAACAAAGTTCAATATAATTAGAAACTAATGATACTAATATTATACTATATTACACAAGAATTTTTAGTTATCGTGGAGACCTGGGAGCCACGGTCATGGTGGCCCGGAACCGTGGCGGATTCCAGATCCAGGGAATCGTGTCTGCGCAACTTTTCAAATGAGCTTTTCTGTTTTTTGGGTTGGTCCTGATGATCAAAAACTTCCTCATGACGAGTTTCCTCTATGGGGTTTTGGACAAGTACAACATCACTAGACATTTTTCTAGAACAAGGTGGTATTGGGAGTTTGTGAAGAGCACAACGTGACGATGCACGAAATTTATAGGCAAATTAGAGATGGCGGACCCATGGGTCATGTCGATGACACCTTTTTCCAACCTGCATTACATATATTGATTGACGGCCATTTTGACTTCTCGAGGATTCTTTTTATGCAATTTTGTTTTTTTGGTACTAATTTTGATGTAATCTTTCAATGACAGTATATTTCTTCTCATATCTAAATGTTTTTTTGTCTGTTGCCATTTCCCCAAACTCTTTTATTGTCATTGGTTTTGTAATGATTTTTTTTTTTATTTACGATGTATAAATATATATACAAAGCGTGTAACTTCCGTGTATAATAAAATAAAGATTTTTAAACTGCTGTTAAGATGATACAAAATTAAATCTTTTGGTTGTATATTCGTATAGTATAAAATATTAAAATTAATATATTTATATTATATTTTATGTAAAATTATATTATAATTTTTATCGATACGAAAATATAAAATATATTTTTAATTTTGTTAAATTCAAATATAATTATTATTAAAATTTTAAATAGTATCATATTTATATTTTATTTTTGTATCTTATTTATATCGTGTCATTATATCATATTTTAAATTATTAAATTTATAATAACCCAATTCAATCATGATAACTGTTTATTTCCATCCGTAGGGCCTGTAAGCTCTAGAGAAAGGCCAGACACTAGAATTCAAGATGAGCTAAATCTATAATCATTATTGTTAATATATTATGTAGATCATATACTAAACTAAAATTTATAAATTTTGAATATTTAATGTAAGTATATACCTTGGGGAAAGATGTTGATGTTGAAATTTAAATGTATACAAACCAAAACGATGTACAGGGTTTGGAATAGAATTGTATAAATTAGTGCAGGTGAGATGTGGCATTATTTCTTGTTTTTTTTCTTTTGGCAAAGAGTGAATCCAAAGTAGGGACGGCAATACAACCCGTCCTTGACGGGTTTCGATCTTACTCGACCTTATAAGATCAATTTTTATTTTTAATTCGAGTTTTTAGTCCGATCGGATCGGGTCGGATTCAAGTTTTGAGTAAACCCGACTCGATATTATATAAAAAAATTATTTTTTAATTAATTATTTAATTTTTTATTTATATATATTTATATAATGATATTTTTTAATATTTATATTTAAAAAATAATATTTTATATTTAAAAAATAATATTTTATTAATTTCAGGTCGAAATCAAATATAAAAAAACAAAAAAAATTTTGAATAAAATTAACTTCGAATTTAATAACACATAAAATCGAATCGGATTCGAAACGAGCAAAATTCGTCTCGAATCCGATCTAATGCCAACCTTAATCCAAAGCAATGTATCATCCAGACCCAATAAGTTTCTTTCGCGGAAGAAAAGGGAATATAATTCCTTAAGATTAAATGTGATAAAAAAAAAAACGATAAACCTACGCCTGGTAATAACCGATCTCAATTAATATGTAGTAAACTATTATAATTTTACCCACAGTCTATTATTGCAACAAAGCCTTCTGTTACTCAATTGGATTGAACCATTTAAAACGTTATATTGGGTTCGGAAGAATCAATGGATGTGAATTAAACTAAAATAAAATTTGTGTCTCATCCTGAAGACCTAAATATAATGATATAAAATTACTCATGAGTCGTTAAGTATTAACCTCCCCTTGCTTTTTCACTCTTTGAAAAAAAAATTCCATTTGATTGAATTTTTTTTTAATTATTTTTTGTCAAAATAAATAAATAAAACAAACAAAATTTTAACCGAAAAGTGGGGAGTAGTGATGTATACTAATGGAGACAAAAAATGATTCGTTAGTATTAATCCGTGTCTAATGCTTATGTGTATTTGTTAGTAGGTTCTTGGATTGTCCAACAAACTCAGCGCTAAAGTTAAAATGCTTCACCGTGCAAATCCAGGATCTTTATCTAGCTAGCTTCTAATAATACCAAGATGAATTAATTGATTAAACAGGTTTGACAACGAAAAGGAATATTCGAACTAGAACCTACAAAGAGATTTATTTATTAATGTTTTTTTGTTTGGCAACGAAAATTTCTGAGTCATATTAGTACAAGGAATGCTATGCCCGGAGCGTAAATCCAACAATTTCCGTTAAACAGCTACGACATAAGAAATCAATTTTTGTGAATCGCATATTTTCGGATGCCATGTTTGACTCGTAAACTTTTGAACAATCCGAGGGAAGGGAAGAGACTTGGTTCAAGATGGGCTTGCTTGGGCCCGAAGGCTTAAGGCTCATTTGCTGATAATTAAGTGGAAGCGACCACTCTTGCTAGTCTAGCAGAGAGAATTGAGCTCCAAGAACTAGAAGCAAGCCTCTTAAAGTCTAATCGGTTATGAGACAGTTCCACAAAATAATTTGTCTTTGACCATTAAAAGAAAAAAAAATGGTCGAATATTAAGGGTTAAATAATTCTCAGGTTATAGCATACCATGAACTTGGTCTTTCAAAAGTACTAACATTATTTTGAGGAGAAATTTTGGTGCAAAAATATCAGAGGAACCATGGAATTTCTTATGCTTTCCTTGAACCTTACAAAATTTGCACCATCACTTAGAGAAAGTTGATTCGGTGCATAAAACTGGTGCAGGAGATCGCTTTAGTCATATAATACTACAAATCTTGAGCGTGGCTTTATACCAACTTTACAAAATGGGCACCAGAATGGGGAGAAATTTTGGTGCATAAATTAATCAATTGTTTCACAGTTCCCTTAGTTCAACCTGGGTCAGCCGATTGCAAGTAGTCAAAATTGAGGCCTTTCAAGCTCCATTCGAGACATAAATATAAATTTGCTCAGGCTTTTGCATTATTTGAAACCTTGTCAAAAATTGGATTTTCAACTAATTCCTTAGCAGAAGGCCGTCGAACTGGATCCTGATCCACCATGACCTGATAAAAATTATAAGACCATCAGATGAAATCAACAAAGCTCTAGCTACCTCTGAGGGACTATAATCACTCCAGTCAACACGGATCAGCTAAGAATGACTCAAAGAGAAACTGTTCGCAATTTAATTCATATTGTATATGGTTTGACATCTGAAATCTGAATGTATGATATGTGATAGGATTACACTTGTAAAGCTAATCATAATTCATGTATCCTTTGTCATATGTTATGTACTAATCTGATCAGTGAACTAGCTAATCAGACTAGACCTTTGATTAGCATGCTCTTGCTCATATTTTAAGAAAACCAATCAAAAGAATTGACTCAATACCGGATGCCAACAATATCCTTTGTTAATTTAATAGGCTGGGCATGCTCCCCATGAATTTCTTTTTGTTATTTATTTTCTTTTCAAAGAAATTAAAAAAAAAAAAAACACTGTTATTCAAAGATCCTCAAAATCAGCATGATGCCTTTCATTTTAAACCAAAACCCAAATTAGTATTCATGGTACAAAGTCAAAAACTAAAACCAGAATAATATAAACAGAACAATTATACCAGAGAGCATTTTTGCCTTGCATATTTTAGATTTACTACCACTGACATATCAGAAGGAAAATGAGGACTAATCATCTTCATATGTGCTTTAGGTGCAGCTAGAAAACAACTAAAATATCTACTTGTATTTAAAGAAAGGTTTTGAGCACTATTTAAAAAGAAGAGAATATATATACCTTGAGTAAATTTTGAAATTGTAGGGAATGGCCAGGAAGCAGTGGCAGCTTTCCTTCCCTAAGAAACTGAGGTCCTGATTCTGGCAAAGGTGACCCCCTAATGAACTCATAAATAGTAACTCCCAAAGAGAAGATATCAACCTTTTGAAGATGATCATAGTTCTCATTTAGGATTTCTTGAGGCATATAACGAGCATCACCCTCTTCAATTGGCAGGCTCTTATTTAGGAGAGTTGCACATCCAAAATCACCAAGCTTATAAACACCATTCTTGACATATATATTATCAGGTTTTATATCCAAATGAGCTATTCCTCTTTCATGTATAAACTGCAATGCCTTAGCAATCTGCACAATTTTTTACATCAGAGTGGAAGATAATAATAGAAAAAAGATAGAAATAAAGAACACATTTGCTTTAAAGGTGTTAGATGCGAATGCATTCAAGAGTACAAAGTGCTAAGTAGAAGGAGAAACAATGAAAGAGTGTGAGAGGGAAACTATTGTTTGGTTCTGAACTTCAAAGTATAACAAGTTTCAAAGGTTGAGAGGTGCTACTCTTAGCAGAAACTGATGATATATTTAGCCTTTTGATAACCATGAAGGGTGAAAAACAACACTATAAAGTTCTCATTATCTTTAGGATAATTATGTGATGTTACTTCATAACGGGGTGATTCAAACCATCCAAGCTAATATATAGGAATGACACCTCTTTATTTTTCAAAACATTATTCTTACTCCCACCCCCTTCTTCTCTTGTAGAGATGCTGTATTCCCCCTAATGCTAACCTGATGCAAGGCTCTCAATACTTCTCCTTCTTTGAACAACTGGGAAGATGTTTTTCTGGACAAGCTGTAATCACAGAGCTCCATTTGAATATAGAGTTGCTCATTTTCAAACCAAGAAGAGTAATATCCAACAATGTTTTCATGAGACCCTGCAAAGGATTGATTTAGTGTTGATAGTGAAAGTTACAATTCAATTTTTTCTCTTAAAGTGAACAAAACGAGATACTAAAGAAATAGAAAAGAGAGTAAACCCAAATTTATACCTAATGCAGCTAAAGCTTGAACTTCCATTAAGGCTTTCCTCCTGCAAATCGATAACAATTATTTTATGATTAAATTTTATTACCAATGTGCACAGAAAAATGCAAAAGAAAACTGAAAGCTACCTCTCAGTTTCTTGATGCAACTGCCGTGTAGTATGTTTCACAGCATAAAAGCAACCATCAATTCTCTTTAAAACTTTGAAAACACGACTGAAGTTCCCAGTACCAACTTGCTGGAAAGCAACACAAAAGGAAAGAGGATACAAGAGCCTGAAGGTTAGATATCTAATATATAAATTGGAAGTGATGATTCCAAGAAAGTCTGCAAATTTGTGGAATATGGATAGACACCTCAATCTCATGAAAATCTGTGCGATAGCGCGAAAGGCCAGCTCCACCAATAATTGCAGGGAAGAAACCTGCAGATTAAAGGGATATGTTATTAACACCTTTTAGATAAGGAATTAGGATGTGAAGAGCACTAACCTTTTTCTCCAAATGGGTAAGGAAAATGGATATGGAAGTTTCAAGAAATATTATAAATGTGAATATTTCTTTGTAAACAAGACATGTACCTTCGCACTTTGATCTTTGATTTCCAAAAGGATCTGAGTAAACTTCTAAAGCATCCTTTAGATATGGGTTTTTAATGCAAGGAGGTGGCATAACCCGACATCGTAGAGCAACAGCAGATTGGGAAACATAATTTTTGGTCTTCTGTACTCCAGGTAGGACTGTTTTTTCTAGGCTGTCATCATCCACATCGAAGTTGTCTTTGGCAAGTTCCACTATTTTTTGAGAGCCAGATAATGTAGGACTGAGTGGATTTACCAAGATACCATCTGAGAAAAGAAGGGATATTCAATCGCAAAAGGGTTGACAGAAAACACTTGTCCACTTAAATTGCCTACATATATAATATAAACAAATATATAAACAGAAAACTCTTACGCCTAAAAGTTGTGACAGGAATATGTGCTAACAGATCGAGTAATGATAAGTTCTAGAACTTTCAGAAACTACAAATTGCTTAGGGAAACAGAGACTGAAAACAGGAGAAACTAAAACAATTATCTCAAACGTTCCACTAATAATGGATTACACACAAAAATAATGAGTAATTTCTATTAACAATATCTTTAAAGTTCATCTATGTTTCCCATCCCCGTTAAAGTTCAAGTTAGAGGTATAGCCACACTCCTACTTTTCACCATGTTATTCACCATACTGAAGATTGTGGTTTGGGTCATTAAAAATGTTCGATGACCTTATGCAGGATGGATCCAATTTGAAACCATATGCTCTTTGTCCAGGCTCCAGTTTCCACAATGAATATGCAAAATTTTTTATTATGTATACACTCACTAATTTGCCTTTTGATAGTAGAGAAATCGCTCTTCTGTCACAATGAACCCAACCATTACATGAATTAATTATCATAACAACATGGGAACATCATAGTTTAACTGTCACTTAAACTTATTGAGATCAAACACACACAAAGGTAAAAGAGCAATATTGAGATCACAACATTTCAACAACAGCCACAATCCAATCCGTCTAAAACTTCTAGTTTTCACCGATTTGTGTCATACCTTGTCGAGGTCTCTTGCTTTGTGAGTATTCAGCTTCTCCGGCGAATTAGGGCAAGGAATATTTTCCTGTGCAATTGATTAATTAAAGATAAAAAACAATTTTAGAACTCAAACCAGATATTTGTTGACAAATTAGTAACATTACCTGGTTGCAATCAAAGCCGTTCATCAAGTTCTGATTATCAGGGGTGATATAATCAGGAGTGCTGCATCCATAATCAAAAAAAAAAAAAAAGGTGAACGAACAAAATAAGAAATTTTGAAAATTATATCCAATGAGTGAATATTTACCAGAAGAAATCTTGACTGAGAATGAAATCTTTGTCATCGGCGGCGTCGAGGTCGAGAGCGGAAGTGACAGGGTTATCGGGTTCGGAATCTAGAAGGTTCCGACTGAAGAGAGTGGATGAGGTGGTGCAAGATGATTGGTGATGGTGGAGCTCAACCTGAAAATGCCTCCCCAATGTCCCTTTCATTTTCCCACTGTCTCTCCTCCTATTACTTCCCCTCTTCACCCCTCTCCTCTTCATCAACCAACCCAAACACGCCCCAATGTCTCTCTCTCTCTCCTTCGATCGTGCGGATATAAAAAATGCCAATCTTTTTCTCCACTTTTTGGTTGGGGAGAAAAGTGGAGAAATCCAACCAAAAAGTGGAGAAAAAGATTTCAAATTGCGCGGGCAATCGGCAACATTGGTTGGTAGAATCGAGAGTCATGGGCACTACAGTAAGATCATCAAATCATTGAATCTTAACCGTACATCAAATTTCCATTTGATTAGAATTTTCACAATTTCCTTCATCTTCAAGGGATTATTACTATAGAAGGCAATCTACAATTCTACATTGCGTACAACGTAAGCTTTCCTCTTTTCGTGGTGAAATTAAGCCCCAAGTAAGGGCACAATAGTAATTTTACTTCCAATTTGGGTATGGGTCGCTCTAAACACATCTCCAATTCTTCGAGTAATGCTATTTACATCTCGCTTTCAACCATAAGTGGGAGGGATTATATCCTAAAAAATTAACTTTAAAAAAATATATTTAAATACTAATCAAATAATCATCTTTTTATGTTTCATACCCAATTTCATAAAGTTATCGAAAATTTATGTTCGAAAACTTACTATTATACCAATAAATATATTTTCAAAAATATTATAATTATTTAAAAATATTTTTTCAATAAGCATTGTAATTATTTAAAAATATATTTTCAAAAATAATTTTTATTTTAATTTTTTTTATTGTAATCTCTTCATCAATGTTTGATATAAAAATATTGGATGTCTCATATTGCGATTATCAAATAGGTTTATAATAATTTTTACAACGTATAAGTTGTTTTAAATTTGATAGAAAAATCTTTAATCTCTCAATTGTATTATTCATTCAATAATATTTGAAACACTTTTTAAATTTTAACAAACATGCATTTAAAAGATATCTTTAAATACAAAAAAGTATTTATGCAAGTGTACCTCTTCACATTTAAAGATTTTTTTTATATGCATATCTGTCAAAATTGTAACAATATTGTAAATATTATTAACGAGTAGTGCTTAGTGACCAAAAGATTAAAAGTCATTCTTGGTAAATTTGTTAATCTATTGATAATATAATCAGGTTAATGTGTCTTATGATGTTAAGTTATTGTGTACTGAAAATTTATTTTTAAAGTTTTTGAATAATTTCAAAAATGAATGTTCGAAAATTATTGAGAAATTTATGAAATACACTTTCAAAAATTTATTTATGGTTTCTGTAAATGGATGTCTAAGAGTTTTTAAGGAGTTTTGAAAATAAATTTTTGATATATTAAAAAAGTTTTCGAATATCCATTTTCAAAAAATTTTGAAATTTTTTGAAATATTCGAATCATACCATAAAACTTAAAATCTTAAATTTTTTGAAATTAAATACAAAATGAAACAAAAAATAAAAAAAAACTATTTACATTTGATTATAAACTATATAATATCAACTGATACTTGATTTAAGGTTTAATCTTTAAAGGATTTAGAATTTCGATTGAAGAGGAAGTGTGAAGAGAGAAGTGGATGTTTCGAATTTTTAATAAATTTGTGCTTTAATTTTGGATGTGAAGATAATAAGTAATAGATGTTAATAGTAATGAAATGTGAAAATAGTAATTTGTGGTGTAAATAGTACTACTCTTCTTCTTTTCACATCTCAATAAATTTTATTTTTTAATAAATTACAATTCAATTTTTTTTGCATTTCATGTTTAAAATTTTTAAAAATCCATTTTTCAAAACTTTAAAAGACTTTCAAAATTTTATTTTACAAAAAAAATGATTTCGAAAAAAACTTTTCACTCTATCACATTTCATTAAATGTTTAAAGTTCTAAATAATGGATTTTCGAAAAGCACGATATCGACAAAAAAGCTTTGAGATTTAGGGTTTAAAATGAAAAAAAAAGACTTAAAATAGTATAAAAAATGTGATTTTTGTTAGATGTAATGTATTTAAAAAAATAGAGATTTTTATTTTGAAAGTGAGATATATTTAGTAATGAGATATAAAAAAGAATTTTATGAATATATTTAGAACTCCCTTTTGGCATTGATAACTCATTTCTCGTGGTCAAACCCTAAAAACTGATTTTTATTTTCGGAAAGGGAAATTTTTTTTTGAAAAAACGGCATTTTTTGCATTCAAACTGTTGGAAAGATTGATCCCAGAAAAAAAGAGTGGAATGGACCGCCAAAATAGACACATGACATAACGTTTGCCAAACTTATGCATTATGATCTATTGGCGACAGCGAAATAGGTTGTTGAATGAGGAATATAACAAAGTATATTTAAGTTGTTTTTGGGTTCAAATTAAAACAGAAATTAATAATTTTAAGCAAATGCAGTTGACTTGAACA
Organism: Durio zibethinus; assembly: GCF_002303985.1. Next base: position 4,552,564 of record NW_019167938.1, on the reverse strand, counting down.
AAACTTGCACATTATCAACAAAATCACATGCCTGATGTGCATATAATGGTTTTAGGGATGAAGTGTTAAGCGTGAGTACATTATGTTGTTAATGTTTAATGACGGCCCTTTTTATTATACACGTAGGTGTCCGCAAAGTATTTTTGTGTTTTTATATTAATTATTTATATATATATATATGTGTGTGCACGTATATATTTTTTAATTTTTATAAATTAAACAATAGGAAATGATTTAGGTAGAACAAATGGATGCTCATTTAGAAAGGGTGCCCCAGAGTCGACTCAATATTGATGAATGTCCAAACTCCAATCTACTGCTATAATTTAGCTGAAATCGAAGGCAAGTTATTCATCATTTTAATATTGTCTTATTGACTTGGGTATTGGTATAATTCCTAAAAGGACTGGGGCATTTATACGCAATGCTGGCGTTGCCCTAATCGACATTTGAGTATCAGTCATCAGTATTCATACACCACCGTCATTATTTTCACTTATATTTCGTGTAAAAAATTTCATAATTAGAGAATATTTTTCAAACTCAAATGCTGTTTTTTTTTTTTTTATCAACAAATTTTCTAATATTAATTATTTTTTAGTGATAATGATGATGTTAACCTTAAATAATTTTAGCACACTTCAATTCTTGAAAATTTTGGCCAACATACACAAATTTAGTTCATATAGCAAACTTAAAATTCGACTCTTCAACTATTTGTTAGGATTCCCCCACTAAATTATCCCTATTATTATATTCTTAATTTTATATGATTTTTAATTTTTTTAATTTATAATTTAAAAACATAAATAAATAAATAAATTATTAAATACACTGATATTAAAAATTTAGATTTCATAAGTAAAATTAAAAAGATAATAATATGTAAAAAATTAAAAAAATTTAAGAAATATGATACATGTCAATATTTTTATCTCTATAAAATTATTAAAAAATTTTATTAATAATATATCAAATAAATTTTTTGATAAATAATGCTGATTCAAAATTATTTATAGTCACGGACATACCACTTAAGGGAGTGGAATTGCTGTTTCGAGTGACTTTGAGTAAGTGGAGGTTTTTTAGGGGTGGTTAGAACCGTGCGTATAAAACCAATGCCCAACCCAAAAGCAACAGAAGCCAGACCATAGTTGCTTATTATTTTTATAGTATCTGTTGCAGCCAGAAGAAGTTGGCGTAGGTACGAAGCGAAACTCTCCCGCGTTTGTCGATTCGTCTCCTCTAATTAACGAATCCTTGATTCAACACAACACATATTTCTTTCTAGTTTCTACTGTTTTCTTTTCTATATGTTCCCCAATCACACCATAACCTTAAAACGGACACAACTGTGCTCCTTCCAACAGGACAACATCGTTCTAAAAACTATCAATTATTCTCTCCGTTTGCTCTGATGATTGTTATTGCTTTCGTAATCGGCCCCTAGAGTCCTCCATAATCCCTTCTGGATCTCTCCATGGCCACCCTCTCAGCTTATCCTAGCCCTAACCCTAACCCTAACCCTAATTTTCTCTCACCTACAGAACAAACCAACCAAAGCCAGGAATCTCTCCCTCAGATGCAACGTCAACCTTCCCCTGACCCGGAGCCGAACCCGACTCCCAACACTAACCCTAATTTCCACACCCCACTTTCGACCCCACCCGAGGCGGTTCCTCCAGCCGCGCAGCTGCCCTCTCTTCTGAACCTCTCCTTCAACCAGGACCACTGCTGCTTCGCCGCGGGTATTGACCATGGCTTCCGGATCTACAACTGCGATCCATTCCGCGAGATCTTTCGCCGAGATTTCGATCGCGGCGGCGGCATCGGGGTTGTCGAGATGCTTTTTCGGTGCAATATTTTGGCTGTCGTTGGCGGTGGACCCGACCCGCAATACCCGCCTAATAAAGTCATGATCTGGGACGACCACCAGAGTCGATGCATTGGCGAGCTTTCGTTTCGTTCGGAAGTAAGATCAGTTCGGCTTCGGAGGGATCGAATCGTAGTCGTTTTGGAACAGAAAATTTTCGTTTACAATTTTGCGGATTTGAAGCTGCTGCACCAGATTGAAACCATCGCGAATCCGAAAGGACTCTGCGCGGTGTCTCAGGGGGCCGGGTCTTTGGTTTTGGTTTGTCCCGGATTGCAAAAGGGACAGGTCAGGGTTGAGCATTACGCTTCGAAGAGGACTAAGTTTATTATGGCCCATGATTCAAGAATTGCGTGCTTCGCACTAACGCAGGATGGGCAGTTGCTTGCTACTGCGAGCACGAAAGGGACGCTGGTTCGCATTTATAATACCGTAGATGGTTGCTTGCTGCAAGAGGTATGTAATTTAATACTAATAACGCTATTTTGTTACTTCCTTTTTATTGATTATGTAACATGAATTAGGCAAATGGGGTTTAATTTTTATGGATTAAGTGGAAATCTTAGCACAGATGTTTAAAGTGAGTAGGACCTTTTTAGTTAAAGTAATATAAAGACATAATCTGCAGAAATTTCTATTAGAATGTTTGTTCTATAACGCTCAACCTGGGTGTTAGTATGTTTGTTGAATCTATTTTATTTCCTTTCTGATTTTGTCAGCTTTGAAAAGGCTAAAAATATATTCCTTCGAGCTAATAGTCAATGTTAACAAGTGGAGTTAAATATGTGATAAACTGGGAGCAAAAAGTGATGGTGTTCATATTAAATGAATGGCGATTGTAACCTTTTTGCCATTGTGATCTTTTAAGCTTTCTCATGTCTTTCTTATTATGTATGTAGCGGATATAAGATGTTCACACTTTTTTTGAGGGGGTTTGGTGATTTATATGGTTTTGGGTAGCATTGAGAACTCAAAATAATTATGTCTCACTTAGATTTTCTAACACTCTGAAAGTTTTATTTTATATAAATATAGGTAAGGAGGGGAGCAGATAGAGCTGAAATTTATAGTTTGGCGTTCTCTTCAAATGCCCAGTGGTTAGCAGTTTCAAGTGACAAGGGAACCGTCCATGTTTTCAGCCTTAAGATTAATGCTGGTTCTCCAGGCACTGACAGGTCACGAGGTGCATCCGACCCTGTTACATCATCCCATTCCTCTCTTTCTTTTATCAAAGGTAAAGTGTCCTCTTCTGCCCATTGCTTTTGTTGTTGTCATTGTTTTGAACAATGTAATTTCTGTCTTCAGTCACTGGATCACTATGAAAGTTGACATGATAGAATTATTTAATTTCCTTTTCATAGCATAAGATTATGCAAATGCTAGAGATTCTCTGTTGAAAATTATATTTTATGCAACAAAATAGAATCTATCATGGAATAAAAACATTCATGACAGTTGCCATATACATCTTCCTTTTTCTGATCTCTGAGATTCTTGTCGCCTCTGGCATGAGAAACAGAATTATAACTTTCAGGTGGATGATGTTTATGACCCAGCTGGCGAATTAGCATTCTAATAGTGTGTAATATAGCTGCTAGAAATGTGGCATTTAAGATATTGTTTTAAAATTTTGTGATCGATATGATGAGCTTCAAAACTGGCTTTGTACTTATAGGAGAGTTATCCAAGTACTTCAGCCAATTGAATGTGACAACTAACAAGACTGTGTCTAATATATCTTTTAGACATTAGGTATTTGGGACATTTTGGATTTTGGGAATCAATCATGGTAAGCATCTAAACCTTTCTGCTTGCAGGAGTGTTACCCAAGTACTTTAGCTCAGAATGGTCGGTAGCTCAGTTCCGCCTGGTTGAAGGTTCTCAGTATATTGTTGCTTTTGGTCACCAAAAGAATACGGTGGTAATTCTTGGCATTGATGGAAGGTAAGAAAAAACAAATACTAAAAGAGATATCCATTAGTATAAAATTTCCAGTTTTTCTGTTTAATTTGAATTTTATATGTTATTAAATCAACAATATAATATTTAGGGCGGCGTTGGAAGTATTTTATGACTTGTAGGTGTTTGAAGCGAGCTTGGTAATTACTCAATGACCTTGACATAGGAGTTTTTGATCCACCACTTTCCTAGAGTTATCTGTTGTCAGAGCATAATTTGTGAAAAATCTTACGAGTTTATTCTTAGGAAATTTCCTTGAAGCATCTAGGTGTCATCAAGATGGTCCCTGTTGATGTGGCCAAAACCTTTGATATTCTTTTGCTAGGGTTTTCATCACTTCCTCTGCTGCTTTTCACTTGGCATGAGCTGACTAAATCCTTTTTTTTTTTCCTTCTTCGCTGCTACTTTTTCCTTTTGTTCTTGTTTCTGTCTTTGTTGAAGTGCAAAATTTATGGGATAATGAGGGCCTCTAAAAAGTGCAATTGATTATGAATGCAGCTTCTACAGATGTCAATTTGACCCAGTGAATGGTGGGGAAATGACTCAGCTGGAATATCACAACTTTCTGAAGCCAGAGGCAGCTTTCTGAAGACTTTTACATTTATATTTATCTATTTCTTGGCCATATATTGTATCTTCTACGGTTCTACCTTCTTTTTCCCATAATTCACCTAATGTATTTAGTAACTTGTAAATATTATAAATATATTTTTGTAAAGTTTGTAACTGCTTACTAAAAAAACCAATAGATTTATCCTGTTCATAATTTCATTGCCACTAGTTAAAAACTAGAGAGGGCGTTCAAATAGTAATCCTATATTAAGGGAATTGCTCATTTTACTTTGAAGCATAATTAGTGAAGTGTCGTAAGATTCTAACTATTTGAATTGCGATAAGTTCACTTCTGCCGATCTCACTCACCTTCCTAATTTGTAGTCTCTCTCATGAAGACCCCCGAGGAGGGGCTCTTTGATGAGAGGCCCCATGTCGGTTCCCGGTGCACAAATCTGCTGGCTCCGTCTGCTTGGGCTAAGGTTGTGGACATGGTTCAAATTAATGTTCTAGTAAAGGCTTAATGTCACGGATTTAATGATAAGTTTTAAATCTCATATCGAATATAAAAAGAGTTATTGAAGTATAAAATGGTTCACATCGTTTTTTTCTTGTGAGTCACCTATAAATAAAATTGTGATATTAGAGGAATCAGAACGAATAATATCTCACAAAGGTGTGAATCGTGATAGATAAGTTAATCTGAGACGTCGGATGAGTAGATGTCCGGGTCTTTGAGTCGCACTGGTCGAAGCTTAAGTCTCGACCCATGACGAATGGTATCACAGTTAATCTTAAATTATTCGACTCATGTTAAGCGTTTCAAGGAAGATAGGTAGGGTGGGTGGGGTGTCAAGTGTCTCAAATGAGATAGGCAGGGTAACTGACTTCTGTGACAAGGGCATCACGGGGTGGGTGGGGAGAATCAACGGAGATAGGTAGGGTAACCAGCTTCCGTGACAAAGACGTCATGAGGGTGGGTGGGGAAGAATGTCACGGATCTAAGGAGAATAGCTAGCCTCCGTAACAAAGGCGTCACGGGAGCCAGGATAGCTAGCCTCCGTCACAAGGGCGTCACAGGGTGAGTGGAGGAGAATGTCATGGACTTAAGGAGAAGTCCTGAATCTTACATCGAATATAAAATGAGAGTCACTGAGGTATAAAAGGGTTTACACCGCTTTTTCCTTGTAAGTTACTTTTTGTAAGACAAAACTATGAGATCAAGGGATTAGAGCGAACAACACCTCACAAGGGTATAAATTGTGGATGTCTGAATCTTGGAGCCGCGCGAGTAGGAGCTTAAGTCTCGACGAGTGACAAGTGATATCAAAACTAGTCTTAAACCGTTCGAACCACGTCAAACCCCTCAAGGGAGATAAGCAGGGTAACCAGTCTCCGTGACAAAGGTGTCATGGGGTTGGATGCGGAGAATGTTACGGACCTAAGGAGATATCATGAATCCTATATCGAACATAAAAAGAGGTTTACTGGAGTATAAAATGGTTTACACCATCTTCCCCTTATGAGACGCTTTTTGTAGGATAAAACCATGAGGTCAGAGGAGTCAGAACGGATAATATCTCACAAAGTTATGAACCGTGATAGATAAATTGATCTGAAACGTCGGATGAGTGGATGTCTAAATCTTAGAGCTACGCAGGTAAAACTTAAGTCTCGACTCGTGACATTAGCACTACGTATGTAAAAATAATGTGGCTGTCTTTCTAGATTTGATCTTTATTTCAAATGTTATACGTTTTCTTATTTCAAATTATAGAAATATAAAAATTATAATGGTAATTTCATGAAAATTACACCGATAGACCACGGCCTGATCCATTTTATAAAACATAACGTTGCAATAAAGTTTGCATAAATGTCGTTGCCAGGTTAGGTTCAAGTTCGTAATTGGATTAAAAAGAAAAAAAGAGAATTTGATAATCAAAACATTACTAATAGAACTTGCTGTCTGAACTCAGTTGGTGCTTCTGAAGGCAACCATGATAATTACCCTTTCTACTACTAATAGAACTTGCCAACGAATAATCCTATCTATCTTTCAAAGTATAAAAAGATTTTATAAGCACTATTTTGATTGCTGTCCTATCCCGGTCATTTCCATCTTCCCACCAGTCTCCTTGATACCCTTCTTGCCAGCCCTTTCCCTCGACACCAAACGGGCCAAGACACAATCTATTGGAACCACACAGGCCAACATTAACCTTTTGCTGGAACCTCTCATCTATGATTGCAGGGCTATGTTAAACCAGCTGCAGTCGAAGAAGATTTCTCATATTTTTCATGAAGCTAACCAAATGTGCTGATGCTTTGGCAAGGAAGGGCAGCGACCACCCCCCATAAACGGGGTCTTTTGTATTCCTAGTTCTAGTAGTGATATGTCGAATCCTTATTTTGTCATGCATGCTGAACACCCTAGCTTTAAACAGCCTTTGATCCTGGCTGACGTTGCTGGAACTATTTTGTATCTCTCTTTTAATTAATTTCTAAGCCTTCCCTTTCGAACAGAAAAAAAAAAATCGTCAGTTTAATACTGCACCCAAAAAACAGGCTGATATTCAACGTTACAGTTACTTCACATTGAAAAAAAAAAAAACTACTACTACAACCACTTCAAAGCAATAAGAAAATCTTCAGCACGTTAAAAAGATTCCTAGGTTTTTCAAGGAACGTCCAGTTGATTTCGATTTTGTCCTTGTTCAGAACCCACAAAATTTTTTCTCATAGTTCTTGAACAAGTTACAGTCGTCGAACAACTATGGCAGTCATCAAAGCACATGGAAACCCTTTGTCAACAACTACTCAGAGGGTTCTTGCTTGCCTTTACGAGAAAGAGGTTGAGTTTCAGTTTGTTCCTGTAAACATGCGAGCTGGTGAACATAATTCGGAAAACTATCTTTCCCTCAATGTAAGTATGGATTACAGATATCTCCTCTGTTTTCGCTGAAAAAACCCATCCCACTTTTACCCTTCTTTTATCCTTTTGGAATAGGATTTCCCTCTGCAGCTCAACTCTTTCATACTACGAGGACTGAATTTTTTTCATACAAACCAATCTTTCCATAGTTTCCATTTGTTCAGGAAAAACAAAATGCAAAAACACCAATGAAACAGAAAACCCCAATTTGTCAGAACTGCACAAAGCCAAAAATTACAACCAAATCTTGTCTCACATAGTAACCAAGGAGAGTTTTTCATTTTCTTTTATGTATTAATCCATGTTTCCCAAAACCCGTTTATGAGACTACTTTGAATCTAATACTTCTCATCCGGTTGATGCTGCCATTTGGTCAAGTTCCAGCTTTTGAAGAAGGGGACTTTAAGCTCTTTGGTAAAGTTTTATGAGCGAAACCCTTAAATTGTTAGCATGGCATGAAAATAATACTATTACTATTTAGCTTAACCCCTTCAAACTCTGAACTTTTAACAAGCAGAATCAAAGGCAATCACCCGATATATCGCCCATGAATACAGCGATAAGGGGACCCAACTGTTATTGCCTGGCTCGAATAAGAGTGTGGCAGTCCTACAATAATACAATTATGGAATGAGGTAGAAGCCCCCCAGTTTGATCCTGCATCTTCAAAGCTATTCCGGGAGCTGGTTTACAAGCCATTTTTTGGCATGGCTACTGACACTGCAGTTGTGGAGGAAAATGAAACTAAGCTTGCCAAAATTCTAGATGTCTATGAGACTCGATTGGCTCAGACTGACTACTTCACCTTGACAGATTTGCATCACCTCCCCAGCATTCAATATTTGCTGGGGACCCAGGCCAAGAAGCTGTTTGATTCACGCCCCCATGTTAGCGCTTGGGTGTCTGACATCACAGCAAGGCCAGCTTGATCCAAGGTCGTCGCTAAGCAAAAACAATGAAGACCTGGGCCACAATCTAAGCTATTAGCATTCAATGAATAATGTCGGGTGTAATCGTTTGCATTTTGGTTTCAGTGTTGTGTCTCATTGCCATTGTCTGGGGTCGTTACCTTCAATCTTTAAGTTGAAGGTGTTGACTCTGTGTTGTGTTCCATCTGTTGTGAAATATAACTTTGCTTCAGCTTTTGAATGTCTTCAATTCATTACTGTCATACAATATTCTTCTTAGCCCTTAGGAGCAGGATTGCATGATTTGAACCGTTCAATCGAAATGATCCTTCGTGTTTCTTAGAAGTTGGAAAACTGCTATATGTGCAGAGATTGAGCAGATAGATAGGACTGTTGTGTTAGCATTGACAAACACATCAAGCCCTTCGAATCAGCCCAAGAAAAGAGACTTCTCAAAGGCAGAACGGGAGTTGATCAATCCCAAAACGCAATTGAAAGGAATTATTGTGATAATACTTAAGTAAACCCTCTGTGATGAGATTATCAGAACGATCGCGATGTTTTCGTTTGGTTGAAATTAAAAGATCCATTTCTTTAATCTTGTCTTGTAATTTAAATAACAAAGCCAATATAATATATTCATCTATTAAATTTCAGTCTAAACCAAAGTAAATATCTTTTGCTATAAAAAAAAAAAAGAAAAAAAGGTAGAGTTTTGTTTGATTTTTTAACACCTTATTGTCCAATAATTAGGTTTTTTTTATGTACTAATAATGGATTCATTGGAGTTCAATCAGGCCAATGTTTCTTTTCTTATTTTTAATTCCAAGTATTAAAGAGTTGGACCAAAAATGTCTAATAATAAATGAAATAAATTAAAACATTGGGCATCCTGGAATCGAACCCCTGTCAATGCCTCGGGTGGCTACTATGACAGGTACGCCTAGAGTTCAAAATTCGTTGAGCTGTTAGCATCTTTACTCTTTTAATAGGAAAGTAGCTGGCTAAAAAAATGTGGGACACGTCAAAGCACTGAAGCAGAGAGGAGGGAAGGGTTGAGTGATAATGAGGATAGTAGGGCTAACGGGAGGGATCGCATCAGGGAAGAGCACAGTCTCTTCCATGTTCAAGTACAACCACATTCCCGTCGTCGATGCGGATGTCATCGCTCGTGTACCTTCCCTCTCTTCATCTACTTTTCGTTTTTTGTTTTTTTTTTTGGGTCTACCACATGTTTGATAAAATTACAGATTACATTTTTCACTAGTACTGTTAATTTTGGTTTTGCAGGATGTGTTGAAGAAGGGCACCGGCGGGTATAAAAAGGTGGTGGCCGCATTTGGGCCGGACATTTTACAAGATGATGGACAAGTCGATCGTTTGAAATTGGGTCGAATCGTCTTCCCTGATGCCTCCAAACGTCAACTCCTTAATCGGTAAATTTTCTATAAATTTCCCTTTTTAATTTATTTTTAAGTGGGCTTAATATTGGGAATAGCTTTAGAAACATTATTTCTCCACTATTCTTATTCTGGTAGTCTTGGAGGTCGGGATTTCACCTTCAAAATGCAAAATTTAGTCGACTTTTTAATGTAAAAGTTGGTGTTCTTTAAGTTGCTTATATACATGGTTTTCTCAACTACTCCCGTATGGTGCTGATGCTATAGCAAATTGATGTCATGATCTCCTAGGAGATTGCTTTTAACGATTTAAAGGCAGTTGGAAGTTATGTTACCCTCTGATCCTTAAGTCTGAAGATCAAATTCTGTCACTTAGCGTGTCAGTTTACCCAGGCTAAATGTTGGTAATATTATCTCCTTTACGCCTGGAGGTAATCTGCATGGAGTCTTGGTTACATATCGTCACCATTTACCTTGTTTTAAAATTGCAGATTGTATTGATTTTGAAAATGTGGTTAATTTTCTTCTTGTAGGTTATTGGCTCCCTATATAACTTCTGGCATCTTTTTAGAAATTCTGAAGCTTTGGATAGAAGGTCATAAGATAATTGTTCTTGACATTCCATTATTGTTCGAGGCCAAGATGGATAAGTGGACAAAACCCATTGTTGTTGTATGGGTTGATCCTGAAACACAACTTCAACGACTTATTGAAAGAGATAATTCAACAGAGGAGGATGCCAGAAATAGGATAAATGCTCAGATGTCTCTAGATTTGAAGAGGAGCCAAGCAGACATGGTATTAGATAACACTGGTTCTCTTCAGGACTTGGAGGAAAGGTTCAGGGAGGTACTGTCGCAAGTCAAAAGGCCCTTGACATGGACTGAATTCTGGCTTTCAAGGGATGGAGCCTTGTCAGCTCTTCTTGGTGTTATAATAGTTGTTCTTGGTGGCAAGAAAATTTTTACTGATTGATAGGTTCTACAATCACCAGCAACTTGTGGTTTTAAATTGGTTATAACCCTTGTCCATTCTTGATGGCAGGAAGTGATGTTGTAGTTTCATATGATAGCAAATAAGATGAATGACACTTATTCCTTTCCAATTTAATACATCAGAATTCACTACTCCACCTTTGTCTTGGCAATGTAGAATGCAGTTGGTTTACTTTTGATTGCTTGCCCTTAAATATTGAAGTGGCTTTTTGTGTAAAAGAATGATTTTTATACCAAGAAAGTGAGATTTACCATTTAACTTTCTGTTTAAATTGCTTTGTATGAATAATCATTTAATACTTTTAGATGCTGTATCTGACAATATTGTTACTGAGACAAGGACTTCTGATGTAAGTTTGAACTTGGTTCTGAGGATTTTCATACTCTAGAAAGGATTGGTAAGGAATTTGTTGGTAGATTTTTTTTCTTTTTTTCCTTTTAATGTTTTAGGACCATGAAAGTAGATACTTGTTCGTTGCTAATGCAGCCTTACCGGATTCACACCAGGCTGCAGAGATTTCATAGATTGTAGTGGAAAAGTATTTTAGGTAGCCTGGTCCCATAATTCTCCAGGGGAACTGATAACTTAGTTGCTGTTAACCCAAGCACATTGCATCCCTGGCTGCTGATAGCTTTCTAAGATTGATTCTGTAAGTTACTTTTTCCACCATGATAAATGCTTGTGATTCATCTGCTATTACTTAAAGAACATACTCAAGTTTTACGACTATATTATTTTAATTCATTTTTTAATTGCCTAGTTTTATAATTTGATCTTCCTCTACTTTGCATTAATCTTTCCTGATGGTCCATAATTGAGTTATACTTCCCAATTTCACAATTTACTGCCTTGACTTATCCTCTGCTGCTTCATTTGGTCAAGTTGACGACTAATATTTTTAGCAATGTAACTTTTTCCGGCTTTGCTTTGCTATTGATGAGTGGTCCACTCCTGAGATAAGTAGCCCTCAGTGAGGTTGTGTACCGCATTAAGGTTATTGTTGCTGTTAGATTTTATTGATTTCTTCTTTTGAGATTTGATAACTGAGACTTTTTAATGATATTAAACATTTTCCTTTTGCAACAGTATTGTACAAAGGACATAAAATCAAGACCTATTGTGAGTTTCAAGTGTTGTCACGAGTCACACTACCCATAAAAGCCTGGCAGAGCCATTGGCTTAAACTAAGTGGGGGATAAGTTTTTATTAGAGTATTGCGTACTGTTTCAGAAAGTCCATGAAAGTTTCTTGTCCTCATTTTTGGGAAAAATATATGCCAAGTGCCAATTGCTTATTGATAGTTGTTTTCGTTTTATTTCCATTTAGAGATGCAACTTCAAGTTGCCAATTCGGTTGAAAACTTGCTTGGTACTTTCTTGTGAAATAAAAGAATCTGGCCGATTGTTGAACAATATAAATACTTTTAGGGAGGAAAGATGGCAAATTATAATGTTCTCTGCCTACCAGCCGCTAACGACCAATCGATAACACTTATATATGTGGGGTTTTTACTACCCTTTCTAGATCATGAAACATAAAAATTTGCTGATATATGAGACTAAACAGAGTTATCAGGGGATTATTTTGAATTATTGATGGCTAATCAGACTAATTGGGTGATTGGGGAATGTTTTTAAACGTCAATTTATTCCGTGTTGAAGAGTCTTACTTATTACTGAGTATACCAACTCAATACAAATCCTGTCATAGCCAGTGGTTTCATTATGGTAGTTGGAGATGGTGAACTGCCATGAATGAGATGATTCAGAATAAAAATTAGAAATGCGATGGTGGTTGTTCTAATTGAATTGATGGTAAATCAGACTTGTTAGTTCGAAGACAGTACAGAGGCATGCACCAAATTAATCAGGGTGTTTCTTCAATTGAATTTGCTTTGAGAAAAGTCGCAATTAAAGTTGGACGTTTAGCTTGGGAAGGGGTAAAACGAGATTAGGATTATGTCTTGTCCGCGCCTTGTTCAAAGAAAGGAACTCAATAATTTCATTCGATGATAATATACTACTATAAAACTTTTGTTTCTTTCGAATTCTAGAATCCCAATCGAAAGTGCAGCAAAAAGGTAATTCCACCAAGGATTTTGCCCGAGAATTCTAAAGGAGTTTTCTAAATCTAAAACATCCAAAAAAGAAAAAAAGGCCTGCTGGAATGCAACATTGCATGTGATTTTGTGATACCCGTCAAAGGGACAGGCAGTGAGCAAAGGCAAATACTATCCTTTAGGCTTATACGAACAAATGCTATCATTTGGCGCCGTAAGCTGAATGGCTTTGTTGCTGGCTCGCCGCTTGGGCGTTCAGCAGTTGGATTTGCTGCAAAAGTTTGTTGTGGGTGGGGGGCATGTAAGGTAAGCCTAACCCTGGAGGGTAATCTGGTGGGATAAAAATCGTGTGGCATCTACTGTGACCCGCAAATAAATGAATGGTTCAAAAACTAATTAGGCTAGCTTAACAGCTGAAAGAAAGCCATACAAAATATAAAATCACGTGATTATTCTCACAAGCAAGCAGAAATTGGAAGAAAAGGTGATGTGGCATCCACACCAAATAATATTGCTTTTTCTCTGATACTACCACTACTATTTTAACTCCCAATCTTTCTCATTCTCTTCTCTAAAGACGTTCGCTTCGCCCCCGCTCTCCAGCACTCCTTTCCTTCTCTCTCTCTCTCTCTCTCTGTGAGATGGCAACTAAAGCAGCTGATCAAGATGATGCTGCAGGAGCACTGAATTATAAGGTGAGCACCGTGCATATATGTATAGAATTTATAATGAGAATTTATCCTGCTAATATTTCTAAATTAGCTGACTCCCCCGGCCGTCTTTTACTGTTTTTAGACATGGGTCTTTAAAGTCTTAATTCATTGCGAAGGATGCAAGAAGAAAGTCAAGAAACTTCTTCAAGCCATTGATGGTATATTTATATCCTACTCTCTTTAATTCCATATTAAATAGTAAGTAGTACTGAAAACCAATGGAAAATCTATTCACTTTTCCTTGCGTTCTTAATCTTTTTTCAGGTGTTTATGAGACGACCATAGATTCTCAACAGCACAAGGTGACAGTCACTGGCAGCGTGGATCCGGAAACGCTCATCAAGAAGCTGAACAAGTCAGGGAAATCAGTTGAACTTTGGCCAGAAAAGCCTGAAAAGAAAGAGAAAAAGCCTGGGAAGCCAAATAACAATGAGAAACAAAAAGACGACGAAGAAGCTGGTGATGATCATGACCCCAAGAATAAATCAACAGAGAAGCCTGCATCAGCCGCTGCCAAAAATGGCGGTGCCGGTGCTAGTAAAGGCCCTGCTGGAGATGATCAGCCTCCAGCTGGGGACCAAATGGGAGGTGTAAGCCAGGAACCAGACAGTACTGCCGAAAGTGGGGGTGTTAATGGAGGTAAAAAGCAGAAAAAGAAAGGGCAGAAAGGTAACACTGGTTCCAACGGTGATGCATCCGGTGACACTCTATCAGCTCTGGTTCTTCCAGAACAGGCTCCACCTATGGCATCAATCAATCTGATGCCTCCAAATTACCCTATGTACCCATATGCACCTATGTACGCACCTATGTACTATGGACCTCCATCGTTTGGCGTAAGTTACAAAACGACTCATCCTAGCTCAAGCTTTTCATATTATACCCCTACCATGCATCCTAATGCGTACGGACCACCACCTCCACCATCCTATCCGATTGATGAATTCAATGAAGATGGTGATTACGATCGTGATGAAAGTGGTTGCTCAATCATGTGAACAAAATATTGAAGAAAACGAGTACATGTAGATTTTGATGTTATTTGTACTGTTAATGGATATCAGGGGACAGGAAGGGATTAATTTTGTAAGATGCAAATAAAAATAATTAATTTTAGTACTACTTTGTTAGGGAGAAATCAAAAGTTGGTTTTACTTTTCATCGGGGTTTGAAGGGGTTTGGAATTTTGCTCTTTGTAGTTGTAGGACCTGAAAAATCTCAACCTTTCCCTCTTTCTTATGTGCCAAGAAGATCTTTGTCCATGTTGGTCCCTCTCTTTCTTTATCATTTTCCCGTATAAAATTTAAGCGGAAAAACCTGAACTGAATCAGTGAATTATTTTATGTTGAAAATTGTGATAAGTTGTCAGTAAGTAGTAGTACTATATATTCCTTTATTTATCCAAAGACCCAAGTTTTCAGCTAAGGCAATCAAACCCTCGAAAGAACCATGTTTAAATTTGGATATGCACCATACATAACAAGAATATAAAAGTAAGTGAAGGGTAAGAAGCAGCTCTCACGAACAACTTGAAACATGCTTTTGCTTCAATTATCAAAAACAGAAAACCTCCAACCCCAATCATAACTTTCTAAATGGTTAGCATATACAGATCTCATTCCCACTATCTTACCTACCTTTTTTCTGATGCAGAATATTCATGGTGGATTATACTTTCTTTTCATATCGTGAAAGGGAAATTGGGGAATATATAATACAATATATAGATATACTTATCCTCTCACCAACGCATATGCCAATTCATTGTCGATCAAACCCCATAACAATACCATCCCACAAACCGCATATTCACATGCATGCAAGTTGCAATATTATATAATCATGAAGCATAGATCAACATGATTCTCAAGCTTCACCCCCCCTATTTTCCTTTGGATTTATCTAGAAAAATCTATGTTTTTTTAATAAAAAATTTTCTAGGATTGAAGTTCAGAAGAATATATATATTTTAATCCACTATGATTAGCATCAGCCAGAATTTTAAGTTGATAGCTTTGCTTCCATTCCTTTCACACAATAAAGAAGATTACTACTACTATCTTTCAAAACTTTGCCCTACACCTTTTAGATGGCGGAGATGGGATGATAACATAGTGTTGATTTTTGGGACCCTCTTACTAGAAAATGATTTATAAAATCTCGAAAGCACCCACCTTTGTCTCTTCCGAAGTCCATATTTTTTCTTGTTCTTTTTCCCCTATATATATATATATATATATATATATTAAAAATTATCAAAAGAGAGAGAGCTTGCTTGTTTCCCTGTACCTAAGAAACCAAGATTCCTAATGCAATAAATAATAATCATGAAATTCAGCTTGTTGGAATATTCACTTACTTTCAGCAAATCTTTGAATGAAGATGCATGCATGCCTCTAACCTCTTCCAGCAGAAATGATTATAAAAGAAGTACTGCTAATTATATGAGTTAACACCATGCTGAGCTGAGACGAAATGGGATGGTAGATGCGGTAAAATTCTGGAGATTAATCGAAAGGACAAAATGAAGATATCCTAAGATTTTTGATGTGAAAGAATAGTGGAAATGAACAGGGACGCAAATGTAGGACAGTTCATAATAACAAAGGAGAAATCAGTGCAAAGGGAATCTAGCTAGTTCAAAAGCAGACACATTCCATTTCCATAGCTTTGTTCTGTCTCTCACCGACCGATATATTGAGACCCTTTGTCTCTCCTGGTTATTAACTTCCAGCAGATACAGATCCATGTTTTGAAATAGGGTCATGAACATCTTCAAAAATTAAAAAATAAAAACTTTTATTAAATTTTATCATTTTTTTCATCGATAAAATTGATAAATTTAATGATAATTTATATCTTATAAATAAAAATTCTAAAAAATATTCTAAATCCATCACCGATTTCTCGTAAGGTACTAATGAAGAGTTTTCATGGTGAAACCTTGCGGTGGGGAATTTAAATGTCTTCCTAGATTTTTATTCAATCTAGATGATGTTGCAATTATTTATGGTTAATCATTCATTCGCCAAAAAAAAAAAAAGCAAAACAGAAAAGCTATTAGACAAGAAAAAAAATTTTGTCGCACGCTTTATATGTCTCAATTGATGGGCAACATAGAATTTCATTCTGGTGTGTTTATGGATAAGAATAAATTTCATAACTGTAATAATTAATTCCAAAAGATTGATGGAAATCAAATAGGACAATAAAGATCAATTCTACAACAACAATCAATGCATCCCAGCTTATAATATGGTGATAGCACATCAATACATGATAACAATCGAACAACAAAAAAAGTGAGATTTGAACCAAAATTTTAAATTTGATTCGTAATCTGCCTTACTCTCTCTCTCTCTCTCTCTCTCTCTCTCTCTATATATATATATATATATATATATATATAAAGTTCTCCTCCTTTTAAGGTTTTAGTTTTAAAAAATTTTTGGGTAAATTATAAAAGAAAAATTTTCAGAAATTTGAGCACTTTCATACTATTTTCTTTTCATATTTGACATATTTCTGATTTCTTAATACTTCTTGATATTTGTTTAGGAACCTTGCTCCTTTCCATGAACAATATGATATTTATTAAGATATTTCAAAAAAAAATTATTTAGTATTTCTTAATTAGTTCAGTGCTTTGGAAATGATGAGCTTTGGAATAAAAATATTAAATCGAATTGTATTGCGTAAATCTTTGATATATTATTACATAAGTAATTTTTATTATTATTTTATTTTTGAAATGTAATTTCTATTATTGTTAGTTATAAATTTATAATTTAAAAAGGTACATATTATTCATAAGTTTAATTACTATTAAAAATTTATCATTATTAAAGTTTGTATCCATTTTTCCAATCTAAAAATAAAAAAATTATAAGTGCAAGAATTCAAAGCCAATTTTTATTATTAATTAGTTAGCACATACCGTTGCAAATTTATAATGATTTGCCCATTTCTGTTTATTGGGGCTAGAACTAAGATGATAAAAAAGCCCATACAAGTGAAAGCCCATGATATATAGTTAGAGGGATTGGGCTTCGGTGTTAAGCCTTGTCTTGTTTTTCCAAGTCCATATTTTTTGGACATTTTTCTTACCTTTCTGAAACACCAAGGGGGTCAGCTAGTGTGCAACGGGCTTCTCGTTGGACCGAAATGTAAAATCACAGGCTCCAGAGTGCCCTACCAAGGGAATAATCTGGTAAAATAAAAGGAAATTCCTTTCGAGAAAATGGGTATTGGTCCCGATAGAATACAAACCATGATTGACCACATTTTAAGTGGTTTATATTTTGTACAATTGTTATGGACGGCTGTCCTGTCAGCTTCAAGTTCATGAAATCATGATATAAAATAACTTTTTTTTTTTCCTATTTGATGCGATTACTATCCACTACCCACAAATGTTTTGTCGTTTTTACAACATTGGAATCTTTAGGTTTAGGTACTCCAAAAAGCAAATTCGAATTTTAAGAGGCATCTTAGCACATGGATAAGAACAAAACATGTTGCATTGCACAAATGGAATAGTTAGATGCAAAATTGCATTTTCTTTTTATTTCTAATAAACTTATATGGCATATTTAAAAGTCACTTTTTAAAAATACTTATAAGGAATACTTGTATATCTACATAATTATTAACTTGATCCTATTTATTTATGATTGATGCAAAAAAAAAAATTATTGAAAAAAAAGAATATGATGATATGAGATATTTCTACTTATTTTCTTTTGTTCGTAGTGTCATCTATGTATTGCTTTTTCTTTTCTTTTTTCTTCTATTACTTGATTATAATACCAATATGACCAATAAACAATGACAAAATGGTCACAAATCGATAAGGAAATAATTGATAAATTTGATTAAAGGAAAATAGTTCACACCATTTGGGCCACGAAACCATCAAAGTTGATCTGTCACACAAGCATAAGGAATCTTATCCTATCTTGAAAGGAAAATGGTCCTACCACCCACAATCCATGGCATCTTGCCTTTAGTTTTGCCATATATACCCACATTTGTTCTATCTATAGTTCTAATATCTTAGCCTAAAGTCACAAGAACAGTAAAAGCATATATGAAGCCTCAAAGCCTCTGCAGTGATAATTCTCTGATAGGTGAATCAGAGGGAACGATCAGGGAAAGGTTGAAGCAAGCGTGGCAGGCGGCCATGGATACTATGGTTAGGAATGGGGTTCAAAGAGGGCATAGGATTCTGATTTCCAAAGAAATTGAGAGACGAAATGGGATCAGCTACTCCACTGAAGACCCCATTAGAACCATGATGTTCTTGGGTTCATGGAGCCACACCTAGCTAGGTTTTGGAGGTGTTTCATGCAAATATTGTAACTATATATATATATATGCTTTAATATTTTGTTAAAAAAGTTAAGCTAAAAACATCAAGAAAGTTGTCACCAAAACGCAGCTTTACTTCGATGATGGAGCAACAAGCTCAATATCAATTATTGAAATAAAGAAAGACAAACTGTATATTGTTAACTATGGTTTACTTTTTTTTTTGGGGGGGTGGGGGGTAAATGAAATGTAGCGATATATATATATATATATATATGCATATACTTTTGATGTCCTAAAATACTTTCGGAAATTCTTTTTTTTTTTTTTTTAACATACGAAAAGAATTGAAGAGAAGAGAAGGAATTTGTTGCAATTCTAGAGTTCATAATCAACTAATCAAGTTCGGGCAGAGCATTGCTTTAAAGTTCTTAGACTCAACCCCTAGCTTAAGAAAACCATATTTTCATATATAGTTTCAATATATTTTTTAATATTTAAATAATATCGAACCTCAATGAACGTGCTTGAATAAGCTAGACCCGAAATTGGAATTAAAGATGACAATTCCGCCTGACCCGCTTGGCCGACCCAAAATACTTTCAGCTACTAATATAAATAAGGGAAAAAAAATGAAAGAGGGCGGGCGGGTCATCCTCCTGCCTGACAGACAAAATCCAAAATGCCAAATGCCAAATGTCGGCAGCTGCCGCAACTTAATCGAAGCGCCTTTTTAAATTGGTCCTTTGTAATAACGTGTTTTTCTTGAACTTGTTGCCAAAACATAGGCTGCTCTTCTCCACCGCAATCTATCATGCAAATGGCTTCTCCATCTGATCACGAAGCCACTATTATCGACGGCAAAGCCATCGCTCAGACAATAAGATCTGAAATTGCCGACAAGGTGCGCCAACTCTCTCAGAAATACGGCAAGGTAAGGGTTACCTTCCTTTTTTCCTCATTTCTTTATAAACTAGTGTCTTTGAATTTGATATGGCAAAAGGTCAATAATTTCATTTCATTTATGGGTAGACTGGGAAAGTTGATATTATTCTAACCACGTGCCAGGGCTAGCTGTGGTAATTGTTGGGAACAGGAAAGATTCTCAAAGCTATGTGGGAATGAAGAGAAAAGCTTGTCCTGAAGTTGGAATTAAGTCTTTTGATGTGGACCTCCCTGAGGAACTGGCAGAATCCGAGTTGGTCAGCAGGTTTCACGAGTTAAATGCAAATCCTGATGTACGTGGTTGGTTAATGTTTCTATCTTTATAATATTAATGAAAACTATAAAACCTTGAGATTACATTTAAGTTTCCTGAAAGAAGCAAAAAAAAAAAAAAAAACCCATTTTTAATTGGTGGGAAGTGTAAAAATGTTAGCTTTATTGTAGCTCAATTGCTTATATGGAGATTTCCCTTCTTCGTTTTTATTTAGTATTTTTGTTACATTATTAGGTATATTGGTTCAGCTCCCCTTACCAAAGCATATAAATGAAGAGAAAGTTTCGGGTGAAATCAGTCTTGAGAAAGATGTAGATGGTTTTCATCCTTTGAATATTGGCAAACTTGCAATGAAAGGCCGAGAAAACCTGTACTAATTCCTTGTACTCCCAAGGCAATATTACCATGCTTTCAAGTATTATAATACAATGATTTACCTAGTTCTTTTGCTAAGATTCCCTTTTTTTTTTTTTCTACAGGGTTGCCTTGAACTGCTAACACGAAGTGGTATAAGCATAAAGGGAAAAAATGCTGTTGTTGTGGGCCGAAGTAACATAGTTGGATTGCCTGTTTCATTGCTGCTGCTGAAGGCAGAAGCTACTGTTAGTATTGTTCATTCACGTACGCCAGATCCTGAAACGCTAACTCGGGAAGCTGACATTATTGTTGCTGCAGCAGGACAAGCTATGATGGTAAATATATATTTTCGCTCTTTAGCTGCTCAAACGTTTTAAATTATTTTGTTCTAGCCTAGCATATTCAATTATTCATCCTTGTTTTATCTTCTCCCAAAAAGTTTAGCAGTCAGGTTTAGTTATAGCTTAATTTTGCTGATTAATAATGTTGGTCCTGCTGGATTATGACATGATTGTGAAATACAAGAAAACACTTTACTCCAAGCGCTGCACAACCTCAAATATCCATGATATCCTTGTTTGAAACTTTGAATGTATTCATCTTGGAAAAAAGGGGAAAATAGAGGGGAAACTTAATTGCTGTTTGGTTTTCTGCGGATCAGAGAATCAATCCTCAATTCCTCTGCTTGGGGCTTCATCATTTATGTTTGCATAATGATGTTACTTTGATTGTTTTGTGATGGTAAACTGTGTTTAATTTTAAATTCTTCTATTTATCTTCCAGATTAAAGGCAGTTGGATCAAACCTGGTGCTGCAGTTATCGATGTTGGAACTAATGCTGTTGATGACCCAACTAAGAAGTCAGGATATAGTTAGTAGGTGACGTGGATTTCCAAGAGGCATGTAAGGTGGCTGGATGGATAACTCCTGTTCCTGGTGGTGTCGGCCCAATGACCGTTGCAATGCTGCTTAGGAATACCTTAAGACAGTGCGAAGCGTGTGATTAAGCATCGAGGCTCTCTGATTTCATCATTGTTTACTTCATGATAAATTTGCTTATTTTTAACTTCTGAGTTGGATCTGTGACGTCATAGTTAAAAAGAAAATCTTTTTTGCATTTATAGAGGTATCACTGTTTCCATCCCATACTCAAAGTGTAGCATATTTGTTTTCTATTGCCAAATTCTGAAAACAAGTCAAAATGCAATTTCAAGTACTTTACAGAGCTGCTTAAGACTTGGGATCTATCTGTTGCATGTTTAATCATGTTCACCATTTCTTTCTATCAATTCTAAGCTTATCATTTGATTAGTTGATTTGCTCCTTCAAAATAACATCCATCTCAACTCTGTGCTTGAAGTAGTTTCTTTATATAAACTTGTTGAAATCTATTAGCCCGTAGCCTACGCCTGGAAAGAACGAAGAAGAAGGAGGGAAAGGAAATAGAGGCAGGGAAATCATCGGACTCCTCCCCACCACCCAGTCTACACTATTGAAATGATTCCCCATTGACAATTGAGAATCCTTGTTCTGCGTCTAATAAGAGAACGAAGTATGGCCAAAATGCCCGATTTTCTAATCATTTCTAGAATGCTTTCTTTCATATCTGGAAGGAAATGTTGCTACTGAACTTTGGTCTCCTCTGCCTGCAGCTGGATTCATAAAGGAATTCTTGTTTTTATAATATCCCAACAAAATTTTAACAGAGAACAACAATATTTTAAAGGGCTTTAATACGCAACTATAGACTGTGAAAATCTCAAGTGGATTTATGTTATAAAAATTACTATCTAAAATTTGTTATGGGTTAAGTCATATTGATTTTAAAGCTAAAATCACTGTTATATCAAGTAGGAGTGATTAAGGTTGAATTCTAAACCCCTTCTCTTAAAAGAAATTTCCACTAGTTTCAAAGCATTCATCACTTGCTTCCCCTGACTGTTAGACGTGCAAGTCAAAAAGAATGGCTTCACCCATATTCACTTTCATCTCAACTTTGGTGTCAATAAAAATTTCTTAAGATAATGAAAAGGCTCAATCTTGAAAATTTATTTCAACAATATTTAATTATAGTTCAAGACATATACATGAGAAGCAAGCTACTAAAGGGGGCAATTAAGACCAAAAAAAAAAAAGAAAACGTAGTCCCACAAGCTCAATCTTTGTTGAGGTGAGAGTGGATTTGGATGAAGCTATCAGTCAAACGGTAATCTTTGTTGACGTGACAGTAGATTTTGACGAAATTAACGGGTTTGACTGATACGTCTAACGGTCAAGAGGGGAAATTTTGATAAAAAAAGAAAAAAAGTCGAACGGTCAAGTCTTCAAGAACTCTGCGCTTGTGAGTTAATGCAAAACGACAACGTCTCAAGCATCCGTCCGCATCTCCAGCTAGTACGTGTGGTACTTTAAAAAATTGCCGTAAAAAAATCGAACTTCAGAAGGAAAATATTAGTATACAGTTCAGATAAACCGTTAAGTTTGTGGGAGAAAGTCGGGACACGCGAAATCTGAATGGCTGTGGCTGCTCTGGCACTGAACCGGCAACTCCTCTGCTTCTCAAAGCCAAAGACAAGAGCAAAGTCAGGGGCATAGTTCCTCGAGAAAGCAACCCTTTTGAATTCTCAAAACAAGGCTCACGTCTTTATAGTTTCTCAAAACAATTCTCAAAACAAGGCTCACGTCTTCCCAGTCCCCGGAGGCCAACACTCAGACTGCAGAATCTTGTGTCAATCTGGGCCTTTCTTTCTTGTCCAAAGGATGCGTACGTATTACTCGCTTCTTGTTTTTGCAGTATTTTATGGTTTTGCGATGTGGGTGTCTTCAGTTTGGGTGTTTTTGGTGCAATTAGATCCAAAGCTCTTTTTTTTTTTTTTTGGCAAACATGGGTTTTGTTTTCTTTATGTTCTTAACGATTCCCTTGGATGCTACACTAGATACTGATTTAGTTTGAATGTGGCGAATGTTTTGTCAATGTCAGTTGCGAAATTGGCTATTTTCTCCCAATGCAAGTGGTACGCAACAAATATCCTGTTTAAGGTTGCTGCATATTATTTTTGCTATCTGGCATATTAAAGACTTTCACTTAATCATCTGTTAAATTGCAGAATAATGCGCCATTCTAACAGTATGTAGACCCACATCATCTAATATTTTTCCTTTTTCCTGATACTTTAATGTTCATGATTTGGTCACATAGTGCGCAATTCAGGGAGCAAAACCATGCTGGATTATGACACATGCAAATCCCTCCTGGCTCAATGAACAGTAAACTTTATCTTGGACAATTGAGATTAAATTCTAGATTAAATGATTTCCATAACAATGCTCCTTCAAAGTACTTTTATGATTTATGAATTTGTTGATCACATATTTCAGAAGTTCATATTCTCAGATAGCTCATTGTTATGCATTGCTGGTGCAAAATTATCTTTGCAAACCATACTTTTTATTTGTAAATTCAAATCATATTTTTGTAAAACAGTGCCTGTTATGTCAGAAGGATATTTCTGGTTAAAGATGCTTTAGTCCAGTTTGAAACAGCACTTAGTTTAGATCCAAAGTCCAAACCCTGTAGAAGCCCAAGCTGCTTTCTATAACAAAGCCTGCTGTCATGGCTATTGGTAAGGATTTCTGATGCTTTTTCCTCCTTTGTTTAGTAGTTAGAATTTCAAATCACCATGCATGATTTTGGTAATTCCTATGTACTTTAGGAAAGAGATGGATTGCCAAACTCCCTTCCAGCTGCACCTGTAAAGTATAGCTTATGTGTAGTACTCCGAATTACATACTCTTATTATATGAATTGATACGCTATCTATCTGCTAAATTCCCTCAATTCCTCTTATATGAAATCCCTCCTTTCATAGGTATATAATAGAAGGTTTTTGGAATCCGATTTGGCATATTACTGCCATGTGGTATTTTTTTCTTACATGGCATGGCACGTGGCACACCTAACGGCTCCATCTCTTTTCAGCTAAAATGGGGTCAAATTGACCTGAAGTACTGCATTAATCTCAAGTTATGATTTGTTACTGAATGGGGCTGCACTTACTAACAATCTTTATTTTATCAAGGAAGAGGGGAAGCGAAGAAAGCTGCTGACTGTCCCAGTATTGCTTTGAGAGACTACAAGCTCAAGTTCGGTACAATTCTAAATGATCCTGATCTGGCCTCCCTTAGAGCATCGCTGAGTTCAAGGAATTGCAAGAAGACATTTAGTGCTTAAGTTTTCTTCCAGCCGTTCCTCTTTCTCAATCTCCACCAAGATATCCTAACTGCAACAGCCATGGAATCAAATGAAAGTAATTCATCCACATGAGGATCAAATTACTAAATGTTGGTATTGCAGCTATTGCTCATAATTATTTGTTATCTTTCCAGGCAAGGCTTGGTGGAAAAGATATAGGTTACACTTTTCAAAGAGATCTCAAACTTATCACAGTGAAGTCCAGGCCCCATTTTGGGGGGCGGGGGCTTAGGAGATTCTTTTATGTGGCGTTCTCTGCAGCTGCTGGAATTTCACTGTACCCAGGCTATTTCGTGTTATTAAAGGCGGTGATGGTGCTCCTAATTTTTTGGAAACTGCCAGCAATGCTGCCATGAATATTGGAGGTAAATTAGGAGGTAAGTATGTTAGATATATGTGTGTTATTTGATGAGTTAATCTCTGTTTTTTTTATTTTATTTGAATTTGTTGGTGTGACCATCAATCTAATAGTTTGTAACCAGCTTTTTAAAATGACTAAGTTTTTGAATCAGCTATCTACAGGTATCATTGTTCTTGTGGCATTCTTTTTCTGGGACAACAAGAAGAAGGAAGAGCAACTTGCACAAATATCCCGAGATGAAACTCTCTCTAGGTTGCCCTCGCACCTTTCCACCAATTGGGTTGTTGAACTTGTGTAGCTACAAACACTGTTAGGCCAGTTAGTATTAAACTGTCAATTTTTTTTTAATAGTTCTTCCAAGTTCTTGCTGCTCCATGATTGCAAACTTCAGATTGATCGTTACAAATATTATGCCTGCATTGTCACTGTAAAAGTATAGTCTTCAAGAATAATGTTGCCGACCATAAACAATTAAGAATTCTTCTCATTTCAATCACAAGATAAAATTAGATTTCTTGTAGTGATTTTAAGTAAATACACTTGACACATTTCCACAGTAATCAAAGGATTAAAATTTAAGCTTATAGTTAATAAATGAAATAGAACAGCTACCTGTCTTAGCTCTTTGTGTTTCTTTAATGGTACTTAAGTGCATTGTGGACACTCCTGTGAACATCTGTGACCATAACTAGTTCTGTTCTGTTTTCTGTTTCTACATTATTTTTAGTGAATGCTACTGCTTGGGGTGGGGATAGAGACAAAGAGGAGAGCATAGGAGGAAAAAACCAAGACTTATACCATTAGATCAAAAGTCGTCTAAACTTACTATAGAAAGGTACATTAATATTTACTACTTTGGTTGAGTGTAGATACATCTTAATGCACTGCTAGTTGTATGTTAGCTTGCATGCTGATGCATTTTTTTATGCTTGCCCTTATCTATATGGTTTTTGTCATCACATTCTAATTGAAGGTTGGATTCAGGGAAAAAAAAGAATCTGTTTCCTTGGCTATACAAAAAGCAGAGAGATTTCGAACTGAGCTCCTCAGATGAGGTGTTCTTCTAGCTCCTGTCATTTGGGGTGAAGGTAGAAGTAGAACACCGCAAGTGGAGAAGAAAGGTTTTGGTGTTTCTCTGAAGGCAGCTGCTGCACTTCCTTCTATTGGGGTAAAATACAGGTTTCTAACCTACAGTAGATTAGTAGCCATACAAGGATAATTTTTGTTCACTGATGACATTATCATCATTTGTATAGTTATGAAGACTTCTTAGATGCTTAATTTGTGCCATACATGCTCAGGTGTACTTGTGCCGGTATGCCATATATACCTGGGGTTGCTGTCTTGTTGCAACCGATTCTACATGGAATTTTAAGTTGTGAAAGATTAAACACATGCACTAGGTTGGTTTTTTATTAAATTGCTTTCTTGAAACTTTTTATGTATTGCTGTCGTGGCAGGAAGACTTCCAGAAACAAGCTCAGTCTATAACTGCAAAATCAAAGTTGAAAGCTGAAATTCAATTTTTAAGGCTAAGATTGTATCACCGGAAGAACGGGAGAGGTCACCTCCTACTCTCTCTCTCTCTCTATATATATGTATATATATATTATATTACTGTTTATCCTTGTTTTAGCATATAGAAAACAAAGGTTTTTCAATAATGTATCTCGATCAGGTCAGAAAAGTTTGTGTCTTTACAAACTGTTTCCAAACATTAATTACATTTCCAATTATCAGTGATAGGCTCAAATTTGTCAATGAACATCTTTTCTTTTGTTAGCTTTTATTTTTTCTTTTAATCTTTTAACTAACTATTCTTACTTAGGTGGATCAGAGATCAAGAAAAGTCTGAAGGAGTTACACCCGGTGAAGATGTGTACATAATTTTGCACCTAGATGGTCAAGTTCGAAGATCAGGAAAAAGTAAGAACACATGTTGGAAACTTGTGTTAGTTCCTCCTCTTGGACTGAGATAATTGCAAATACAATTATCAGTGAGTCATGACATTAATTTAGGAAGGTTATAACTGGTTACTGATTTTTGTTGCTCAAAATTTTGGAATTCATGCTCACACTTTAAAGCATTAATTGGCTTTCCACCAACTTTCTTTTCTCATAAGGCTGTTAAATGAATCAATCTTGTAAACCTCCTTAGTTATCAGTTGTAAGTGCTTTGGGTCAGATGAATTTATGAACATCGACTCTAAAGTAGAAAAAATTCTATACTTCATGACATACCAGGTAGTTGATGTGATTCAGTTGCAAACTAAACTATATATTTTCCATCTTAAGTTTCAAATACCAGTAATGCAATATTGGAACTTTTTTCTTCATTATCATGATAAATTTCCTTGTTTGCAGGGAATGCCTTATTGGTCACAAATAGTGAAGGAGCTGCCACCAATGGAAGCATTGCTAAGCAAACTAGATATTCTAAGAGGGGACAAGATTGCGTGGCTGATGGTAGTCTTTCTTCTTGTCTGATTATTCATTCTTTAGACAACCAATTTTTTTGTCATGGTTCTTTTACACAGCAGGTATTATTGCTTTGTAAATTAGACCATACAAAATTTTGAATACTATAGAAATTAGTTTTGGTCTGGTTATGTAATTCACCTATTATTTCACTACTTTTGAGTTTTAACAATGTTTGATCCTTACCCATTTTTCTTTTTTTTCTCTTTTAAGAGTGTAGGAGGTTGCCTAACCAAGCACGCTGTTTCTTTTTTTTTTTTATATGCAATAATGACCTAACCAAGCAGTTGTTATGATTTGGATGCGCTAACCAGAATAAAGAAAAAGACATTTCTTTCCCTCTTTGTCTAGATTATAGACTTATCAGGCCGAGTGACCGCTCCTGCCTTCATGGGATTGGATGATCAGATTCAGGTTATAGTTTTCAATTCATTCTCTTTTATTGTAGTACTTTCCCTTTGTCTGTATTGAACACTTGAACGCCAGGATACCCATACCCCGATTTATAGTTCCAATGCTTTCTGGGCGCCAGGATTTTCAACAGTTTCCGCTTGTTTCCACTGCTAATAATTTGCTGTTTTTTAGCATGTTCTCAAATTTTTGGAGCTCAAATTTATCATCTTCTTGGCTTCTTGGCAAGATGAATACACCTGTTAATACCACTGTCTAAATTTGACTATGTCCTACTGTTAAACGTTAGACACAAAATAAAAGTATGGAATAGCTGGAAGTTGCCTTTCACCTTTTGGTTTAGTGATTAAAAAAGCTTTAAAAAAGACGTGTGGACATGAGTTATACGCCATCCCCTTTTCGCAACACCCTCCTTTGAACCAAAAAAAAAAAAAAAGAATAGCTGGAAGTTACATCTACATAGAACGATGCGGGCTATAGAGAATTGAAAGAGCCAAGAACGGGTTAAGGTTGGGATCTTGAGGCACATGTGCTGCGCTTGCTTCTAAGAATCTGATAAGATTAAACTAATTATTTCATATTTGTTTAAGCCTTTAACCCGAGTCAAACGCATCTTTTTATGCTTATCTTTCTCAAGTACTTTTCTTATGCAGGAGAGTAATTAAAGAATCCATTAGTATTTCTCAAGTATATTTATCTTGATCACTGATCTTCAAAAGTTTGAACCCTGTGTAGCCTCTTAAAACCTCAGACCAAACACCCTGAATAGACCACCCGTCAGCTTATGTAGGAGAAATTGGTGTCCCTAAAATGCGGTGATCAAATTCTAGGATTTCACATTCAACTTGACAGCACATTTTTGCCTGTATTATAGGCCACTGGACTGGCTCTAAGCTATCTAGAAAGCCTCACCGCCTATCTGGAATTCACAACTCAAATCAACAAAGAAAAAGCTAACGACGTTGGAAAATGGATCTACCCAGGAATTTCAACGGATTATCTTTTGTTTTAAAACTCTTGTTTTCCGGTTTTCACATTACCAATTGTGTCATTTTCTTGCATTAGGTTTTGAAGAGGTCATAACACTCACAACGATTCCAAAAACTTTTAAAATAGCTATCCAGGCGTGTTTGAACTTGTAAAAGAGTCGTTGAACTAATGAGTTTTACTTTATCAAAGAATTAAACGAGTACCCATATCTCTAAAAACATTTCTTTTTTCTTCCATTGTTGGGTTAGGTTGTGCTCTTATTGTTATTCTGATTATTTTTTGTCGTTATTATTGTTAGCAGACATGGGATTAGGACAGGCAAACTAGCGAGGCTGTTGGACGAACTAGGATTTCAGCCAATTCAATTATATATGCCTCCCCAATCGGTCAACCAATTGCCTCCTGGGTGGGCTTAGACGACTTCAACCATCATTATCTCCATATTTACAAAACTACCAAGGATTCATGTAATTTATGTCTGTCCAAAGCTACTAATAAGCAACAGCCCAAACAAAAGAAAAAGAAAAAAGACATGGCTAATCCCTCTGGTTTTCTCCTGGCCGTTTCATTAGTCCTCACAACTCTGATCATCACCTTGTCGACCGTCAATGCAAGTGGTGAGCACCACTTGAGCTGGTTTCCTACCAAGGCTGGCTGCCAGGGCTCGATGGCTGACTGCATCGCTAATAATGAGTTTGACATGGACTCCGAGATTAACAGGCGCATATTGCAAACCACGCAGTACATAAGTTACGGAGCTCTGCAGAGGAACACCGTGCCATGCTCTCTAAGGGGTGCGTCCTACTATAACTGTCAGCCAGGAGCACAAGCTAATCCTTACAACCGAGGCTGCAGCGCTATTACTCGTTGCCGTAGTTAAGGTTATTCTCCCTCCTTTTTTTTATGTGTCGTTTGTTTCTCATTCGTAAGATGGAAATATATGTTGTTGAAGAAATTTCCAATTATGTTATCATTAAGTCTTTTGTGTTTCATTGTCTTTTAATTTGCTGATTTAGAATTTTATCTTCAAGTTTCAATCAGTTTTAGTTCAGTTATAGAAGATAGATTGATCAGACGTTACGGTTTATTTGGGAGGAGATTCTGGTCAACCCTGTTTGTTGACTCCAACACGCAATGGCAAATTATGAACCAGGCATGAAAAGGAAGACATGAAAATAACATCACCTAAAACACCGAGGTAACACGTAAATAGTAAATAGTAAATATTATGATTATAGACACTGAGAATGATCGTTTATCAACTAATGAAAGGGCGAACAAACATGAATTGAACTTGGTACTTTTTTAACCAGCTCAATCATAACCAACTTTGAAAGACAACTTTAGTCATCATCTCTTAAGTTCATATAGCATTTCAAAGTACTAAAATTGATATATTTGTGATTGTCCACACCGATTAAAGATTAGGGTTAACAGCAGCTCAACCAGAAGGATAGTTGACAAAGCCGTTAACTGCATATCAACTTGTCAAGCTTAATGAACAAACGTTAATTGTATCTGCTATTGCACATAGGTAGAGCAAAATATTAACAACAAACCACCTCACATTCATTAATTCCCTCTATAAATTGCCAAACAACCAGTGCATCTATAGGTGTTGAAAGCAGATAATTCTTTCTCCCAGATCACAGAAGAAATACTTAGTACAAATAAAAATGGAAAAGGGGGCCATGCAGTAATGCCCCTAATCTCCTGCCAGTAGTAGTCTCAAATAAAACAAGTTATCACCAATTACAATCATAACCAGCTGCTAAAAACAATCTTTGGCCAGGTTTTATGCTGAGCCTTCATCTTGCTTTGATTCATCCGACTTTTGCTTTGATGAGGCTAAAGGGGATGGAGAGCCCTCCACTCCCATCTCCGCTTTTAGGTCATTGATGCTCTGCTCCAGCTCATTTATACGGTTTCCCATTTCATCAAGTGCTTTGGAGTTAAGTAAACAATAGATATCCCACACTTCACAACAATACTAAACTAACTAACTATTTCCTTTTAAAGTAATGCTATAATACTGCAAAACATAACAAAGTTTCAAACTTCTTCAAATCTAGCCAGCGAAACAGTTATCAGATACAGGTTCAAACCACTGTCTCACAAAGCTTCTTAGCCTTATAGTCCAAGATTTCCCAATAGGTTGACAAATATAAAACTAAAGTATCAACTACTTAGACAATTCAACCTATTTATGTAACAATAAAATGAAAAAGCTCAAGAAAGAAAAATAGACAAATATTTTTACGAAGCGTATCATTTACGACAAACCATTTACTTCATACATGAAGCAACTCGACAACATTTCATATGTTTGACAATATTTCTATCTTATGAAAAAAAACATGTTTCAATGAAATTTAAGAATATAAGAAAAGGATATTCTTTGTGATAATGGAATCAGACATTGTTTGAAACCTGGATTGCTGCAAACAAAATCTTTGTCAATAACTGAAATATATTCCACCAACAGAGGTTCCACTTATAACACTCACCATTTGTTGAAGAAGGTTTTGCACCTGCATAAAGCACTCAAGGAAATCATTAACTAAATAATTATAAGAAAGGCACATCAACAACCGCAGCAAATAATTACTGAATTATACTCATTAGAGACTAGGGCCATCAACAACTTTGCAACTTAAGTTGAGACTATATCAAAATTAGCAGTAGTGATGCCCTTATGGTACTAGCAAAACAGCATACATTGAAAGTGGTTATTATTCATGTTATAAGACAGGGTTGAGGAACTCACAAAAACAGTCATATCAGCAGTGCTTTGCTTTGACTCTTCCGAATTATGCCCGTCCTGTAAAAACATATTCCAGCCAGCCCATACCACACAGCATTAGCATATGGCCTGATACACAATACTAAATCCTACTTCAGATTGTTTAACACTAAGAATGTGGTTCATCAAATCGTCAAATACCTCGAAACTATAATCCTCTAACCGACTTAAAACAAATCATCAAGTTCCTTTTTTTTTTTTTGAAAAAAAAAAGAACTTGAGTGGAAATTGCATAGGAATTATGAAAAATCTCAAGAAGACAAAGAAATTGTATGTCATTGAATAAAAGGATTGGGTCTCAAAACAAGTAAAACCCTAATAAACGTCAAAAAACCTGCGCTAACGTTCATAATAAGGCCAGAAAGTAAAACCCTAACGCCAGCATTGCAAGCACAACCAATTTCAATTGAAAAATACAAAATTTTAAAAATAAAAAATCAAACGAGATATGAACCAGAGAAGCATAATTGTTAAAAAAACCCATAAAGATTTACGAATTTTTAGAGAAAACGGATCAAAAACAAGTCGAAAAGAACGCTCTTTATAGCAAATCCTTTAAAAACCGTGATACGACTTTAGAATCCAAGATTATCAGTTCTAAAGTTTAGATAGAGCTTACCATAGTTTGGCAGTGGATCTCGGGTAGTTCGTCCTGCTCCTCAGTTGCAAACCGTTCCTTCAATTCGAAAAATTGGAAGCGTTTGAGTGAAATCAGAGATCGTCGCTGCTTATTTTAAAGGCGGATGGTTGCGTTCCTTTTTCATCCCGGCCTACACCTTTTATTTACCCATATGCCACTATCTCTTCAACTTTTTTTTTTTTTTAAATAGAATTGAGCTCTATGATTTCGATAATAATTTCTTTAAGCTTTGGTTGGTGTTTTTATTTTTAATTTTTTAATAAAAAATAAAAAAATAAAAAGAATTAAAAATAATCAGCAAATAATAAATGTAAAAGCACTATTGAAACGGAGTCTAAATTTTTTTTCTTTATCATATCTTTTAATTTTACGGTTATTATTTTATATTTATTGATAATCTTTTTGAATTTTACAAATAAAATTAAAATATAATAACATGTCTCGTTATTTATTATATTGTTTTATTAAAATTTTAAAATATTCTCTAACAAGATATATTATGTGATAACTCTATAACCTCGTTTTCTGAAGTGTAAAAATTAGAAAAAAAAATTATAAAGGTTACCAAAAACACTATCAAGGTGACAAAAATTATTACAAAAATTATAAAAAATATTACAAAAATTATCAAAATATTCAAATTATGATGTCACATAATCAGTTATGTGACCATGAATTATCTGT
The DNA here is from genome assembly GCF_002303985.1 of Durio zibethinus. Next base: position 4,519,664 of record NW_019167938.1, on the reverse strand, counting down.
TGGTACATAGGTTAATAGTAGTTTACATTAATATAAATTAAAAAAATAAACTTATTTGAATACAATCAAAATATAAATTCGTATTTAAAAAAATTAAAATATATAGAAATTTTTAGTATATTAGCCTAAGAAAAAGTAAAACAAAGCCATATATTTAGCTGATTAATTGTCATGAATTTTTTTTAAGTTAAATAATAGTAATTGAATAACCCTTCATCAGAGTAAGCCCCTTTTTGAAGCAATTGAAGCACCGATGAGGTGCAATTGCCATGGCTCGTTAGAGCCTTTTTTTCCCAAATGATCCAATGGTGTGGTTGATAAAATATTAGTCATCAATTGACCATATTTTATTCAATTGATGACCGGTCACTGATTTCCTTTTTTTTTTCTTTTCAATTTTATTCTTTAAATTATTTTGTTATATCAAAAATATCTTTATGATTTTTTTTATTTTGATTTTTTATTTAAAATTTTGAAAATATATTTGTTACTTTAATATTATAAAGAAAATTTATTACTTATTAATAAATTTATTATTTATTAGCAACTATTATATAATAATTAAATTTTATAAATATTAAATAATTTAAACTTTCAATTATATACATATTTTAATTTAATATATTTAATAATCAATTTATTTTTTAATTATAAATCATTTTACTATTACTAGTATTTTTATTTTAAAACACATATTCAATTATTAATTTTAATCTTATAATTACAATAATCAATCCTATTTTTATTATTATTTTTAATTTTATTAAAATTAATCTTACCATTCCTCTAAATGAATTTAAACGATTTGCTAATTGCACTCAAAGAACCGATATTATCTTCTTTTTTTTTTTAATTTTCCTTCCCCAATGCTTATTAAAATTATTGCAGTCTTTTAAGTATTAACCGTTTAACGACCATTGACCATTATTCGTTTGTATCAGGAAATCTTAAAACAGCGTTTTAAAACAATCACTGGGCTGTAACAGCACAAACAGAAAAAGGAGCCCTTTCCGACACATCTAATTTTAAGTTGTTTCACTACAGGATCCGGCGGGCCCAGGCATGTTCCTACAGCTGTCTTCGAATTTCGTGTCGGGAAACAAATCACACCCTTAGCTTAAACTTAAGCTCTGTAAGGTGTTTGGGATCACAGAAAAACGCGTTTTTCATCCTTGAAAAACCCTCTCTCAAAATCTTCCAATTCATAGGGTTCTCATCAATTCACCATTCCGGCAATTGTTTGGGTTTGAACCGATACGGATCGGGCATAGAACCGGAAGATGATAGACAAGTGTTTAGGAGCTCAAAGATCTAGAAAGATCCAGAAAGCTCTCCGTCACTGCAAGGTCACGATCCTCTGCCTCGTTCTCACCATTGTCGTCCTACGCGGCACTATCGGAGCTGGAAAATTTGGAACTCCGGAGCAAGACTTCGTCGAGATCCGCGACCACTTCTATTCCCGTAAACACGCTGAGCCGCATCGCGTCCTTGAAGAAGTCCAAACGACGTCATCCAATGACCGCGCAGCTATCGACACCAACAATTACAACGAATTCGACATAAATAAGATCTTAATCGATGAGGAATCCGACGACTCGAAACCTGACTCCAACAAGGCCTGTTCTCTCGGGCCCAAAATCTCCGATTGGGATGATCAACGATCTAGATGGCTGAAAGAAAACCCTAATTACCCAAATTTCATCGGTCCAAACAAACCAAGGGTCCTCTTAGTCACTGGTTCATCTCCAAAACCGTGTGAGAACCCGGTTGGTGATCATTACTTATTGAAATCGATTAAGAACAAGATCGATTACTGTAGATTACACGGGATAGAGATATTTTACAACATGGCGCTTTTAGATGCGGAAATGGCAGGGTTTTGGGCTAAATTACCGTTGATTCGAAAACTTTTGCTTTCGCATCCGGAGGTGGAATTCCTCTGGTGGATGGATAGTGACGCAATGTTTACGGATATGGCATTTGAGGTTCCTTGGGAAAGGTATAAAGACTCGAACTTGGTTATGCACGGCTGGAATGAGATGGTTTATGATCAAAAGAATTGGATTGGGCTAAATACTGGGAGTTTTTTGTTAAGGAATGGGCAATGGGCACTTGATATTCTCGATGCTTGGGCTCCAATGGGTCCTAAAGGGAAGATTAGGGAAGAAGCAGGGAAGGTTTTGACGAGGGAACTTAAGGATAGACCCGTTTTCGAAGCGGATGATCAGTCTGCAATGGTTTATTTGTTGGCTACTCAAAGGGCGAAGTGGGGTAATAAGGTTTACTTAGAGAGTGCTTATTATTTGCACGGTTATTGGGGGATTTTGGTTGATAGGTATGAGGAAATGATTGAGAATTATCGTCCGGGTTTAGGTGATCATCGTTGGCCTTTGGTGACTCACTTTGTGGGGTGTAAGCCTTGTGGGAAATTCGGGGATTACCCTGTTGAGAGGTGCTTGAAGCAGATGGATAGAGCATTCAATTTTGGGGATAATCAGATTCTTCAGATTTATGGGTTCACTCACAAGTCTTTGGCTAGTAGAAGGGTTAAGAGAGTTCGAAATGAGACTGTTAATCCGCTTGAGGTGAAAGATGAACTTGGACTGCTTCATCCAGCCTTTAAAGCGGTCAAGGTATCCTCTTCTTGATGATATACGCTGTCTATAAGATCTTATGCCGCTAAATGATAAGTTACGATGTTCAAATGTTGAGTGTGTAGTGGGAATTTTATGCTTTAGGCTTGTATAGATGGTATTCTTTTGTTCCTTATCTGTGTTTAAAATAAAAAGTTCTTAATGCTTTCCATAGAAAAACAGAGCCCATTATTTTATCTGCGGCTATTCAGTTTTGTAGCACATCAGCAAACTTGGATCTGTCATTACCACTTGGATTTGTTAGCCATAAAGTTGCTGCATTGTAATTCAATCAGTCAGATAAATACTAATACAAGTATAATATTGCTGCATCATACATCAGTTATGTTTATTGTTGTCTGTAGCTGGTATAAATATAATTACTTATTGATAGGGTAATGAAGTGAAACAATGGTGACTCCTGGTACTCCATTCTTTAGAACCAATATCCTTGCTCTTTATCAATCTCTTCTTTCTTTGTTTTGGACTATTGAGGTTAAGAATGAAGATGAAATATAGAAGACGATGATGAGTCCACAGAATTAGAGGAAGGGCGCTGTAGTTCTCCTCTTTTTATCTTTTTAACTGTTAATACTAATGGACCACGTAATTATAGTAAAAACAAAAATATATAGGAAGATGTATAGTTCAAAGTATTGAAAGATAAAAAGATAGAAGTCGGGGAACTGCAGGAGGCAAACATCTTCACTCCTGTTTCTCAATGGACTCATCACCATCGTTTTCTCACTTTTCTTCCTCTTCTTCCCTAAGGCCTAACCTTTACCTGATCATAACAGCATTAGCCTTACCGGACATGTCCCTTGTAATGTTTTTTATCTGCTTCTCCTTATTCTCGTTCTCGTTATCAAGCCGCTTTTATAATGATAGAGCAATCTCCTTTGCTATTAAAATTAATCTACCTTGTCAGATGCTTGCTTTGTATTAATTTGATGCTCTACTATGATGCATTTGGGACACAAATGAAAACTTAAAAGGTCCAGTCAAGATTATAAATATGTGATACTCATGAGTTACGGTTCGGGGATGCTATCGTCCAAGTTGTCACGTTTTTTTGTATTTTTTATTTCCAATATGGTGGTATTTAAATTGATCCTCATATTACCACATAGGATTTCCAGCCTCATGTCCTAGCTACAGCATACCTCGTTTTAATGGAGCCTTACATGGATAATTATCTAATGCCATAGAAAGTTCTGATGATATTTCTAGCAGAAACTGGCATATATTTACGTAGTTTTATCTCTGTTCTGTGGGTCAATGGTTCGTCTTATGTTGTGTGCTGTTTCTGGGTCATGCACAAGTTCGGTGTAGAATTAATATGGTTTCTGTTGAAAGATGAAATAATTTTAATTTCAAATATTCTGCTATAACTCGGAGCATATAGGGTAATGAGAAGACCGGAGTTGTCGATAGACAATGAAAGGTCATTTTTAACCCAAGTTTTCTTCATATTGCTGAAACCAACTAGATAGAGAAAAATAATTATTGGCCGAAAATGGTCGATAATGGAGCAAATTGCGGCAGGGACAAATTCCATGCTCAGGTTCTCTGTTCGGGAAAGATTATGTAAAATATTGAGTGCAAACCTGTTGGATTCATGTTCGAACAACGAAAAAGCTACAGGAAAATTGAATATAAATAAAAATGAATAAAACATTAACTCGTACGTAGCAACAGATAATTCATCTGGACATGTATTTCTTTTTGGCGAATCTACTAAACGAATGAGCAACTTGATGGTGACAATTGACACGACGTTCAGAAGACTTAAAAACCCCCTGATCACAAAAGGGAAAAGAAAAAGCCAAAATGCCAACTCCTAATTTTTTGAGGGTACTGTAAAATAACATTACTAGATAACAATAAGAGCTTGTGCTATGTTTCAAAGGAAAACAAGCTTCAGATTTACAATGGCCAAGAACGCAGCCCATGCCAAACAAGGCTTAACCAAGCCACCAGCTATCGGATTCACCTCTCTGAAATCCCTTGAACACCCAACCAGAGCACCAAACAACGCCAAACACGCAACCAACCCCGACCCAACTGGCTCCCATCCACAACACAATCGGAAGCCAAGCCAAGCTCAAACCTAGCTGAGCCAAAGAAAGAGAAAAAGCAGTTGGTCTCTCGTGGAACCCGTCTTCAGCCCAAACAAGCCAAGCTGAGAGACCCATTACGAAGCTCGAAGCCATGCAAGTTATATGTATAAGCCACAAAGGAGGGAAACAGAACGGTTTTGCTAGAGTACCGTAACTATGACCTGAACCAAACAAGTAGATGTTTAACAAGGAGAGAGAAAGAAGGAATGAAACTGCTATGGCTAGCGATCTTAGGCCGTGTTTGGCCATAGCCATTCTCTTTCTCACCTGCTTGCTCGATTTTTTTCGTTGTTTTGATCCTTATCCTTGGTGGTGGTGGTAAGGGTAATGCCAGGGTCATCTCTGAAAATTGATTGAGGTTTTGGGATTCCATAGAAGAGAGAGGGAAAAATGGAGCCTGAGTTTACGATAAGGGAGGAACTTCAGGTGGTGTTGATAGAGAGGAGAGCGCGTTTTCGGGGCTAAATTTATTTGAAAGGTGGGAAAAGAGTGACAGGTGGGCAGAGAAAGTGTTAAGGAGTGGACATTGGACAAGGGGTGTCACAAGTGGATGAGAAAGGCGGCCTTTCGTTTCGGGGCGGCTTTATTCTCAGCAATCTGGGTGTTCTATTGTTCTAGTGCTTTTGGGAAGACAAAACTTTGATCTATTTGTAACTGGATAAGATCTGTTTTACCAAAAATAGAAAAAAGAATGAACTGGACTAAGTTCTTATGCTCCCTCGTTTCGCAGTCTTTTTTTCTTTTTTTTTGGTGGGGGGGGGGGTTTGATTTGTTGGTTCCGGTTTGTTTTGCCGCACAGTTGTCAAACTTTGGTTGATATAATCATATGAAATAACGAGCCTTTATTAATTCTTTTACTTCAGCTGGTTCAGGCAGCCTGGCCGGAAAAAAGAACCAGCACATTGACAGGGTTCAGGCCTCAATTGCATAGGAAAAAAAATACTTTCTTTTCTTTATCGGGTATAAATGTTCTTTTTTTAATAGTTTTAGTGATTTCCATTCTTTTAAATGTAGGCTTAAGTCTGAAAATCGATATACGTATAAATGGAATATTTTGTTAAAAAAAAGATTGCTAATTGAATAAAAAAGAAAAATAAAAACTGACAAAATTTGGGCCCGTCTTTTCATTTAGCCGAACGCAGCTCAACCTAACGTTGGACTTGGGCTTCGTCGAACCATCAAACGAGACCATTACAGGTCCGCATGCGGCAGCAGAACTAATCGAACGGTCCACAACCAAACTAATTTTTGTCGAAAACACTTTCTTGACCGTTCGTTTCCTCCGCTTGGTTCCCTAGGGTCTTGTTTCCCTAGACTGCAAACTCCAATCTCTTTCTCCTCGATCAAAGTACTGGCAAAGACAACTTCAACACAAAAGAAAAATCCATGGCAGTGAAAAGTTCAGCTTCCGCTCATGCCAAACGCTCTCGGAGAAAAGATGATGGTGCTTCTTCTTTGATCCCCAAACTTCTCAAGAACCCAAAGACGGCAATGGCTTTGGCTTTACTCTTCATTGACTCCCTCCTCATCTCCTTCATCATCGCCTACGTCCCTTGTAAGATCCCGAAAATCCCGCTCTTACTTTTTTTTCAGTGAATAATTGAACTCTTTAGTGACATGTCAACGTTGTAATTTACAGATACGAAGATAGATTGGGACGCTTACATGTCTCAGGTGTGGCATTTTTATGCTAATAAAGCTAATTTATTTTTCTGGGTTGGCTCAGTTATTAGTTTTTAATTAATGGGATAATGTAGAATTAGTGTTTATTAAGATGACAGGTAAGTGGGTTTCTTGGAGGAGAAAGGGATTACAAGAACTTGAAAGGAGACACTGGTCCACTTGTCTACCCAGCTGGTTTCCTTTATGTTTATTCTGCTATTCGTTATATTACGGGAGGACAGGTTTTTCCAGCTCAGGTGATAGTACTAGGCAAATTGAATTTTCTTCTCTCTTATTTGTGCTTATGTAAACCAGTTACTTATGCTCCCCCCCCCCCCCCCTTTTGTGTTGTTGGTTGCAGATATTGTTTGGGATTTTATACATCATAAACCTGGGAATCGTCTTATTAATCTATTTAAAGACTAATGTGGTATGAAATTTGTGTTTTATTGGTTTTGTAACTAATATTCGCGTATAATATATACTGTCACCACCTTTTTGTTTCTGCTGTAGTTAGGCGTGTTGGTATGTTAAATTGCGTAGAATTATTCAAAATCCTACTTTTTTTTTGGCCAAATTCAAAATCCTATTTTACTTGCCTATAAGGTAGAATGTACTTTTAAAGTTCTAAAATAGATGTCTTTATTCTGAATGCTGGAAACTTGGTAATTTGTTTGCTTGGTTTCCATTATGCAACTCCATTATCATTTCACCATTCCTTAAGCACCATAAATTTTGTATCTTCATTCCTCAGAAACCATCAAATATCTGGAAAAAGAAAATGTTCTTGACTGTTAATGTTTCCTTAAATTTGTCTTGGGTTTTGACATTACCATTTATTTTTCTTAAAATGCCTTGCAGCTTCCGTGGTGGGCTCTGAGCTTGATTTGTCTCTCAAAGAGAGTTCACTCAATATTTGTTCTTCGTTTGTTTAATGACTGTTTTGCAATGACACTCCTCCACGCTGCAGTGGCATCCATTCTGCATCAAAGGTGGCATTTGGGATTGATTATTTTTAGGTGATATGCTCTCTTTATTAGTACCATTTTTCTTTTAAAAAGGAAAAGAAAAAAAGTCGTTTCAACTTTCCCTCTTTTTATGTGTAGTGCTGCAGTTTCAATAAAGATGAATGTCCTTCTCTATGCTCCACCTCTTTTTATACTCATGCTAAAGGTGCATTAAATTCTGCTTGATGACATTTTCCTAGTAATTAGCAACTGGGTCATTTATTACGCTCAATCAGCTGCATCTTTCTTTGGTATCACTTCTTATAACAGGCTATGAATATCAGTGGGGTAATATCAGCTTTAGCTGGCGCGGCACTTGTGCAGGTGTGTCAGCTATTTCTTTTTGGCCTTTGAGGACTCATTATCAACATTTTTAAATTTCCTGATAATTGAAATTTCTATTTCTAAATCCTTGCTTTACAGATTAAATTCTTTTCCTTTCTTAATGTGGGAAGTAAATATAAATCATCATCCATTTTAACTTACTTTCAATGTGGTTAGGTGAGTTGGACTACTGCTCTTAATGTTGTGACAGGAGGCATTGTCTGCCAATGTGTTGATTCATTTCTACATACTCAATAAATGGTTCTTCAGATTGTGCTGGGGCTGCCATTTTTAGTATCATATCCAACTGCATATATATCGTGCGCCTTTAATCTTGGACGTGTCTTCATCCACTTCTGGTAATTTTATAGTATAGAAAATGTTCACCCTTCTCCTTAGTTGCCAGTTACTACCAAATTGACAGGATTAATCAGTAGCATCTTTACTTGATGGTGGTAAATGAAAATATTGTTTAGGTAATTTTTCTTCGATTATTGATATTTCAAGAAATATTAGCTTGATAGTGCATCAACTGGATTACACAATGGATTGTTAGATCAAAATCTGATTTGAAAGAATTCTAAAGTTGAGAAAAGTTTGTTGTTTTGCCTTCTTATAAATCTATTAATTGTGAATCCTTCTGCAAATTCAATGAACTTAAAATTTAAGATCAGTTGTGTAAAAGCTCTCAGTGGTGCATATGTTATAATTTTCATGTTATTACCTGCCTTTGAGGGTATTAATTATTTGTTTTGAGTAGTTCAGAATATTTACATAAACCTGTCTCCGAAAAATATTGCTTGCCATAAAATATACTGAAGCTCATAATCAGTTTCTGTTTGGTAAAGCTGTATAGATTTTAGGGGTTAGTGGACACTATTCTTCAGTAATTTTTTGAAGTTAATTTTGAAGGGATAAAGGTCCACGATTATATTTTTAAGAGGTTGTACCCATGAGCCTGCTTGTCATTTTGTATGTGGGAGTGGTTTGTTGGGAATAGGGCTGTAGTTCATTGTTTTGCAGACTATGCTTTTATGTAGTTTACTTGCACAATAATGGGTGTTGTTGAGGTCTAACTTTGATTTTTATTCTGTGGCTAGGTCTGTTAACTTCAAGTTCATTCCTGAACCAATTTTTGTGTCAAAGGAATTTGCAGTCTCTTTGCTGATTGCTCACCTTTTATTGCTCTCTGTATTTGCTCATTATAAATGGTGCAAGTAAGTGAAACTGCTTATATTCTCTTAGTAATAAGCAATGAGTATGTGATCGCAAGAGTTTTTTTTTTTTTTTTCTTTTTTTAGGGAAAATGCAATATTTCCCTCATGTTAGATAACCGAGGTATTATATGACACAGACCCCAATAGATAATCCATTAAGAGAATATTTGTAGATCAATGGTTTTGTTGCTCTGGATGTTTGTGATACTTACGGGAAAATGCCTAGTTTTAGCCTTTTAGGCGATATTCTTGCCATGTAACTGGTGATAAGCATGTTGATTGCTCTTATATCTGGTTTGCAGACATGAAGGTGGGCTTTTTAATTTTTTTTGTTCGAGGATTAGGACTTGTTTATCAACATCTATGAGTTCATGGCCAAAAATCCTCAAGAAAGAACGTAAGTTGTGATCCTTCCATGAATTTTATGAGAGAATCCCTTCATTCCTTCTCTTCCTCTTCATTGGCATGCTAAATTTGGTGGAAATAAATCCAGATATTGCGACAACCATGTTTGCTGGAAACTTTATTGGCATTGTATGTGCCCGCTCATTGCATTATCAATTCTACTCGTGGTGAGTGTCATGCTTGTACAAATGCCTTGTTATTCATAGTAGGTTGTCTAACCTTGTCATTTGCAAGGAAAAAATGTTTCTTTGATGCCTCCTATGATGCTGCAAATTATGGATTATCTAGATGACTACTTTTCCGGTTTGTCTATATTTGATTCCTGCCGTACAAAAGGTTTTAGAAGGAATCAGACCTTTTCAGATCTCTCTATGGTTTATAATTTAATTTTAGAGAAAAAAGTTCAAGAGTTTCATCTGTTCCTGACTAGGGTCTCTGGGTGCAGGTATTTCTATAGCTTGCCTTACCTGTTGTGGAGAACACCTTTCCCTACATTGCTTCGGTAACTTCTTCACTAAAGGTCTTGAATAAATTTGGAGCTGTCGTTTCCTTACAATATTCATGAATTTTTTTTTACTAAACTTTTTCTTTGTACAGTGTGCTTTTGTTCGTAGGAGTGGAGCTCTGCTGGAATGTCTATCCGTCAAACTTTTATTCATCTGCTCTACTCCTTTGTCTTCACTTATTTATACTGTGGGGTTTATGGTCTTCTACTCCTGAAAATCCTTATGCAAGTGATAAATCGCTTAGCAGAAAAGAAAATTGAAATGCCCAGTATTTTCATTTTTGCCTTTACCGGTGAAAATTATGTACTGATCTTCTAGATGTAATCCAATTACACCTCAAATCAAGTTAGTTCTCTACATATTTATACACGGGGAGAATCTGGCTAACTTGCTTAAACGCCTTTTTGAGATATAGTAGAATGAGCTTAGTTGCATTTACCTGTTAATTTTTTTTTTCTCTTGGTAATTCTATGAACTTATTGTAATTCTTGCTCTGAACTCTATTGATTTTACCATTTGATTTGCCATTCAAATTTTGTATTAACTATTCCAGTGCTCATACATATACACCAATACTGTAATTCTCATAATAAAGACCAAGTTGATGACCAAGCTGATAGATGATTCACAGATATTAAGAATGACATCAGTCCAACAGCGGATAACGTTTCTTATTTTCACATTATTTACCTTGTTTCTTTTCCTTTCTATCCTCACCTGCGCAATTTTTTCGAGTGAATACCAGTACATGGAGCTAGCAACATAGGAAGTAGTCAAAGTACTTGGCAAGTTTGTGAAAGAAGTTGAACATAACAAATTCACAGTCTTACTGAATCCACTCTGGAGAGGACAAGGGAGCTACTCTTTTGGTGCCGTTCATTATTTAATCCTAGCAAAGCAATTGAGATACATTGATAAATGATAATTCTTGCTTTATCCTGCTATCTATCACCTCTCTTACCAACAGCTTTAAGTGTTTATCAACATCACCACTAGACAATTACAGTGACAGAAAGCTCCAGCTGACAATCAACAAGTTTCACTTGCAGATATTTTGATTTGTCCACGCAGGCAGCAACCCTGTGAATGTCGAAATCTAAAATAATTGCACGTCTAGATAGAAATTTTTATGATTGGAGTCAAGCTCTCGAAAACCAGGTTAGTCAGTGCAATTTCCACGAGCCCACAACATCATGTACTGGACATGTTACCTCCCTTATGTCCCACATTCAAAGTTTGCAAACGGAGCGAGAAAGAATTAGCAACAAGTGAAAGCTACAGTCCTAAACGTGATGGCAAATTGGATGAGTAGATGGAACTATCAAAAAACCAAAGCGATGGCAAGCTAGTCGACCTGGCACAGCTTTCTCAAGGTTATGGAAATTCTCCTATCCTGAATTAATTCTTGCCCTTCCCATATCTGAATCCCAGGCTTGCGGTTTATCTCATGTTTCCAGATGTAGCGAGCTTCTCCTGACATTAGAACCAGAGATCCTGGAGTCAAGAGAACGGGAATCTTTCTTATAAGTGGAAGCCTTTCACCATGCTCAACAATATCAGAACCTCCTTCAACTCGGGTGAAATGCATCACACATGATGACTCTAAGGAGACAATGGCAATTCCATCTTCAAAACGCATGAGGTCAACATGTGCACAGATTCCCTGCAAAATAAGCAGTTAAAAATTTCGTGCAGTTGATATTCCTTGATTCTGGAACAACATAAACAAGTCTAAAATGTGATTTCGCACCTCACCTGGATGGTATACATTTACAATTAGTTGATCAAATAGAGGTTCTCTCCACAATAAATTTGATGGTAATAGACAGGGTTTGGTTCCCTGGTTAGAGCTAGCCAAGTCTGTGGATTCAGATACATGATCACCAAGAAGCACTGCTTCACGTATAGAGTTAGAAAGTTCAGTAGCCCATGCTGGGAGATGTCCAAATCTCATGGCCTGAAGAATGCATAATTAGAACATAAATTCTGGAGAAAGTAAAAGCACAATACAGAAAACTTTGAAGATTTAGGAGTGTGTCCAGAATTGGCTTAGATAACTAGTCAAAAAATAGTTTTAACACAAATTTGATGCAAAAACAAATCTAGTAGTAAGAGAAATTGTCTCAAATAATCTATTTTGATCATGGATAATGACCATCCTAGCATCCCACCAAAATTCTGCAGACTGAAGTTCATGAATCTCTATCTAGTTGAACATTCAAATGCTGCAAGTTCATCTTCTAACGCTAAAAGGTGCTTAAAGTCAGACAATAAAGACCAAGATAAAATAGATGATAGCAGCTAAAGATATGTTTTTCTCATAGAAAATGTCCACGGACCTGATTGTGAGAATCTTCAGTGAACCACCCCTCTGCGACAAAACCCATCATACATCAGCAAAAGAGATTTAAACTTCAATTCTCTTCAAACATCTAAGTTTCTGCTTATTGGTCAAGACTCGAGACATGTAAAAAGACAGGGATAAAGAAACGTACCGTTTAGCACGGCGGAAATCAGTGAAGATTGATGTTGAGGAGAAAGGAAGTCTCTGCACAGCCATAATCCATTAATTTCCTTGATCTGTTCCCAGGATGGAATTAGGTATCTGCTTTGCTTAAGTTCTGGTTGTGAATCATTGTCTTCGCTGTCTGAGGATTCACCAAATACTTCCCTGAAAAGTTCCTTGTGATTCTCCTCCATCTTCAAAAACTTGCCTACAAAGTGGGCTTCAGCTTTGCCTTTAATAGCTCTTATGGGCTTCAGCTTTGCTGCCCGAATCCGTATAGAAGTTTGGAACTTGGAAGTGTTAATACTTTGGACCGTTGTAAAAAAAAAAAAAAATTCAATAACAAAATGAAACTTCGAGATAAACCGTTTATTTATATTATATAAAATATTAATAATTTATATATTTATATCATATTTTATATAAAAATTATGTATCACATTTTTTGTTGATATAATAATATAATATTTTTAATTTTATTAATTTTATTTATATTTTTTATTAAAATTTTAAATTATATTATTTTTATATATTTTATTCATATCGATTTTATATTGTATCAAAATATTATATTTTAAATTTTCTACTCAAAAGTTAATTTGGGCAAAGAGATCCCTTGATTTTTTTAATTTGGGAAAAATAGATTAGAAAATCAGCTTTTATTTCTTTCTACAAAAAATCCCACTTTTTGATAAAAAAATATGTAAATTTATCATTAAATTAAGTGTTCATAACTTTGATTTTCTTTTTCTTTTAAGTTTTTTTATTGTGTCTTTTTCTTGAGATTTAATTACGCTAACAAAGCCAAATAAAAAAAAAAAAGCTAAAAAAACCAAACCTTACATAACAACAATGTCAACTAAAAACCATGATACTCCATCTAATAAATCTTAAGTCCATTGGGGTTTTATTTTTTAGTCACAAGTGCGAGTATTAGTCTTAAAACTCAACGGTTTGGAAGTTTCCTCTAAGACATATTATCTATTTATCAGCAATAACGTAAAAAGCAGTCAAGAGACCGTGAGAATGAACAGACAATGACATAGCATCAACTTGATATTTGTGTCAATCAGGTCCATAGACATCCGTGCAATGCACAAAATGCTATCTCTGACACGTGAAGTCAGAAAAACTTATCTCGTTTTGCCACTTGTCACTCATTCACGGCATCAAAAGCCACTTGTGAAAAACTTTCAAACTTTCTCTCAATGGGCCGTCACAACCATTCGCCATGCCTAATTGTTGAAAGTAAAACCTAGGACAGGGGAATCGCTATAAAACGGGAGTTGTTACAACGCTCTGTTTCGTCCCTTCCGTTTTATTCGAAGAAGCTCGATTACATCTCTCTCAACTCTGTTCGTTTTCAAGTAGGAGACTCAAAATCGTGAAATCAATGGCCGAATCGGATCCCAAGCAGTCAACAGAGACTGTAAGCATTTCATATCTTAATTAGTACCATGTTTTATCAGTACTATGTATTTTCATTCTTTTGGATTGATGAGTTTAATTTTCTTTTTCCTTATTTTTTCTTTTTTGATGAATGAGGAAGATCGAAGAAAATAAGAAGCAACTCAAGTATCTAGATTTCGTTCTACTGGCGATGGTATATGTAGTTGTATTCTTATCTAGCATCTACAAGTACGCCAAGGAAAACTCCGGTCCACTTAAGCCAGTGGTCCAAGCCATCGGAGGAACTGCCAAGACCGTCATTGGCCCCATTTACGACAAATTCCATGATGTTCCGTTCGAACTCCTAAAGTTTGTCGATCGAAAGGTCAGTACTCAGCACTCGCTTTATTATGGGAACGTGACTTTTTGGGGCCGTTTAGTTAAGGAATCAAAATTCTTTAATATATTAGCAGAAATAGCAAATTGATTTTCTGAAAAAAAAAAAAGCAAATTGATGAGATTCTTGATGGTCACGTGGTGTGCAGGTAGACGAGTCCTTGAGTGAGTTGGACCGTCACATGCCGTCTCTCGTAAAGCAGGCTTCCAGCCAGGTTCGAGCCATGGCTTATGAAATCCAACGAGCCGGCGTTTTCGACACGGCTAAGACCATCACGAGGACCGTTTTCACCAACTACGAACCGACGGCTAAGGAGTTGTATTGCAAAAACGAGCCGGTAGCGGGACAGTACGCTGTTTCGGCTTGGCATTCGCTTAACCGTCTCCCGCTTTTCCCTCATGTGGCTCAGATTGTGGTTTCCACGGCAGCTTACTGGTCGGAGAAGTACAATCAAGCTGTTATTTACTCTAGGGAGAAAGGATATGCAGTGACGTCGAACATTCCGTTGATTCCGATTGATAGAATCGCAAAAGTTTTCGAAGAGAGTGGAAGAGCCCCTGCCATTTCGACTAATGGGGGATCAGTTCTGACGCAGTGAAATAAGGGGGGTTTGGTTGGGTTTTTGGGATTTGCATTTTTGGGTTAATTATTTATTACTAATAAAAAAATCGTCTCCAGAAAATGGAGACATGGACTCCATCGTGGGACTTCAGCCTTCTTTGTTTTTCTCTTATTTTTGGGTTATTTTATTTTATTTTATTTTGTGATCATTTAAAAATAGATTATAAATAATAGAGTAGGAAATTTTATGATTGTTTGATGCCAGCACAAAGTTTACGAGTAAATTGATTGGATAAATGTTTTTAAGTGATTGTGATCTTTTTATTAAATTTTGAAATTCAAAACGATAAATTACAAATTTTATTGCATATATAAATGAAATATATATATAATTTAAATTTAAATATGCATTTAATATATTATTTATTTTAAATTTAATTTTTATTTTATATTAAAAAATTCACCTAAGTTTAAGGATAACGTAATAATGTACGTCAAAGGTACTTCTGTCACACTTTGAGTAGGCACACTAGGCACCCAAGCTCAAACATCAAGTATAGTTAAAAGGGTTAGCGTAATAAGCATGAAAGAAGTGTCCAAACTGCAACACAAGCATGATGGGTCATTGCAGTTATGTGTGGATAACAGGGAACTAAACAAGCTTACCATTAAGAACAAGTATCATATCCCATTCATTATGGACTTGTTTGATCAACTTGGAAGCTCTAAGTGGTTCACTAAGTTGGATTTGAGGTCAGGTTGTTATCAGGTCAGAATCGCAGAGATAGATAAGCCCAAGACAGTGTTTTCACCTATTATTGCTCTTATGAGTTTTTAATCATGTCATTCAGACTTACAAATGCCCTAACAACATTCTAAACGCTTATGAACAAGGTACTTCAGTTGTTCTTTGATCGTTTTGTTATGGTTTATCTTAATGACATTGTGATACACAGCTCGACATTAGAAGACCATGTAGACCACTTGAAACAGGTGTTCGAGGTGTTGTAGGCACATGAGCTATATGTGAAGAAGGATAAGTGTTTATTTGCCTAGTGAGAGGTACCATTTCTAGGCCATATAATGGGAAATGGCAAGAAATGCATGGATGCAAGCAAGGTGCATACCATTTTGGATTGGGAACTGCCAGCCAAGGTAACTGAGTTAAGGTCGTTCATTGGGCTAGTCAATTACTACTGGCACTTCATTAAAGGCCACTCAGCTATAGCGACACCATTGACAATTTTGCCCAAGAATGAGGAGAATGTGGGAGTAGAAGCACTGAGTGTCAGGATGCCTTTGATAAGTTGAAGCGGGCAGTGACCGAAAGCCAATGTTAGCCTTGCTAGACCATGCTAAGCCATATAAAGTGCATACAGATGTATTAGACTTTACGATAAGATGAGTGCTGATGTAAGAAGAACCATCTGATTGCATTTGAGAGTCGAAAGCTCAATGAGACTGAGCGCATGCATATGGTCCAATAAGGAGATGACAGCAATGGTGCACTGCTTGCACACTTGGCAGCATTACCTGTTGGGGTCAAGGTTCATGGTCATAACAGCCAATATGACAACCAGCTACTTCTAGACGTATAAAAAAGATGTCCCCCAAACAAGCTTATTAGCAAGATTTTCTTATGAAATTTGATTATAAGTTGGAGTACAAGCTAGAGTGGGCAAACACAGTGGCTGATGCCCTAAGCAGAAAGGTAAACCTTGCTGCCATTACCCAACCAAAAAGGCCTTTGGTGCTACGTATCAGAAAGGGGCTCACGTATGATCCTACAACCAAGGCTTTTATCCAGTATGTCAAGCAAGGTAAAATTAAGTGGTTTTGGTTACAAAATGACTTATTGTACACCAAGGGCAGTAAGTTATTTATGTTACAGCATGGAAAGCTCCATAAGGAAGTTTTATAAGAGTGTCATGATTCTAGGTGGGCTGATCACCTAAGGGTGAATCGCACCTTAGCCTTGCTATAGGATCGATACTACTAGCCACACATGAGGGACGATGTGGAGGCCTATGTAAATACTTATCTTGTATGCCAACAGAACAAGGTAGAGCTGAAAAAACCAAGAGGTTTTTTTGAGCCATTGTCAATACCAAAGCGACCGTGGAATAGCATCACTCTAGACTTCATAATCACTCTACCGAAAGTAGAAGGGTTCGAGAGCATCATGGTAGTGGTGGACAGGTTTTTCGAGTATGAGTTTTTCATTTCAGCAACCAATAAATGCCCAGTCAATGAGGTAACTCGTTTGTTCCTGAAGAACATAGTAAAGTACTTGGGAGTATCGAATACCATTGTTAGTGATTGGGATGGCATTTTACAAAACGATAATGGACTGAGTTGTTCAAGTTGTTAAGGTTAAACTTGAATTTTTTCACTAGCATACATCTGCAAATTGACAAGCACATTAAGTGAGTGAATAGCCTGTTTGAGGTATACCTTGGACACTATGTGAGTGCCATGCAAAAGGATTGACCAAAGCTGTTAGATGTCACCCAGTTTTCCTACAACTTGTAGAAGAGTGAAGCAATAAACCATAGTCATTTTGATATTGTAATAGGTTAACAATCGCTAACACTCGGTTCGATTACTACAGGTTATATAAAGCCCAATCTAGAAGCATACAATTTTGTTAAAGCTTGGCAGGAATAAGCCAACTTGACCAGAGTATGTCTACACAAAGTCGCAGAAAGGTCAAAGAAGTAGACAGACCAAAACATGAGAGACGTGCAGTTTCAAGTAGGGGACTTGGTTTTGGTGAAGCTGTACCCCATTGTGAGCCATAAAAGGTTGCATAAAGGTTTAGTTTAGAGGTATAATAGACCTTTCAGAGTTTTTAATAGGGTAAGCAAGGTTGCCTACAAGTTGGATATGTCACCCAAGCTAAGGGTACACTTGGTGTTTCACGTTAGCATGCTTAAGCCATTTCATGTGGTTGAGGGGGATCCAAGATCGGTAGAGTCGAAGCGTACACCATTGGGAGCTAGGGCCTTATATAAAAAAGGGTTCACAGCATTCTTGCTAATCGATAGGTGAAACGGAATAACTACTAGCCAAGATAAAAGTACATGATACGATATAAGGGACTTTCAGACAATGAAACAAGCTGGGAGTCAATGGAAGACTTATAGTAGTTTCAAGATCAGATCAGGCAGTTTCACATAATAGACACAACAAGGGTGTCGCGCAATCAAATAAAAAATAATGTCACGCCTTGAGTAGATGCATCAGGCGCCCAGGCCCGAGCAACAAAGGCCAAAGCTTGAGCACTAGGGATAGTTGCGAGGGTTGGCGTAATAAGCATGAAAAAAGTGTCCAAATCGCACGTATAACATGCAGACCTGTCCACATAGCTAAAACTAGGTTAGCAACATGCTCGCACTACACCTAGATGAACCTAGGGGAGTCTGGTCGATCTAGAATCTTTTAAAATCATCTAAGATCGACAACATTCAGTAAAAGAATCTGGTTGACTCTGAAATTAATATGAGTTTTATGTAATTTATGTAATAATATATAACCCTTGATTTTTAGGAATCTTATAAATCTCTTGATTTTAAGAGATAACCATAAGTAGAATGGAGGCTTCAACTATAAATAGAGGATTAGCCCACCCTCAATTGTATATTATCACATCATCAGACACGTTTGTTTCAATAATACACAGAGTATATTCTAACATTTTATTATGTTTTCTAATTTGTATATTTTACTTTTTCTTGTTATTGTTTGCCCGTCATGCTAGTTGCTTTAGTTGCTTAGGTTGAATTTAAGCATACGAAATTAATTTCAAATTTTAAGACCGCACGGATTCAAGTTTAATTCCAGAACCCATGGCACTTCTACTAAAGATATCATAATCAATTATTACATGTAGTACTCTTTGTGTGGTTCATGAAACAAATTAAAATTCTCATAAATACAATTTAAGAAGAAAGATGTAAAATACCATAATTCAATCGAAAGAACAATATCTGAAATTATTTATTTATTTATTATTATTATTATATCTTTTTCCTTTCGGGGACTGCAACTTGCAGGACCACAGACCACAGCCCACTGCCCACTGCCCACTGCCCACAGCTGGAGGTTTCGCTTGATCCGCATTCTGGACTTTATCCAATGCACTTCAATTTTTCGGCTGTATTTGATTTCGAGCCTGCCGTCGCATTGGCAAACCAAACCCCACCCATATGTTAAAAGTTGCCAAATCAGGATCATTCCCCCATCCCCGTGTGACCACGTCAAGTAGTACTTCTAGTAATTTTCCTTTCCCTTTCAACTACATAGGCTATAACCCAACACCATCCTCTGACCAACCAAACACTTTAAAGTTAAAAGTCCATTCTATTTTGTTTCAAACCAAACCCCCCTTGTTTAGAATCCGAGCAGCAAAAAAAGTATCTTTGCCTAAATCCAATCCCACCCTTTTATATTGACTTAAAT
This sequence comes from Durio zibethinus, assembly GCF_002303985.1. Next base: position 4,500,476 of record NW_019167938.1, on the reverse strand, counting down.
CGTTGGCCAACACATGCTGACACCGATAAAGCAAGTTGGCCATAGTTTGGGTTTCAACTGTCGCTTTGCAATGGTTAAAATAAACCACATTTGGTGAGAGATTTTAATTGACTTCCTTTTTTAATTAGTCTTCGTTTTAATTAATGTCTACAAAAGTGTTGATTTTTAGTATTTCTTTTGCAATGAAATAAAATCCTAATCAATCCATGCTTGATTGAACCTGCCTGATTATTCCTTTTTCCCCACTTTCTAGGGTCCATGTGATCATCTCCTTTTCACACAATGAACCCAAAATTATATATTTAAAAAAGATAAAACATAAGCTTAATCCACAATGTCCCCTGCTGGCAGACGAAAATTTTTAATTAAAAATTTAATATTTTATTATAATAAATTAAATCTTTCTAATCAATAAATTTTTAATTCTTAAAATATTATTTTTATCTAATTAAACTTTTTAAGTATTATTTGAATTTAATTAAATATTTTTTTTAACAAATTTTACTGACTCTCATGCAAAATAAGAACTTAATTAATCTAAAATAATACTTTTGTGGCAACATGAAAAATACTTTGAGACTCAATTGAGTATAATAGAAGAGTAAAAATTTATTTGAGAAATTTTCATAACTGCTTATTATTAATTTAATTTGGTAATTTTTATATTTAATCATGTTTATTTTATGTTAAATATGTATAAAATATTAAAATTATTATATAATAATTTATATTAATATGTCAAATGTAAATTTTTTTATTAAAAATTTAAATCATATTATTTTTATTTTTTTATTATATTTAAAATTATCAATATAATCAAAATTATAGTTCTTCGTGAATCTATGTGAATTTGGATTGTTATCAATCGGGTAAGTACTTATGTGCAGATTTACGTTAGTTAACGGAGAATTACATGTCGGAGAGCTGTGGCAAACTGTGAAGGACTGCCCAGCTTTCACAAACTAAACTTGAAATTGAGTTTGTTTGTGGTTGGGTAATTGGGATAGTTGATCTTTAATTTATTTACAGCGATTGGCCACCTAATTTGAAGCTCCGCCGCACTTTCCATCACGCCTAAAATCAACATCATGTATGAAATCATAGTTGAATATTGCTGCATCCCCAAAATTTGGCTGCCAAACAAAATTTTACTACTATCACTCTTTTAATGATACTTGAATCGTTATGCACGTGTTAATGTCTGTAAATGACAAGATTTTAATATTATCAAAGCAAATCAAAGCAACTTTTATGTCTGGTATTTTTCTTTTGCTATATTTAAAAAAATACTATATATGAGAATATTATATATTTATTTTTTATATTCAAAATTATTAAAATTAAAAATTTAATATTTTATTAACATGCCAAACATAGCTGTTGAGATAAAATGTCAAAATTATTAAAAAATTATCTAAGAAGACTCGATTGGTATGTTAGCTCCCATTCCATTTTTACTGGTACGTATTATGCAGAGTTTGTAACTGTTGTCATTTTTTTATATTAAAACAAAATGCTTAATCCAATCTTCAAGTCTTCATAGACAAATTAAGGAATTTCCCTTTCTTATCTAAAGCGTGGTCAACCAAGGAATTCAAAAAAAATTTTGGCTAAAAATCCAACAAAATTCCTTCATTCCCACTCATTTAAGGGACACTGAATAAACTCAACCAAACAGCAATAAATGTACAAGTCAAGAATAATAAAAAAAAAATCCTCAAAAACAAAACGAATTGATCCATGCGCTTTTTTTATTACCCAAAAAGTTAATATTTTTGACACTGCCAGCGTACCCTCAAACCATTTAATCTCTTCCCTGTGAATCTTAGCCTCGAAGAATTAAATCCTAAATATAAAAAAAAAAATCTATCCTTCCCGCAATCATTCAGTCCTTTTTCTCTCTTCATCTCTTTACCCTCTTCCATTATTTATATATTTTTTTTTCTCTGGGCGGAGTTGGGTTCCTTTTCCGATTAGGAGAACAGCAGAGAAAAAAACCCAAACCCCTTCCTATCCTCTGTAACGAGAAGATTTTGTGTTAAAGATGGTTGAAACGCGACGGAGCTCTTCCTCTTCCAAACGCCGGCTGTCCTCACCTGTTACATCTCCTCTTACTCCCAGTAAAAGATCCAAGGTTATATCTTTTTTCCCCCTTTTAACAATCAAATCTTTTTTTCTTCTTTAGAGTTTTTAATTTGCATGCGTGTCAAAATCTCTTTCTTTTTTTTTTTTGGTTTAGATTTGAATCTGAGACTGAGTTTTTCTTTAGGCATCTGAGACGCTTAAAGAAGCCCTAGGCCCCCCTAAGGAATCCGGCTCGGACACACGGGTAACGGATCTCCGGCCTTCTGATCTGCGAGCATCTGATGCAGCTAAGGCCATTGATGCGTCTGTCCCCGATAAGTCTGCCGATGCTAATGTGGACAACGGGATTTTGGTGTCTCCTCGGTCCTTAGGTGCGATCCCCGATTGGTTTCAAATTTGGGTTTTTAGGGTTCTATTTTTGTTGTGAGTATTTTTGTTGTGAGGTTGGTTTGGGTTTTTTATGGGGTTTTGATGTAGGTTTGTTATGGTTAAGTAGGTGAAGCTGCAGTTGATGCGGAGAAAGAGAAGGCCGTTGGTTCAGGGTTTACCGGTCCAATTAAGAAGAGGCCAACGAAACCAGCGAAATCAGGTTCTAAAGTGCCGTGGGGAAAGCTTCTGTCCCAGCGCTCTCAGGTATGTTCTCTAAAATTGCATTCTTTTTAATTTATGGGCTGGCATTTGGTTCTTGATCTCTGTGTTTAATCAGGTTAGGATTAGAAATTAATGTCAGAATTCTTGGTCTTTTAGCCAATAAGAAATAAAAAATAAAGGTTTTGTTCCAAGAACTGTTAATCCTGGATGGATTTTAAAATTTGTACACGTGAATTTTGGAATATTTCTACATAATATGTGAGTAGAACAATGATATGCTTTGGTTCCAATCATGCAGTGGAATCTTGGAGTTCATAATCCTATAGGTAAATTTGAAATCCTTTTTTAAGTAGAGACTTGAACTGGATTGCACTGGAAGTTTTCCATCCGAGAAAATATCTGATTATCATTTGAGGTGAATGGGGTAGATTTTCATTTCCTATAGATCCCTTATTGGTCTATTTGGCTCATGCTTGATTTTTAAGAATTTGTAGATGTGAATTCTGGATGACTTGAAAACTATACCAAACAACCTGTTGTTTTGGTAATAATATGCTTGGGTTCCTGAAACAGGTTGGCTAACTTTGTAGTTCATTTCCTATAGGTCCATTATGTCCATTGGAAATTCTATTAATTTAGTCTTACTGAATGCAATTTAAGTTTTTCTTCAGAAAAAAGATTGGGAATTTGGGAGAGGAGGTTTCATTATTGTTAGGTGTCATTATTCTCAGCAAATTGGCAGGAAAATTACTTTTAGGCTATCTCAGTAAGTCAGCTTGCTCTTGTAGTCTGGTCTAATCTCTTATATTTGTCATTTTCTTTCTCAAGAATGGAATGAATGAACTAGGTAACTTGTTTCCTCACTTTTGTAGCGAAAGAGTTAGTAATTTTTTATTTGTTTTGTGAACAATCTCAGGGAAGCCTTTTTTCTTTTTCTTTGCTTTTTGGTTATCTTTCAAAGTTGAATCTCATCATCTTATTATTTGATCGATTGGCTGGGTAGCCACAGAGAGGTTATCCATTCTCATCTTTTAACTCATTCTTTCTAATGCTAGATGACAACTCTTCACAATAAACTTACTTAATGAAGGATGTACCACTAAGTCAAAAGCTAATCGGCCCCTTTATATAGACTTTGATGCGTTATGGTTTTCATGCCGAACTATTCTGCTTGTGGTTCTTATTATGTTCAATTTATCACCAGAATCCTCACATGGTCATGTGTGGCACACTATTCACTGTTGGTCAAAGCCGTCAGTGTAATTTATGTCTTAAAGATCCCAATATTAGCGGTGTTTTGTGCAAAGTGAAGCACATAGAGGTATGGATCTATGGATTGCTAACCTTTTGTTCGTAATTTTTATTGCATGTTTATGACAGTAATAATTTTAATTTTCCAATGTAGAGCGATGGCACTTCTATTGCCTTACTAGAAATTACAGGAGGAAAAGGCTCTGTCCAGGTTAATGGGACGGTTTACCGTAAAAGTAGTTGTTTAATTCTAAATGCAGGCGATGAATTGATTTTCACTAATACTGGAAATCATGCTTATGTATCCTTTTTCTTTAACCTGTCTAACACATATTTTTTACAAATTTTGATATTCCCCTCCCTCCCAAATGAAAATCTATGTATTATTGTCTTCCTGCATGTTTCATTATTGAACTTTGATGTTATTATGATATTTGTTCCTTCTTGGAACTGTTTTAATTCCTTAATGGAAACTTAGATTTTTCAGCAGCTCACCAATGATAACTTAGCTGCCCGGGGCATACCTTCTTCTCTAAACATTTTAGAAGCCCAGACTGCTTCTGTAAAAGGGATTATTGAGGCACAATCAGGGGACCCATCGGCTGTTGCTGGGGCAGCAACAATATTGGCCTCTTTGTCAACAAAAGAAAATTCAGAGATGTCCACTCTACCTTCTGGGTGTGATGTGTCAGATGACCTTGTTCCAGAAGTGGTCATGAAGGACAGTGCTGGTAATACTGATCCAGCAACTGCTTTTTCAAGGGAGAAAACTGTTGCTTCTCCACCTGATGCTGCCAATGAAAATCCTAATCTTGATAGACTTGGATTGGATGATAGTATTGATGCTGACAATACAAAGATCCCTGGGACAGGTTACCCTTTGAGGCCATTGTTGCGTATTCTCGCTAGTTCATCTTCTACAGACTTTGATTTTAGTGGTAGCATTGCCAAAATTCTTGATGAGCAGAGGGAAATTAGAGAGATGCTCAAGGAATTTGAACCTCCTATGGCTTTGGTATCAACTAAGCGGCAAGCGTTTAAAGATAGTTTACAGGAAGGCATTCTTGATCCGGACAATATAGATGTCTCATTTGAAAATTTCCCATATTATTTGAGGTAAATCTTGTGCATTCTGTTCTTAATTGGGTCTGGCACTTTTGTATTATTATCTGGGAATATATTTTGATCATTCCTTATGTCTATATCTTGGGAAGCCTAATTTGGATTATTGCTTTTACTTATTTTGCCAATCCACTTTTCTGCATATTTGCAAGTCCATACATTATTTGTGCGGTGAATGTTGACCACCTGATATGGCAAGTACTGGAGAATGTGGTTTCCCTGTTACTGCTGCCCAGTATCATCTTTGTGTCTTCTGTTTTTGTTGTACCTAGTCCACTGCCTATTTTACTGGATTTGGTGTGTAGGGGAGTTTTGAATAATTTTACTTGAAAATTTCCATTGTGACAGTGATACAACAAAGAATGTTTTGATAGCCTCAACCTACGTGCATTTGAAGTGTAATAAATTTGCGAAGTATGCAGCAGATCTTCCTACCATGTGTCCTCGTATATTATTATCTGGTCCTGCTGGTATGACTGCTGTTTCTGTTAACTTGCCAAGTAAACAATGTTTAATTCTTCTTCTTTGCTCTTTCTAATTCCTGATGAGAGTTTTTGATTGCCTTTGATATATATAGGTTCCGAAATATACCAGGAGACTTTGGCAAAGGCACTTGCAAAACATTTTGGTGCTAGATTGCTAATTGTTGATTCTCTTCTGTTGCCTGGAGTATGCTTCCTTCAGTCCTCCACTTGTTTTGATTCTTTGCCAATTGCATGTTATGAAAGCAAGAGTGGGTTGAAATTGCAGTTTGCATGCATCCTACTTCATTTTTCTGCATATTGTACCTTTGGAAATTTTATGCAGATGGTATTTTTTGATCTACGTTATCGGGGGAAGTTTGTTCAAGTTATAATTATTTTTATTGTTGTAGATAACAATTCTGCCTTACCAAACATGTAAATGACTAAAGTTTGTTTTCAATTTTGAAAACAAAAATATGTCAAACTCTGGCTGGAAGTTCCTTAAAAAATTTGTGTTTTAACTGTTTCTTAAGCTAGATATCTGGTCTAGTCTTGTTTACTTTCTTGTGGTTGCACAAATTTCTGTATTTTTTACTTTCTGAGTTTCTAAATGTCTGAACATTTTTGTGTTGTCTTATCTTCTATTATTTTCTTTCCAATATATCCAGGGATCAACAACAAAGGAAGCTGATGCTGTGAAAGAAACTTCAAGGGCTGAAAGGGCATCAATATATGCCAAAAGAGCCGCACAGGCTGCTGCTTTGCATCAGAAGAGACCAACTTCTAGTGTTGAAGCTGATATAACAGGTGGTTCTTCATTGAGCTCCCAAGCTTTGCCAAAGCAGGAAGTATCTACTGCAACATCTAAAAACTATACATTTAAGAAAGGTATGCCGATTCTTTGAGATAATACAGGGAAATTGTCCTTGTTATTTTGTAATGCCTTAGGTTTCTAAGCAGTTATCTTGTTGATGGAACATTATCAACTTGTAACTGAATTAATTAATTTGAAACTTTCAGGTGATAGGGTTAAGTATGTAGGTCCCACATCACCTTCTGGATTCTCCTCTTTACAACCTTCTTTAAGGTAATTTTTTTTTTTTTTTGGCTTTATGTTGTATATTCTACTGTTTAGATTAGCCATCTGCCTGTTGTCTGTTTAATAACAATTACCTTTTTCTTTACTTCAAAATTTAAATTCAGAGTTTATCTTATTTTGGCTCTGTCCATGCAAGCATATTTCATGTGCATGCTATGATTTTATGCCATGGATTGATGACCCAACCCAATTTGATTGTAGTCCTTAATACCATAGATGGTCATTTGAGATGTTTATGTTTGTTTTAAGAAGTTTGCTGCTAGTGTTAGCATGATGGTTAGAACAATTTATTTTTTCAAGGAAGAAATTTTATTAATGTATGCATTATGTTTTGCAAAAAGTTTAGTAGTTTTTTTCTGTGTAGGGGACCGACAATTGGTTTTCGGGGCAAAGTACTCCTTGCTTTTGAAGAAAATGGTTCCTCAAAAATTGGGGTCAGATTTGACAGATCTATTCCGGAGGGCAACGACCTTGGTGGGATTTGTGAAGAAGATCATGGTTTCTTCTGTGCTGGTGACCTTTTTAACCCATTTCTTGCATTAATTTAAGCATCTTTTATTATTTATTGTGGACTTTACTTTTATCCAATCTTACCCATCATGTTTTCACTTTATAGCTAGTTCACTTTGCTTACCATTTTGTTTTCCCTCTACAGCAAGCTCACTTCGCTTGGATAATTCTGGAGGTGATGATGTTGACAAGCTGGCTGTTAATGAACTTTTTGAGGTACATGTCATTGATTAATACATGAGAGCTATCGCTTTACCCTGTTCACATTTTAAAGTATTTAGCTTTGAATTGTCTCAATTTATAGGTTGCATTGAATGAAAGTAAAAGCAATCCCATGATATTGTTTTTGAAAGACATAGAGAAGTCTATGGCTGGAAATACGGATGTGTATACTTCCTTGAAGAGTAAAGTTGAAAATCTGCCTGCAAATGTTATAGTAATTGGTTCTCATACCCAGATGGATAATCGTAAGGAAAAAGTAAGCAACTTTCTGTTTTTGTTTAGCTATGCTTCTTTCTTTGATGCTGTATGAAGTATTTTTAACTGTTTGATGTTGGCATTTTTGTGTTTCTGTAGTCTCATCCTGGTGGGCTTTTGTTCACAAAGTTTGGAGCCAACCAGACTGCTTTACTTGATCTTGCTTTTCCGGTACGTCAAGCACCAACATTTTGTTTTTGTCCAATGTTTCTTGCCGTTGAAAGATGTTGGAGTGGGTTGCCTAATTTTGATGGACCATCTAAAAATATTAGAGATGTTCCTTACTTGAATTTTACATGATGCAATTACACCAAGCGATTATAATGGGTAGCATTTCCGGTTTCATTACTTAAAGTGACTGTTCCTAGAGAGTGTCCTCACATGTGTTAGTGCATTGTAATCTAGTATTCGCCTCTTTTTCTCACTTATTTTCTCATTTCTGATAACATACTAATTAAGTATCATTCCTTATGCAGGATAATTTTGGTAGACTTCACGAAAGGAGCAAAGAAACACCTAAAACCATGAAACAAGTTACTAGGCTTTTCCCTAACAAAGTGACAATCCAGTTGCCTCAGGTGTGTTTATGTCAGTTTCTGCATCAGTTATCCTGTTACGATTATTGAAATATTTAATTTAATATTTCTGAATCGTCAGGATGAAGCTTTACTATTGGACTGGAAGCAGCAACTGGAACGTGATATTGAAACTCTTAAAGCACAGTCAAACATTATTAGCATTCGTTCAGTGAGTATTGCTATAATTGTACATTGTGTATTCCAATTTTTCGTTTTCTGTTTCTGCATGCCAGTAGAAGCTTCTTTCTATGAAGCATATTGCCTGAAAGTGGCTTACTTTCCTGAACTTGGTAAAACCTTGTTGCAAGTGTAGGATAATTAACCTAATGTGATGGGAAACTACAAGAAAGCTGAAGGAGGTTATAATAAAAATACACCTCTCCCTTCCCCCAACCTCATCTACCTCTTCCAAACAGACAGAAGTTGCCTTCTGTGTCCTTGTTATATTTAGAAATTAATAAACAGTTTATTTATTTGAAAATTTGAGGTTACAAGTTTGTTTTTGGAGATTTGCATAACAGTTATTGCTATCAGGTTCTCAATCGAAATGGTTTGGATTGCCCTGATCTTGAAACGCTTTGCATTAAAGATCAAACCCTTGCAAATGAGAGTTAGTATCCTTGAGCTTCTTATTATAATGTACTTCATGCCAAGTGTGTATTGCTTTTTCTTAATTTTTAATATTTTTACCTTTATATATATCTATATATATATATATATATATATATATATATATATACACATTCATAAATGATTTTCAGGACCTTTTTTTATTATTTGAAAATTTAACTGATCATTTACTTTAAATGTTGTAAATGTATAATACTTCATACTCAAATTCAAAAAACATGATTTGTACATTTGGAAAGGAGCTAGTGGTTAAACCTTGTGCTATTTTTTACTTTAATATTATTAATTTTGTACCTTTTCTATTATCGTAGGTGTGGAAAAAGTGGCAGGCTGGGCATTAAGTCATCACTTAATGCATTCTTCAGAAGCTTTCGTGAAAGATGCTAAACTTGTAGTTTCGACTGAAAGGTTTCATATTCTCTTCATTTATTGCAACCTGCATCTTTGAAACGTGAAAAGACGAACTGGAACTATATGAACTAAAAGTTTCTCTAATTTATTCTTGTTCTAACTTTTCTGTGAAATTTTCTGTTTCAGCATCAAATTTGGGCTGAACATTTTGCAAAGCATTCAAAGTGAGAGCAAAAGCTTGAAGAAATCACTTAAGGTACAGTTGTCTTCTTTCTCTTGGGTTCTATGTGTAGTCATTGCTCCTGATACAGTTGTCCATCATCTATCTGGTTAAAAAATTCATTATGCTATTTATTATTATTTTTTTATTTTCAGGATGTGGTTACCGAGAATGAATTTGAAAAGAAACTTCTTGTGGATGTTATTCCGCCAAGTGATATTGGGGTTAGTTTTGATGATATTGGAGCCCTTGAGAATGTCAAGGAGACCTTGAAGGAATTGGTGATGCTTCCCCTTCAAAGGCCTGAATTGTTTTGCAAGGGACAGTTGACAAAGGTTAACTCAATTATACATATTTTTCTATATGTAGTTTCACTTTATCATGTGTTACTTGGAATTGTGCATTTTCAAAGCATACCCTGCTGTTTTATTATTTTTTAAGTTATCGTTTTGCAGCCCTGTAAAGGAATATTGCTGTTTGGGCCTCCTGGTACTGGAAAAACAATGCTTGCCAAGGCTGTTGCAACTGAAGCTGGTGCAAACTTTATTAACATATCAATGTCTAGCATTACCTCAAAGGTATTTTAAGTGCATAGAATCTGTGGCATGTACCCTTTCTGTTAGATAAAATTTCGTTTTGATTTATGTATATGACTTATTTGTATATCTTGCAGTGGTTTGGTGAAGGAGAGAAGTATGTTAAAGCCGTTTTCTCTCTGGCGAGTAAAATTGCACCTAGTGTTGTTTTTGTTGATGAGGTTTGTTCAACTTATATGTAAATTCTCCTATTTCTCATTCATTTTTGTGTGTGTTTTCTGTTCTCTCTAAAGATTTATTGCTGATATGTCATTGTCTTTCCCTATTGTTTTCATATTTTTCTTCCTGTTTCTTAAATAATCTATGTAGTTTTATTGATTTGGCTGGTTATTTTAGGTTGACAGCATGTTAGGAAGACGGGAGAATCCGGGTGAACATGAGGCTATGCGTAAAATGAAGAATGAATTTATGGTCAATTGGGATGGTCTTCGTACAAAGGATAAAGAACGAGTGTTGGTTCTTGCTGCTACAAACCGGCCATTTGACCTTGATGAGGCAGTCATCCGGAGGCTTCCTAGAAGGTAACTTGCTTATGTTGTTTCTGTGAGTTGCTGTAATCGGACCTTAAGATATAAGCACCACTGACTTCCCTGTTGAGTGTTGTGCAGATTGATGGTTAATTTGCCAGATGCTCCAAATAGAGAAAAGATTCTAAAAGTTATATTAGCCAAAGAGGAATTGTCACCTAATGTTGATTTGGAAGCTATTGCAAATATGAGTGATGGATATTCTGGAAGTGATCTGAAGGTTGATTTTTCCACCTTTTTACTTGATTTTATTGTCTTATTTGAAAATGTAAAATGGTGTAGTGAACCAAAGTAGGAAAGTAGGGAAGCTGCAACTCACATGCTAATACTAAATTGAACAAGCCTGGTCATTTTCTCTTCTAGCTAAATATTGATTCGTAATGAGTTTTCATCTGTACTAGACTGGCAATAGTTCTGGCATAAACTAGTTTTGAACTTTGTTTTTCCTCAATATAAAATTTTAACTCGTCAAGGTTATTAGCAAGGCTTCCCCCTTCCTGTTAACTGAGTCATCTTGTAAATTTTATACAAAGTCAAGTTGAAGCTTTTTAATAGGTTAAGTGGCTTTATCTTTTATCTATGTTTATTTCCCTAATAAAATTGTCTGATTGCAGAACCTTTGTGTGACTGCTGCACATTGTCCCATACGAGAAATTTTGGAAATGGAAAAGAAGGTCAGTTTGATATTTTAGTTTATATGTTCTATGATAAATTTGCGGCTACTGGCATATAAACTATGTTGGTTTTGCAAATGGTGCTAAAAAGCGGTGGATCAGTCATGTAGGTGTTCTTTTTATAATGGTGTCTAGTAGTTACATTTTTTTTATGAGTCTTTATCTATGCAAGTGTTGTATGGTGTGGGTGCTTGACTACCTTGTTCACATAGGCCAAGAAGATGATAAAATATGTTTTTGCTAATAGCTGGATTTTCTTTGTGTGCTAATTTTTGATATTACCCATCTTGTGGGTTAAGGGATGATAAGAGAAGGAAAGGATCTCTTATTATGTTGTTTAAGAATTATATCTTTTTTAAGTAAAAAGAGTAAGTTCTAATTCAAATGTAATTGCATCTACAATTTTAATTAAGGAATCCTTCCACTACATACGAGGATTCAAAGGAATTGATACTTTGATGGGTTTTGGACAGATAATTGTACCCTTTTTATGATATACTGCATACCTTTTGACATGAAAGTTTATTACTTGTACAAGAGTACAGACTGATATATGACATGCAATTTCAGGAGAGAGCTTTGGCGGTGGCTGAGAATAGACCTCCACCTTCCTTGTATAGCAGTGCTGACATTCGTTTTCTGAAGATGGATGATTTTAAATACGCACATGAGCAGGTACCATACTTGGTCTTAATAATTATATTTTAGAGCTTTCAATTTTGGATTATCCATTCAAGTATCAGAAGTTTAATTTTCCCCTTGATTTACTTGGTGTGTATGTGAGCGTTGAGCATATATTAACATATTATATCTGTCAATTTGAATGATTTTGAGTACTGAAATTGGCATATTTTTAATGGAATATTCTTTGAAAAAGGCTGTGCTCTATATATATAGTTTATTGTATTTGATTGGTTATGATGCAGGTATGTGCAAGTGTATCATCAGAGTCTACAAATATGAGTGAGCTACTTCAATGGAATGATTTATATGGAGAGGGTGGATCGAGAAAGAAAAAGGCTCTAAGCTACTTCATGTAGATGAGGTATCTTTGTGTATAGCATTCCTTTTCCATTTCATTCTTAGTTGTCACCATAAAAGGTGGCCAAGTTGAGAGACTTGTTTGTGGAATTCCATGGCAGGTCCCGGCTTCCTTGTACTATAGCATATAGGTTTTTGAAAATTTCAGTCTTTCTGTTAGCAATTTTACAATATCTATCAAGCAGGTTAACTTTATTAAAAGCAATTTCCATTCCCCTAATACCATGCCTATTTCCTCTATCCGTGGCACCATGTCCTTCGCCTGTACATACAAGTAGCAAATTGATCAAAATTATTCTTTTCTTTGTAATTTGTTCACCATCATGTCATCCATTTGAAACGAAATAAATACCCCTTTTCGTGCGAGGTTAGCACCCGGCTACCTTTTTATTTTATTTTATTTTTTCTTTTTCTATTTGGGGGGTGGAGGCTGATGTAGGGTTGGGGTTTGTAAGGAATGCTCATGAACTTTTTTATAGTAGGTTGCAAAATGGGACATTATCTTGTTGTGTTGTATTATTTTTTCTTGTTTTCTTTTATTGGGTTCTTGATACTTGAGGATCTGGAAATGATTGGGTTGATAATTACTAGGTATATTTTGAGCTGCGCTTTATTGTTGTTTTACTTTTTCAATCGTGTGCTGATTGTGATTGGTGAGTACAGGTTGAGTGGGATGTGCTGAAACTGCCGTGTTGGATGGATATGATTCGTTGGTTATGAGAAATGGATTAAAGTTTATTACTACTATGCATTGTTATTGAATCTGTTGATTCCTATGACAGTGACACTAAATTGGGTAGAATTTAGACAAACTTGATTCTGTGCGTCTAGCATTTTATAAAAAGTAAAAAGATAGAAGGCAAAAGGATAACTAAGTTTCTGAATTAAAATTTACTAACCATTTAAGCCTTTATTTTTTAATAAAATCGTTAAACATTTATTTTCAGTGATTGAACTTTTATTCGAGTAAAAATTTTTCCAATCAAAGGATTAATTTAGTGAAAAATAAATGCATAGAGATTTAAGAAGATAAAAATAGATGTTAAAAGATTCCATATATTTCAAGATTTAATTTAATTTTTAATTTTTATTTGAGGTTTTTATTTTTATCCTTTTGCCAAAATAAAACAAAATCCCCCTAAACCCTGACAAAGTCTTGGAAAAAGTAAGGGCTATCAAAATCTAGTACTATTTTATTTGGAACAAAAGAGAAAATGGAAAAAGAAAAAAAAAACATTTTCCCAATTCGAAAAGGGTTTTTTTCGGCAAAAAAAGAAAAAAAAAAATCTAAAATGGTCCTTTAACTTTTTTCACAATTGTTGGATTAAAGTTTGAAAAGGAAATTGTCGCATCTAACCGTATGTATGTATACATATATTATATTTAGAGAGAGATGATTAGGCAAAAACACAAAACAGGTGAGCATCCAAAATTAGGATGGAATTGGTTCTGATTTTTGACTGTATCAGGGAGACAACTTGTGTTGTTGGACTAGAACACATTGTAGTAGTTGGAGGATGAAGAACTTTGTATGCCCCCCCTTGCCTTTGGGCATTCGCATTGGCATTGACAGCTTATTCTGATTGGACAAGTGGAGTAGTAGTATTTATTATGAATTATGATCGTATATGATAAGGTTGTACTTTTTGTGAATAAGGGTCTGACTGACTCTCACTACCGAAGGAAAAAGCAGCCACCATTCTTGGAGTTTTCTCCCCACAAATCCCCACTGCCACAGCCCTTCTCTGACGTACGCTCTAGTCGTTCTCAACCAAAACATCCCCAGATTCACTCCTCTGCTTTGGAAGCACGGTACTTATCCTGCATCCTCACTTTCGGTTTTTTATTACTTGTTATTTTGTGTTTGCCGTCTATTACTTTAAATATTGCTTTTTCTTTTTTTTTTTTTTTTTTGGGTTTAGAGTAGCTCAGCTTCGCCTATGTGCTGACGGTGGCGCCAACCTAGTGTACGATGAAATGCCTCTGTTGTTTCCTCAGGAAGATGCCTCCGATGTTCGACGCAAGTTTCTTTTCTTCTCTTTTAGTTATATACTTTGACGCTTCGGTTTTGTTTTTGTTTTATTCCTCTTATATAAGTTGTTCGACGGACTTTAGTTGGAATCAGTTTATTTCCTTTTATCTAAATCATGTGGTTTATATTCTTGTATTAGTTAAAACCTTTGAATTTGATCAAAATTTGGTCCAAGCAATCGATGAATTGTTAGAACATAGCTTCTTTCCATTATCAAAATTTTTTAGGATCATTTCGGTGAATTGAGTTTCTAAATTGATTTTTTTGTTCTAAGTTATCCGGAAAAATGCTTTCTTGTTGGTTTTTTTAAGCGACGTGATAACATTAGGCGCTTTGATGTTTTAATGCTGCATTTATATCTATCTATTATGTGGTATTCACATGTATATTACTTTTTATTATCTTACTTGCTAGCATATGGAATCATTCCTTTTTATTTAGCTTGGCTGTAAAACTATAACAGTGACGGCCCTAATGCTGTATCTATTTCATACTCTCATCTCTCCCTCTGTCTAATTTTCTCCCATTTTCTTCTAGAGCTGGCTCATTCCAGATAAAACAGAGATGAGATATGGTGGTTTAGTAAGCACATTGAATATAGTTACAGCAGAGAAAGTGATAGTGCAATCTGATTGTGATCTTATTTGGATCATTTCCCTTGAGAAGTTGTAGCGGCTTTGTATTTCTGGTTGCCACAACTAGCTCAGGCTGAAGATTTCACTTGTTCTAAACCTAGATGGCATTGATCCTCTCTGATTCTTATGTCTTTGAGTTATTTTTCTGTTTCATTTGATTGTGACAATTTTCAAATAAAAACTGTACCATCTCTATGTCCTTCATGATTTTTTTACAATTTTATTTTTCCATACCATTGTAAACTTGGACATCGAATTTGAATCATGAAGATGATATTCATGGTGTGGTAATATCATTGTTTCACTTGTATGTAATATTGATGGTAGAGGAAAATTACTGTTCCACTCCACAAATTTTCAGTTGAGATAAGTTCCCAGTTCCCCCAAGTTGTAAAGGGGGTCTATTTGGCATCTTCCTCAGTTTGGTTCCAAGTTTTTTGCAATGTAAAAGGTTGTTAACTGAGGACTTGTTGATGATGTGGCCATTTCAAAAAGATTTGAGGTTGGCAGCAGTAACGAATTGCTGCAATGTTGTCCAAATGGTTCCATTTGCTGTTTTATTGCTGTCTGGTTATCCTGTAATTGTAGCCTGTCAATTAGGTGAACTGTATTTGAGATATTGACTGATTGGATACCATCATGTGTCTTCTGAAGCACACATCAAGCTATCCTCTCTTCCGAAGCTTCTGACCAAATTTTTGGTGAAGTATAGGCAAAACCTACAAAATAAACATGCTTAAATTCATCATCTGCTAGAAATTTGAATGTTTCTAGCTTCCAAGCTTTTCATTCAAGGGGTGGAAACTTGTATGTCTACGATATTATTCTTGTCATTGCTTTAAAGCATCATTTATACTGGTCGATTTAATTGGATTAGGAAAGTATGGAACACAAAAGTGGCAAGGTGTTGAACTAAATAACATTTATCATTTTGGATTGGTAGTCCAAGACTTTAGCTGTTTTGTTTCCATTTATTTTCCTATTATTTTTCTGCTTATGGAGATATTTTTATTTCCAGTGAGAATTGTATTCTGAACTTGACTTCTAACTATGTCGAGGCCACTGATATTGGAGCTATCTCCTGAAGAAGTAATTGCTTCAATGCATATGGACCTAATCAGGTTCAATTTTCTATTGCATTTGGTTCCTTTCATTCATTTATTATTTCTTTCTGAATCCTTTGAAACTTCAATTTACATATGACATCTCTGAAGTAAATCTTATGATGGTGCTTTCTGAATTTTTATCTTGTATTTTCAGGAAAAATGGGTTTGTTTTGGAAGAAGATCCACATGCTCCACCAGGGGCAAAAACATTACTTTTGGAGTTGAAGGTAGTCCTCCTTTTCAGTGGTCCTAAGTGTTTAACCGATCATTGTTCTTTATTCAGGCAAATTTACCCCTTTACAGTATCTAGGCTAACTACTTATATGGCATTAAAATTTATTGATATGCTATTTGACTTACAACTAATTGACTTGGATATGGACGTGATATAAGATGTAAATATGAACATGGCAATTTAAGGAAGAAAAATTGATATCAAGATGGTAGGAACAGAATAATAAGTGTATGCCATGCCAATGTGTGTGAATAGATCTGACTAGGTGTGGCATTTTTTAGACTCACCACACACTTGGTTACCACATGCTGATACACATAAAAACTGTGCATCTGAAAAAGAGAGGCATCCTGCCTGAGTACTAATTCTCTTGGAGTCAATTTAAAATCTGAAAAAAATGATTGACATTTTATAAACATGTTCTATAATTTTGCCTGTCCTGAGAATATGCACCTGATTAATCTTTATTACAGACTATTGTTTCTTGCAGTGTAATGATGTTTTTATCCAAAGTAAAGGCATATCGAAGTTGAAGAGATTGTCAACACTCTGCACTGCATATTGATTAATGGTATCTCTAGAAACAGATGTCAAGGATTTGATTTCTACTCTTGCTGATAATTAAGGAGAATGCTCAATGATCAGTAGTTACAAAGTAGACACGTCTGATTCTGTTTGCCCAACTGGAGTTCATGCAATTTTGGCATCTTGTGCTTGCAGATCATCTGTTATGATTGGAGATCCACTTGGACGAAATGAAATGTAGAAGGTAATGACCTTAGCCTGCGTTGACCTGAATTTTTTTTCTCATAGTGAAGCATGACATTTTATAAATGCATACATCCTTCTTGCTGTCATATATAGGCTTTAAATACAGTTTCTGGATCTGTGTCCCTCCCCTTGATGGAGCATGGATTTTTTACCCAATTCCTAGCCCTACAATTGAGGCATGATCATTTGACAGCAATTTCTTTGTTGCTGAAGGCTAATACACATTTTCTGATGTCATGGTGTTTATTAAAAATGCCTTTATTAGTTATAATTACCGAGTGACATAATAATGGTTACAAAAAAATTGCATCTCAAGTTCTAAGTTATTTTCCCAGATACTTGAGCATTTAGCAGACTTGAAATCTCCCTGGAATTGCCACATGGGCGGCCAACAATGCAACATTTGGTAGACCTGACAGCCTTAAGCAAAGGACCAGATGAAAATGACACAAGCAGATGGATCTTCGTTGCATGTGGGTTTGCAGCTTGCTCCTCTCCTTAACTTATTCTGTATATTAATATAGTTTCATTTCATTCCTTCAAGACTTGATAGATGTCCGCTAGTGACAGAGCTGGAAATGTGCATACTACAGAGAAGGAAACCTTGTGTCTTTATTGTTTTCAAGTAATGTCGTTCCAAAGAAGAGTAAAATATTTAATTCTGATCTTGGGACCAAAACAAGCTTTTAAGAACCATGGTGGCAAAAATTGGCCGGTTTTAAAAATGATTTCTTGTCGCTGGACTTTCAGTCTAATTTTCTAAATTCTATAACTTTCAGTTTTGGATAAATTTCATCTAGATCTTTAAGTTTTAAATATAATTTAACTCAAGTTTATTAATTTAAAAAAAAGGACATTTCACTCAAAAATTTTTAATTAATAAGATAACGAGGTCATTTTGTCAATTATCTTATAATTATTCTTTTAAAAGTCTCGTTAAAAGATTATTTTATTTTTAAAAAATTAATCTTTTTAAATATTCATGTAAAGTAATGGTTTATGAAAATAAATTTTTTTATTTTTCTTAAAATACATAAAATAATAATAATATATAAAAAAGATTTATAAGTGCAATATATAAAAATAAATAATAAAAAACTACCTTGCTTGCTCACGTCACGTTGTTTATTAAAGTTTAAAGATAAAAGCGTTCAAATGTAATATAAATAAAAAGAAGTACGGGCTATACAAAAGCCCGCCTGGATCCCTCAAGGCAAACTCTATATTTAATCAGTTAGTGAGGTCGGATTCATCAACCATAAAAAAATAGTGAGATCGAATTACGCCTAAAAGTTGTCTGTGTCTCTCCTCAACTCTCTTCTTCTCTTGTTGGTATTTTCGATTCCTTTTGCTTTTCTGTTAGGGTTTTAGGCCGATTGATTACCTTTTTTTTCTACGAAAAAACGATGCTTTAATCGACTGTGCTAGGGTTTAGACTTTAAGCTTAATGGTTATACTGTAATTAGGATTCCAATTCCTAGGTTTTTAATTCCTTTTTTCGATATTGTACTTGACTTTTTCTATTTTTCCTTTTTTTTTTCTTGCAGGTTTCTTTTTTTGGTTCTTCGCTAGGTTTCTACGTTTTCAAAAAAAAAAAAATGGTATGTTACTCTCTTAAATTTACCTTTATTTGTCTGTTAATTGGGGAAATTTGGAAAAGAAAGAAGAAAGCAACTTTTTGTATGCTGTCAAAGCGGTTTTGGGTTACTTGCAGTTTCTTTTAAGGTTTTTTTTTTTTTTTTTTCCTTGGCTAACCCTCTTTTATCTATATGTAAACTTGGGCAGCTTCCTCTTTCTCTACTTAAAACTGCGCAGGGCCATCCTATGGTAAGATCTTACTTTCCCTTGCATGCCTCTTCTCAACTTACCGTGCAAAACGTTTGCTTCAGTTATTGATTTTTGAAACAACTTTGTGATTTTTTTTTTCTGTTTGCTAAAAGCTGGTGGAACTGAAAAATGGGGAGACTTATAATGGACATTTGGTCAATTGTGACACTTGGATGAACATCCATCTCCGCGAGGTTATCTGTACTTCAAAGGTACAAATATAAATTCATTCAATGTTTCTTATTTCATTTTATTTCTTTCAAAGAATAAAAGTAAGAATTTTTTTTTTTAAATTATGGTTGGGGTTTGATTGAAAACATGTTGTAGGATGGAGACAGGTTTTGGCGAATGCCCGAATGCTATATCCGTGGAAATACAATCAAATATCTTCGAGTTCCTGATGAGGTACCTTTACTCCTTGTATAATCTGTTGTTTAGTTTCTTTCCTTTGGGTAGTTAAGAGTATTTATCACGTTTTTAATTCATTCACTCTTAAATTTTATAAATGCTTGATTCTTAGCTCGCTTCATGAAAGCATAGAGTGGATTTTTAGCTTATTATTATTATTATTATTATTATTTGTTGAAGAAGCTTATGGTGCTAAAAGGAGTAATTTTTTTTACCAGCTAACTGGTAATGGTTTTTTCTCGAAAACGTTTGCCATTTGTAAAAAAAGACAAATTTTAAGTTTTCTTACTTGAT
The DNA here is from genome assembly GCF_002303985.1 of Durio zibethinus. The sequence continues at coordinate 4,480,952 of NW_019167938.1, read as the reverse complement.
CACCTTTGTGTTCCACCTGCAAAAGTTTTAGGGTCCACATAAATATTGTTGCTTGGTTTTTATTATAATTTTCTTCTGCTGTCCTTTAACCATTATACTAGCATATTTCACCAATCTACAAATCTTAATAACTTAACCATTGAATTTCAGGTAATTGATAAAGTTCAGGAAGAAACAAAGAGTCGTGCAGGTATGATTTAATTCTCTTGCTAGCTAGTAAAAGGGATGGATCATTATCTTAATATTCAATTTAAGTAGAAACATTTGAGGTACAAGTAGCATGTTTCTCTGAAAAGATGCATTGCAACGATATATACTATATCCTCTAGGTGTATGTTGCAGTTTAAATTGTGCTTGGATAAATAATTTTATGCTGAAAGTAACGTAATTTTCCTATGTACATGGTCTATTGTGTTTCCTTTTTTTTTTGTTTGTTTGTTTGTGTCTGCTTCATAGAATTCTTCTTCCAGCTTCCCCTCCCCCCCCCCCCTTTTTTCTTTTCTTTTGTTTTCTGTTATAGCTTATAGCTGTATACTGGGTGCCAACTGTATCAAAACTTTCCCTTGAGGTTGATTCTGTTGATTACATTTGAGATTTATACATTTGAAAACTGAAGTTCTTAACCTGGCTGTTTGATTTTGCTGACCTTTTCAGATAGAAGGCCTCCTGGTGTAGGCCGTGGCAGAGGTAGGGGTAGAGAAGATGGTCCTGGTGGAAGGCTACCAAAAGGAGTTGGGCGTGGGCTAGATGATGGTGCCAAGGGTGCAGGTGGAGGCCGAGGCAGGGGTGGTTCAGGTGGAAAGACTAGTGGAACCAGAGGTAAATTTGCTGAAAAATGGCTGTACAAGAGTGTGTGCTGGCATTGAAATACTCAACAAAATGGTTTTGTAGTTTAGCAGATTGAATCATCTGTCATTGGTGGTGTAACATTTAAAAGTTCAGACTAACGGGCTTTTTCGTTCTGGTGGCAGGTGGTGGCCGAGGTCGAGGTTGATGTGATGCTGCTGCTTCATTTTGGGGCGATGTTGCTATTTTTAGAAGCAGGTTGCATCCAATTGAGTCAAGTTGGGTTCTTCCGTTGAGTTAATTCTATCAGAGTGATCGCGTTAAGTGCCAAATGTTAGGTGGCATTGCAGAACAAAATTAAGATCTTGTGTTGTGTTTTCTCATTTTACCTTCTCGCCCTTTTATCTTGTTGAGGTTCTAGCTTGTAAGACAATTTACTGTTAAATTTATGCGTTAAGGTTAAATGATTATCCCTCTGACTGCTTGTTGAGCTTACCTGACTGCTTGTTGGAATGAATTTATTTGTCTTCTGGAAATGTTAGTTGCAGAGCTCCAAACTTATGATAGACCGCATGTTTGGGAGAGATAGGTTCCAAAGTATTGAACTCCAAAAGGAATTGAAACAATTGTTTTAAACAGTACAAAATTTACTTTTCCTTACATAATTGTACGGTTAATTAACAACACTTTCTACGGACCTGGGAAATTTTTTAGGGAAAAGAAAAGTTACAATAAAGCTATTAGATGACAAAGCAATGCATGGCTGACCAGTAGATATTTAGAAGGGATGATGCCTACTCTTTTTGCGAGTTCGTGGTGACTTAACGACCAATGCACTTTGAGATCCAGGATCGATTTTTCTCTGGTGAACCATCAGCCATCCAACAACACAAACGACCATCCTCACCGCCAGTCCATCCAAAAATGCCTAGACTTTGAGCAGGCCGACTCTGCATGCTTGACATAGGCAATATACTCCTAACACACAGATGAGCGCCCCCCCCCCCCCCCAAAAGAACTGCTTCAGCCGGTCCTATCGCTGCTGCTCCTTTATACTTAAGCGGGAATTAACCTAGAGACCCAGCATTAGTCCCACCAATCACCCATAAATTTTGTCAGTGACAATCACCAAAATAATCAACCTGCAAATACAGGAAGGCAAACTTTCCAATGGGACTTCTTTGATAAAAGATTAATTGTTGAAAATGAGCAAAAGATCCAATTTTTAACTTCTAAAATGACTTGTAACTTCAGAAAGCAGAAAAACAAGTTCAACTATTTTTTGTACTTGCATGATCCAATAACCGTCTGATGCTAATGAACAAGCTTCCTCAATGTTTGCTTCTTTTCTTCCGTCCTTCCTGTTCCATACACGACAAGGGTAGTAAAATAACGATTCATTAAGCACAACTTCTGGATAAAATTTGTTTAGTTAAGATATTTTGGAGCAGGGTTGTCAAAATTTTAACTACTAAACTGACGGTTTAGTTGGAATGTAAGACGGACAATCTGCTTGTATTCTTTGAATGGGATGTCATTTTTAGGGTAGTTCTGTATTTTCTATTCCAAGTATTCTAAGGAAGTAAAATTAGGTCTTAATTCACCCGTTCTAAACAAATGGACATAGCAGATACCATCTCCCAATATTTTCAAAACTCAGAAAACAAGTCTTCATGATTAATGGATCAAGGATAATCATACCTTAAGGTCTCAATGTTTGTCAAACACCAGAGCTTCTTGGAAGAGTTCCCAAAAAGACCAACTTTCCCAATTGAAGTTCCCACATTAATAACTTGAAATAGTGATAAAAGGATAAATCAGATTCTGATATGAAACTCATCAAACCAGTGGCAGGAATTTGTCAAAAAGAAACTATCAATTCTCTAAACAGCAAGTCAAGCAAAAAAGTATTAAATTCTAAGGTTACGAGCATCGCAATGAGACTTTTATTGGTAAAAGAACTTCACTTTTATGTGTAGAGCGTATGGACTGAAGGGAGATTCGTTTGAAAACGAACAGGCAGGAACTAGGAAATCATTTATAAGAAGTATTCATAGAAGGCTATACTACAATTAATTCATAGGATGAGTTAACAGATTGCTTGACAGGCCAATCAGCTGTATGTAATAATAGTCCACCCTTTCTTTGCTGAAATTACAGGACTTTGCAATTATACACTACTCTTCAACAACTCCAACACGCAAAAAAGTTTCATTTATTTATGGATAACAATACACTAACAAATTACCATCTAACTTAATTAAATTTTTTCGTGGTTGGATCAGGGACCTAAGAAGAAACCTGTCCTCACAGTTCTAAAAGATGAGGGAGGGATATCCACTGGTGACCAGTCACTAAACAAAATAAAATAAAAACCATATGCCTGCACTTACAGATTCAAGATGATCATCATCATTAATATCTCCATTGGTATCAAATATGCATATCAATCCATCAGCAGAAGCAGAATCTAGTTTGTTTTGAATGCCAGGGATGAAATGAACCTATCAACAATAAGGACAAACACCAAGAGTGACAATAAGCTACATGATTCAACCAATAAAATCCCAACCTTAACTAGTTTATTGCTGAAGCATGAAGTTTTTTTATCTACATTAAGCTTCAGTAAGCCAAGCATGCTTATGGGATATTAAGCAAGCAATAGAATTAGCCACAAAATTTGGGACGTAAGTAAACTCGTTGACCTCAAATTAGACAGACAGATTGTAAAGGGGCCAAGACTAACCTAAGTAACATCCTCCACATGGGATTCCTCCAAGCATGCAACTTGCTTCTTGTTCCTACAATCCCAGAAAAATGTGTTTTTGAAACAGCCAACAAGCAAGAAAATTGAGACACTGTCAGAAGCAGTTGTGCCCAACAACTTATCCCGCAAAGGAAAAGCATATTGACTACAGTTAGAACATCTGTTTTAATTCAAAACTAGACCAAAATTAGATGCTAATCTAAACGGGGAAACCTTTATAACTATCAAATGTGATAAAAGCCACGATAGAAAGATTAATAAACCTGGGATTGACATCCTGCAGACAAAAGATTATCACCTAACCCTCCAAACTAGAAGCTAAAGACCTCTTGAGAAGAACCAGCAGTTATAGACGAAACCTACAACATAAATCATCAAACAAATTGATACAAAAAGAAAAGGAGGGTCCATTCCATAATTGGTATAGGGAAAAAAAAATACAGGCTGATCTATGAAATACCTGGTGAAAAGTTCTGGTATCCCACGCTCTGATGGTTCCATCATAGGAGCAAGAGTGTAAAACATGAGGAGCAGAAGTACCAGAGAAAGAGAGATGATTGATAGTAGAGGAGTGTCACTTTGCATTCTCCAAAATATTGACCGGTCATTGGTGAGTAAAGTTTCACGGTGACGGGTCAAAACTTTGGAGGGGCGCATAGGCATAACGAATTCAGGGTTTTAGACGGTCGACTATAAAAGGTCAGGTTGGCCGAAACTGGCTTCTAGCAACCAATCATTGTTTGTCACGTCGTTGAGCATCAAATTCGGCTGTAGTTCTACTGACAACAATATTTGATCAAGAAAAATCAAAATTATTAATCTTGGTATCATCATTTCCAAGTTAAAACCCGAAATTGACTCTCAAAATTAGTCTAACAGCTAGATTTGGAAGTGAACCTCGTTCAACGATCCAACTTTGATTATATTCATCATAATAGAAATTGGTGAATGGTGATCCTCTCTTCCCAGTTGGTACATAAAGAGAATAATTAGATTGAAGTAGATGTCATTATAACATTTTAAGACCCAATCAAGGATGAAATCCAGAAAACCCCATTTGAAGGTACAACAACCACAACAGCTTAATTCAAGTCAAAGAGATAATTGCCTGCCCATTGGACATAAACATATATCTTGCCGGATTACGCAAAGTTTAATCTCACACAGAAAAACCAGCACACTTTGATCCCATCAAAGAGACCAAAAAAGTATGACGCACAACTATAGGTTGACAGAATTTGATATCTTCAGCTAACAAGATATCATGTGCTTGTAGCAGCTTCTTTTTTCTCTGAAGTTCCACCACCTAGCTCCTCTGGCTTTGCATCTCCTTCAGCCTTGTTAGTGTCTTCCTCTGCTGGCTTGGTCACTTCTTCCTCTGCAATGGATGAATATCAGATTAGCCAACAACCAATGAACCAGTAAAGAGAAAAGGTAATCACAGGCAAAAAAAAAAAAAAATTACTCATATAAAGTCTCGCAGCATTCTTACCTTCTTCATCACTGTCTTCAAAGTCACCCATGTCACCACTGCCCATGCCTCCCATGTCACCAAATTTCTACACACCACAATTATTAGGTCAGAAAGGAATGTTCATAAGTTAATGCTGCAAATAGAAATTGTAGATAAAATCTTATATATCCATACCGAGAAGTCCATTCCTCCCAAGTCAATATCACCAGGACCTAATCAAAATAAGTAGCAATTAATAAATTCTCAGCTTAAAATGAATCAGCCTTTACATCAATGCAATCTGAACAGAGAAACATCAATAATCACAATACTTACCACCATTGTCTTCATCTTCATCCACCCATTTGTCCCAGTCCACTTTGATATAATGAGGGATCTTACCACCCCCACGCAATAATTTTTTCCACCACACTTTCTCAGCCTTCTCCAAGATACAGAATATGCTCCTGACTCCTATGTTAATTTTGCTTTCCTTTTTTCCAAAAAAAACAGTAAGAAAATTTTTCAGAAGACAAATTGCTTAGAAATCAATATCAGAATTAACAAGGGTTAGGAAGGCAGAATGTTTATCGTAACACATGCATACATCAAGGGCATTTTGTGGTAGCAAATACCGCATACAAATAGGCAACATTATGAAAAGGCCCAGGAAGAATAAAGAGTTAGAAACGACAAGCATATGTGTTAAAAATCTAAAAGATAGTTGGAACACATATAATCTAAATCTAATTTAATACACCTGAAAACTGAGTTTACAAAATCTAGCAGCTTTCAGAAGTGAGCCCTTAAAATATAACACTGGGGGGCTACGGGCTAGCTAACAAATATTCAAAATTCATTTGAAAGCTACCCAATCAGCAGCATTATACTAGCATCCATTGATCATCATCATCCATCATCATCGACACCCTAGACTCTCAAATATCCATAAAAAATGAGACAAATGTATTGTTGATTCTCAATAATTACTAGAGCAGTATCCTACCTCCACAATGACCTTATCATGAAGATCCAACTTCACCTCATATAGGTTGTTATCTGCTCCAGCAGTAGCAGAGAAAGTAAAGACTCCCTCTGGTTCAAGATTGACCTTTGCATTCTTCGAATCAGGTAATAGCACCGTAAGGTAAACCTTGTCGGCTCTTTCAGCCCACTTAATCTCGGGATGACGACTGAAAAAAAAAAAAAAAAAGAAGATTTTAACCATAACTAATAAATCACAATTGAAAAGCAAAAAATACCCAAAACCAAACAATTACCAACCAAACAATCCCAGATAGACAACCTAATCAAAACCCCCCACTAAAGCTTTTTTTCCAATAGCAAAAATGTTCAACCATCTAGAAAGTTCCATTTTCTCCCCCTTGTTAAGTTGCCAAATAAAATTTTAAGACAAAGAAGAGCAAAAACAAACAAAACAATCAATCTACAATCATCATGACACAGAGACACTCAAAGAACAAGTCATAAAACATATGTTGAAACAGACAAAGAACAATGACAACAATGGCAAAAGCGTAATATCAATCAAATCGGGTTTTTTTGCGATAGGGTAGGGCAAAGATTCGAAATACGGAATGAAAATAAAATCTAAGAAAAAGAAGAGAAAAAAAAAAAAGATTGCGAAGCTTACCTCATGGTTAGTAGAGTGTAGAGAAGGAAAGAAGTTGCAGAATGTAAAACCCTAGACAAAACACAACAGGCAACAACCGATATTAATATACTAAAATCTGCAGCTGGACAGCCTTCCTTTTCCTTTGCCCTTTGGCTTTTTATATTGTGGGTAAAGAATGGCCTTCTAGGACTTTCCATTTTAATTTTTTAATGCTATCGTGTGGAAAGCTCTATTATCTTCATCGCATCAGCATCTATTGGTTCTTTTTCTGATATTTGGATGGAATACGATCGGACGGTTCAAAATCATCACCATCAAAAGTCTGGTTTTGTATTTGGGTTTAAGGTCTATTTTTTATTGTCTGCGATGCTAGAGTCCAAAGTGGCTTGGGCTTTAAAAAGCCCCAGCCCTTTAGGCATGAGCCCAAATTAAGCGAGTCCACAGTTTCTCTCCCCTCATGAAACGACATCGTTCGGAACTACTCACGGGTTGAAAATGAGACAATATTGTCGATCAAAACCACTGCAAAAACCCTAGCCAACAATTTCTAGAAAAAAAAGAAGCAATAAGGATCCGATGGGGAGGTCGAGAAGGAAATACAAGCAATCTCGTGCGAAGGTGAAAGTGGGTCTTCCGAGAAAAAATCCTCACGTCTTCAAGCAATCCTTCACTCTCCCTCCGAAGCTCCGCTCCCTCGTCGAGGTCGACGATGCCCACTCCAAGTGGGACGACAAAGCCAGCGTCATTCAAAACTACAAATCCTTCGGCGTCGTTTCCAACCCTAATTTCCTCGGCGTCCGTTATCGTACTTCTCACATCGTGGAAAGCGATTCCCTCCAAGTCCCTCAGCCTCCGCCTTCCGATCGACCCGCCGATGAATTCGAGCCCATTGATTCCGGCAGCGATCTCGAAGAGGATGGTCAGTTTTGCCCCTCTTCACTTCTCTACTGTTTCTGCCTTTCAACTTTGAGGTCTATTTAGGTTTGAGAGTATTTGGGTGAATAAAAAATGATTCCTTTAGATGAACAAAGTTAACCCATGAATTAAATGCTATTACGAAATTGTAAGTTTCTCTCAGTTGCTTCATAGAAACGCTTTGTGGTATCATTTAGAACTTTCACTCTTTGAAAAACAGAAGTTGCATTACCTTTTTAACCTTCTCTATTGACGTTTAACATACCATAATTTTGCCTATATAGACTTAAAAACAGCATTGGGGAAGAAGCGAAGAGATGGAAAAAGCACACATTTACAACCATTGACTACTATGCAACGTCTTCATGTAGGTCGGCTGATTGAGAAATATGGCGATGACTACCAGGTTGGATGGTATTTCATTCTTATATTTGGAGTTTTTGTAGTTATTCTTATGATGTTAGTTTCCCTGATTAATGCTTTATTTTACAGGCAATGTTCATGGATACAAAACTAAACAAGATGCAGCACTCGGTTGCAGCTCTGGAGAAACTATGCAAGAGATATCATATGTTTGGAGATAAAAATCCTTTGATATTACTCAGCTGAGAATGTGACAAGTTTTTGCTTGTCAATCTCTCAGGGCTCTTAAAAAATTATGGCTTTTCTCCATTTTCTATTTGTAGTATGATCAGGATGTTGTATGGATAGGCAGTGATCCCTGTAGCCTTGCTCAACTTTCAATTTCGATTATTGTATTATCTTGGCAAAGAAACAAAATTATTCATTATTCATTTTCATTAGAAGATTTCATTGGTAAATTTTCCTGCTTTTTCTTGCAAGTGCATTTCTGTCTGCGTTATGTATCTTGAGATGAAATTGCTGAACCTGCAAATCCAATAGTAGCGCAAAAAGGAAATAACAGAAAGGAAACAGAAGTGCCAACTGGAAATTGGAAAGATTTGTGAAAGTGATCCCAGCAACGCCCATCTTATCTGCTAAGTAATCCCTTGAAAGTGGTGATCATGCAAAATCCCTAGATAGGGAGGTAATCAACAGATTCATCCATCTCCGAGGTAATAGTCCATTTCAAGAAATTATCTTCATTATTTGGAAATTGTGAGCAGATATACATCATGCCATTAAGTCAAATACATGGTAGCAAATGTTATTGAATAATGATTTGCCCTAGGAATTAGAACACTTGGAATATATTACAGGGGAAAAGAAACAACTGATAATCAGACACCAATAAATGCCCGACACTGGGATTCCCAGTGTTCCTTTGCCTGCCTGATTCTCTCCACTCTTTCTGTCTGAAGTCGCTGCTCCCAGTATTCACGACAGCTGTCCAAAAAAAATGCATGATCCGAGTAAAAACCTGAATATTGGGTGCAAAAGCACTAGCATACTGCAACTGGCAGCACATATTGGTACGTATTCATTTATTTGTCACTCTTCACTCCAAAAAAAAAATTATATTTGAAAAAATGAAACCTAGTTAAAAAATCATTGAACTGATTAAAGAAAGAAAGGGGTCAATAGTAGAACAATAGGAATGTACCTTCTCCTTAATAGTATACTAAGCTCATCCAAATGTACAGCACCTTCATAAACTCCTGCCTGAAGTCAGGAAAAAAGTAAATCACAAAAATGAAGAATAATTACTTTTGATGGTAACGATGTTGACTTACTTCTATGGGTTCAGGTTGCTAAACTGCTAATAGCTGCACAGTGCATGCATCCAAAGAATGAACAAAAACAGATGGAAAATTAGTCTTTAGTTTACACAAAGCGTTCGTTCACCTGATGAGATTGAATTACATGCATGCTACTTAGTTCTCTGTTATGAAAAGGAAAGCCGTTTATCCAAAGAATGAATAAGCACAGAAGGAAAATTAGAGCAAAAGTCAATTATGGGGCATAGATACTCACCTCTCGACATAAAGGACACTTTTCTTTTGGCGCTGCTGATTTCAGTCCATCAACAATGGTCACAGACGCAGCTGAACAAGCGCACATGTAGCAGAATATATGTCCACAAGTGAGGGATACTGGATCAAATACCGTATCCTGTAACATTAAGAAAGAAAATGAAATGTCTTAAATCAGTGGAGTCCAATTAGCAGCTAATAAAGCTAAACAGTTTTATAATAAAAATTTTCTGTACTTTTTATTTTCCGCTAGATAAAGTAACAAATTTTGACAATTATTTTCACTTATGAAACTGTAAAATCATATTCTAAAACTTGCTTTGTAATATCTGTGATGTGTTTTACTAGTTACTACACTTTTTTTGTTTGAGAGCAAATTATTTTTGTGATTAATAGATAGATGGTACCCAAAGTACTCCACTATCAGAGCTGACAAGAGCTGAAATCCTGTCACTTACCAAACATATAGAGCAAGTTAAGTCAATATCAAGCTTGACAGAATCAAAGAGTTGACAAGACAGGAATGGTTTGCCATCATTAAATATAAGGTAGCAGCCCTCAAATAATGCAGGGGTCTTCCCTGATTTGACCTTGGTTTCACTCAAATTTATATGGAAAGCCATAAGCTCACATAACCATGGTGATTGAAGAATTTCCATGTGCATACTTTGTGCTTGTGTCCTGAAGGCTTGTCCTTGTTTGGAGTAATGAACCTGCAATCCATTGGAAAGCAAAAAATAAAAAATAAAAAAGCTAAGCAGAATTGGAACATAATCTTTTTCGCCACAGCAAATTCCGCAGAGAGATGAAAATACCTTATCATATTTCTTGAGTATTTTTCGAATTGCGATAGCATTAATCAATGCATAGTTAACCAGGTCCTTCCCTTCTTGAATCAAGGCAACATGGCTTCCTTGCAGAGCGCCTTTGAACCAAATGAAATACTTCCTGAAGCCAGAAGCCAGATGCAGTTCAAGCAATTTCTGTGCACGCTTATTGAAGCAGCCTACTACATCAGACATTTCTTGGAGAAGGGAAGGGAAGAAGGTCCCGTCGCACACTGGAATAAAGATAAATCAGATAGAGCAGAAATTACAAGCTTCTGCAGGTTAAAAAACCTTTCTCCTTTGTATTTTTAAGGAATCCACTTCAAATCACCAATTTAAAGCTCAAAGAAATACTATACCCAGATCAGAAAGGAAAAAAATCAAGAAGGGAATAAAAAAAACATGAGAAGTATGAAAAGATAAAAGATAAGAAGACACAATAGTATCCTCCCTGATTTATTTTTTCTTTATATTTGCTTACGACCATAACTCCAATATAACTGGTTAACGTTGTCAACGCTGCATCTACTCCAAAGTATCAATTTATATTTGCTTAAATCATTGGTAGCTGTTAATACCTACCCGAAATCAAGCAAATATATGTTCAAGAGGCATATTTAAGAAACTAAGGCCGGCCACCATTATCTCCTGGATTTTAAAACCGCAAAAGTACACAAAAAAAAGAAAAGAACCCAGAGAACAAAAAGGAAAGTTTAACCAGAAAAATCATCAGAAGGAAAAAAAATATATATATATATATTTTTTTTCAGAAACATTTATGTCTGATCAACATATACCTGTACAATGCTGAGGACAAGTTTGGATGTGATCAAGAACCCCATTAACGTCTTTCTTGGATTGAAAATCCCTCCTACACTTCTTCAAAATTTTCTTAAGCTTCTTGAAACCAACCCCAGGTAGTTTCTTCTCTTGTCCTTGCATGTACTCTTGATATTTCTTGCAGAACTTCATCGTTACTTATAAATAATTATCCCTAAAACCAAAGACAACACTTAGTTCCCGTTCTTTCTTTCAATCAACTTACATAGGTATCCCGTTCTCTCTTTCAATCAACTTACACAGGTAGAAATAGAATCGAATAACACCAAAAAAAAAAAAAAAAAGACTGCAACGTAATTCAAGAAGACATGGAACTGAGGATCAGTAATTCTAGTTTTAGTTATTATCTGATATTTTGGCTGTTTTTTCTGTCACTCTTTTCCGAAATGGCACGCATTTAATGGACAGATGGGAATGGTGAGTGTGGAAAAAGTCAATTTCTCGGAAATCTCTCGGCCTATGACAATTCATCTACAGCTGCAGATATAGTGCTTGTTTTTGTTTTTTCCTTTTTTTTTTTTGTTACCATTTCAGTGTATATCACAAGAATTCAGACATATAATACTAAACCCTTTCACCAGTTCAGCTCTACCAGTCATCTGAGTTTTAGTTAATTACTACTAGGACTATTATAATAGTCCAAATTAATAATATTGCGTCAACGAATAACTCGGTTAGTGCAACTATTGAAAAATTACAAGATATAATTAATTTTTTTAAAACGTACTTCAAGTTTCCGTTTTCGCCTTGTTTTCCAAGGTCCCTAAATTACTGAACACTTTCGTGCTTTAAAAAAGTCAAGTATTGGCTGGATGGTTAGCTAAATTCACAAATAGAAAAAGTTGATTGGTATTCATGAGAAAAAAAAAAAGACCTCAAAAAGCAGATGCCAAATAAAGTTGATACTGAAACAAAAATCATGTGAAATATGGTACATCAATTTTTATCAGCATCAAGGTCACTGCCAGAGCCGATCACTACTCAACCATTCAATTAATACTAATTGGAGTATGATTTAAGCAATGAAATCAAACTAAAGTGCTCAAAAATTTAGCACAAAACCGCGGTGCATATACAAAATTTGACCCCGGCTCTGTGGGTGGTTGATAAACCATTTAAACTTCAATGTCTACTTTTAACTACGCAAGGCTACATCATGTTCAGCATTATTATTATTATGACATGACAAATTTAGAATACTACTATATTTAATAGTTTTTTTACTTTATGAACGGACCAAAACCAAAAGGCAAACCATATTTTGAGTCAGTGGAAGAGGCACTAGATGTTGTCGACTACTCTACGCGGTTTAAAGCATTTTCCAATTTCCAAAAGTGTTATCATTAGGCAAATATATTTTATTTAAAGACTAGTCTATTTGTAGTTGTAAACCAACTACTAGAAATGTTCAAAGTGACGATAAAAATATAATCCTGGCTTACCAACTTGATTAAGAGTGTTTTTGGGCATCATTACGAATTGCTTTGGTGAAAATAGTAATAATCATGATTTGATAATTTAATTCAACTCTATATATATATATATATATACACCTCCAACACATTTAATTGTTTTTCTTTGGCTAATATAACACATGTAAAATGTTGTTTTTGTTTTTGTTACTAACATAGTAACACATATTAGGTAATTCGAGCGTATGATTAACCATTATGTCTCTGCTTGTGGAGAAGCCCATGCCCATCAACTGCGGCTGATTTTCCTTTCAGTCGGGCTACAAAAGGGTCCATTAAAGTGAGTTGGAAGAAGGCCTTTTTAGGGTGAGCCCAAGAACCACTGGGCCAATGATGTTTTCTAAGACCGCATATATATATATATATGATAATTTGATATCATATAAAATATAAAATATTTATATATTTATATTATATTTTACAAAAAATTTATATATTATAATTTGTGTTAAGAAGAAAATATAATTTTATTTTTATTTTTGTTAAATCTAATTGTGATTTTTATTAAAATTTTAAATTATATTATTTTTATATTTTTATTTATATATTTTTTATCATATTATTGTATCCCGTTTGAAATTACTAAGTTGCCTCGGATCCCACGTGGGCATTATGGCATTTACACTTCACGAACAAATCATCACCACAATCCCAACACGATGGCGGCGGAAAATTGAACGATTTGTTTAGTTGAGAAGGCAAATGCCAAATGATTTTGTCATTAATTGCTTACGGATAAGCACCAAAACCCAATCTAGTTGGATCTTCCTTATTCTAAGCCTAACTTTGACATGTTATTTCTTGGTCTCTCTGAATAAATTACTTTCTCCACCTACTTCATCAAAACCCAAGAAAAAAAGGTGACCCTTGATTCCGATACAGGACTAAAGAGCTGCAATGGCGACGTCGGAAAAGCAAGTCATGGTGGGTGGCATCGACGATAGCGAGCACAGTATGTACGGGCTGGAATGGACGCTTGATCACTTCTTTGCTCCTTTCGCATCCAATCCTCCTTTCAAGCTCTTTATCGTTCATGCTAATCCTTATGCTTCTTCTGCTGTTGGTCTCGCTGGACAGATATTTGACTTGTGAGCGCTCTCTGATACTGATTTACCAAGTTCTTTGGAGTTTACTTTTTTAAAGGTATGCTGTAATTTTCATATTGACTTATAATTATAGGAGCTGCTGATGTCTTACCGTATATGGAAGCGGATTTGAAGAAGATAGCTGCCAAGGTTGTAGAGAAGGCCTAGGAACTGTGCCTTAGTAAATCGGTATTTATGATTATATTTGCGCTATTTGTTAATTTTCTGATTTTCCTTTGTGTATGATTAAGATCAGAATGGTTATTTCCATGTAGAAAATTGGAACTACAGAATAGTAGCAGTTGTTAGAAAATTTTAGATATTTTGAGATTAGACACATAAATTTGAGGTCAATAAAGTTATATTTGGACGATGATATTTGATATTTCTCTGACATGGTTGAAAATTCCTGTTACGTTTTCATTTCATTGATATAACTCTATGACTCTTATATCAAGCAAATGAGAAACCATGTTATTTCTCTTAGTAATTTATTGGACGGTCAAGTTCCGGACTTCAGAGTTCAAACTATCTTTTTAGCCTAATACAAAAGGGGTATTAGCTATCTACTACACATTTCTCCTAGCAGCCAATCTAACTGTTTTAGGTTTTATGCAGGTAAATGATGCCATAGTTGAAATGGTGGAAGGTGATGCCAGGAATGTTCTTTGGGAGGTTGTAGAAAAACACCATGCCTCAATACTTGTTGTCGGCCGCCATAGATATGGAGCTATAAACAGGTAAGCATATATCTAATCTCTAATACTGAGATAAAGATTGGGAACTTTATGATGAGCCATTTAATATTTTCTTTCTCTTTAGCTAAAATTTATTAAGTTTCAAAATCACTAAATGAATCTTACTTCCTGAAAATTGATGACTAGTTTGGTTTTGTGGGGAGGAATTCTCAAATGAGCTAATGCATCTATATATAAGATCTTTTTGTTTTCGTGTTATTTTTTTGGTTTATTTGGTGGGCTAGGCAATGGGAGGTTATTGTTTTCCCTCTTCCTTTTACCGAGTTTGAAACTAGGAGTTTTGAGTTTTCTCCCCACTCCTTGCATCATGCAAGGAGGAATGTGCCCTTATGCCACAAGGTCAGTGGCAAATTTGAAACTTTCGTTTTATTCTTAGGCCTAGTTCATTGACCTGATTTACAATCATGATATATCAGTGTTGACACTTGAGAGTAGCTCTGCTATATTATCTTGCAGATTATAAACCGGCTTTTTTCATTCTCGCTTTGTAGTTCCTCTCATTGAACTTTCACTCATTTGTTGTGAAGAGTTCTTCCCAATAATTTCAACTTGATTTTCTTTGCCACACGCATGAAAAAGCACTCAAAAAAACAGAAAGACATCTCTAAATATACTTTCACAATTTAAATTTATTTCAGTACAGCTTTTAACAAGTTATCATATATTCTATTTCAGGGCTGTTCTTGGTAGTGTGAGTGATTATTGTGCTCATCATGCTCATTGCTCTGTGATGATCATGAAGAGGCCCAAGATCAAACATTAATCCTATTATGGGCCTCAAAATAAAGAATCGAACAACAGTGGGTGTACCTTTTTTTAGTTACCCACTAACCATGATGTTGCACACTGCACTGCCAATAATGCTTGATGTTGTATATTGGTGTAAATAAGCACATTTTATATATTCTTATGTATTTGATGTCTAATATTTTAATTATTCTTTTTCAAGTGAATATTTTCTGTTTAATCTGTCATGCGATTGCTTAAATAATTTTCTCATCAATGCTTTATCAGTGATAAGCCTGCTTGAAGTAAAAGAAAGGCACTAAACTTGTGAAATGAAGGTTCATTTTAGTTATTTCTTTTTATGATCATAGTTTTGCAGGTGATCTTACTTGAAGAACTTTGAACTGCTATGGCTGGATTTATAAGTTTGGGGTTATTGTGGATACTTGAATGTCTTAAACTACATAGCTTGATTTCTGTTCCCATCATTTACAATTTACTTTTGGTGATTTTTAGTTCTATAAAATGGGAAAGGGCTTTTTATCTTCTTAAGTTGGACGTAATTTCAGTTGTTATTTGAGGTTGTTTGATTCATACATCCAATGCACCAGATATGTGGTATTATTCAAGGCCAAGTCATTAAAATATACAGATACAATCAGGAAGAGTTATTGTTAAGCTAAGGTTCCAACGAAGCCTAAGGGTAATAGTATGAGGCAAAGACTGGTTTATGGGAGCCAAATGAGGGATGGACAGCATTCAAAACAGAATGCAAGGGTTGTGACATAGTCCCTCTAGGCACAAGTGCATCCATGGCAAGTTGGAGAGTGAGCCAATGGTCAATGATCTGGGGAAGTACAATGGGATGTTGCCTGAAGTGGTGATCTATTTGCTTAGATGGGGGAGAATATAGAATAAGTGGATGGATGGAACAGAAAGTGGAGGGTTTAAGGATATAAGGAAATAAAGTGGATTTTACTGGAATGCTGAAGCATTGTAGTGGATAAGGGATATATTTTGTATTTGGCAACCAATAGGAAATTGACACTGGATTAACTTGGTGCTTCAAGTTCAATGGTCTTGGCACAGACAGAAGCAGTCATGTGGAATGGAAGATTAGCAATATTTGATTCTGATTTTCGTTTTACTGAAAAATTCAAGAATTAAACCCTAATCTTACATTGATCCACTTGGAAAGTGGGTGAACACTTTGATCTAATTCAGTCTCAACTGTCAAGCTACTTGCATTACATTCTACATTGACTGAATTACTATATTATTCAATATACAAAACGTTTAGAGCAGAAAACATTGTCGTATCTTGTCCATCATTTATCTGAATAATGTGTGACGCTCTTTCACCATTTTGCGCCCAGCAGCCCTTAAATTCTTTGATTATTGTTTTTCTTTAATAAACTTAGCAAATAAATTATTGTTTTCTTTCATAATTCAGGATCAAGTAGCTGTATTCAGGTTAGCGATTCTTCCTCATCTAGATCCAGATACAAATAAATTAAGACTGACAACTTATTTTTGTTTGCATGTCAATGTGAAAAAAGCAAGAGAAATTATTGTGCGAAAACAATTAAGTACATGTTGAAGAAATTATTATATAGAAATTTGCTTAATATAGTTTGTTGGCAAAGTTTTTCTTTTGTAAATCAAACTAGATCATGATTACGCCACTATCCAATCAAGTCCAATTGGGGCCTTGGGAATTAAATTATTTGATGGTTGATCCAAGATTATTACTAGAAATTTGAAACCAAGGAATAAAAAAATACTTAAAAAATAAACTGTTTAATTACTGTTATGTTTCAAATTGTCTTCGTTAATTTTTACATCTCAAAAGCTTGATTAATTTTTATAGTGCGAAATCATTTTTTAAAGAAAATTTATTTTTTATTTCTAAATATAATTAATTTTTTGTTAATAAAATTTTAAAATTTTTATTTTAATAATAAGATTTAATATTTAATAATTTTATTTTATAAAAGTAAATTTGACAATATTAAATAAGTAGGTGTTCAGGTGACAAACGACCACATTAAAAACAGAGTGCAATGATGCTTAAAAAAAAAAAATGCACACATAGTCTAATGAAAGAGGGTCAATTAAATTTAAATAAAAAGAGATTATTACATTTTAGTTTTTTTTTTTTTTTTGTCGATGTGAAAAAGGAGGGTATTTAATACACCGTATTTTAAAGACAAAAGTTCGTATAAAACTGTTAAAAGTCCCGACCGCGTACTCTGACACGTTGGACACCGAAACATCAGATAGATATTCCCCACATTCAAAACCAAACACACGCCAGATAGACAACCAAAAGAAGAAAAAGAGAGTAGATTGAAATTTGTCGCTTTCGGATTTTTTTGGCAATTTGGTTGGACTCTTTGTTTTTCCCCTTATGCCTTTGTGATCGCTGAGTGGTGAAAGAAGGGAATGGTGGGCTCTAATGGCTCTCAGCTTGATCGTTATCTTGATCATGATCATCATCATCAACTGATGGACGGTCGTGCTGGGAATCATTCTGTACCTACATCATCTGAGTTCTCATGCTCGATTTGCCTTGATTTGGTTTCCGATACCGGCGGCAGATCCAGGGCTAAGCTCCAATGTGGTCATGAATTCCATCTGGGTATTTTTCAGTTTTCTTAATTATGCTGTTTTTATCATTAATTTTTTAAAATTCAAGTTTTTTTTGGTAAAAGATTATATTTTAAGTTGGATTACTGCTTGTTAACATCTCATCTGTTTTGATTTCGTTGTAAAGCAAAATAAGATAAACTACTTGATGATTTATGCAAATTTTGGGTTATTATCAATGAAATTATGATAACAGAAGTCTAGGCGGATAATGTTAGTCAATTTAATATATGGAATCCATGATCAATGGGTTTCAATTCAAAAGGACTGATAAGTTTTAGGCTGGACTCTGAAGTTTGTCAGATAAGCTAAGGGGTGAAGGCCGAAGAAATTTATAAATGAAGCAAACTTCACGCATTTACAGTTTCTGCTTGAACCATGCTTTTATATTTTTTATTGTGTCTTGTTGTCTTTTTGTTTGACAGATACACTTCTTCTGTTATTATTGATTTTGCTGCTTATGACCCATACTCTGCAGATTGCATTGGTTCGGCATTTAATATGAAGGGGGCTATGCAATGTCCAAATTGCAGGAAGGTTGAAAAAGGCCGATGGTGGTATGCAAATGGCTCCACCCGATCACTTCCTGAGCTAAGCACGGAGGACTGGCATCTTGATTATAATTATTATGATCCAGTTTATTCTGAAATGGTATAACAAAGCTCCTATGTTTTCTATTAGTTGGTATCGTCATTTGTTATCTTAAAACACACATCGTTCAACTTACACAATTAATATAGCTGCATTTTTAACTTGGACTAGAAATTATCTTTTCGAAATATTGACATGTGTCTAATGGCATACCTAAAATCGTAGTCTTTTATGTAGATGCAGATTATGGCTTGCGATATTGTATATGCCTTTTCATCTTTATGCTGCTCTTTATGTCTTAGTCTCTAAAATATATAAATATAGGCTTCAGTGTTCACATAAAGACAAGTTTAAAAAATGTCAAATTCGTTTAAACCCTGTCCTTTTCATCACTGAAATTTCCGGCAACTTATCTCTTTTGAGTGATATATTTTTAAAGATATACTGTTTTCTTTGTTAAAAAAATAAAATAAGAATAGTGGTAAGACTATTAAGACTCCTTTCAATTCTAAAATAGTATGATGAATGTGGGCTCTTATTTCTTTTCCATTACAAAACTTGTTATATAGGTGCCAAATATTTTTGTATTTTGCATCTTTATTTTTCTTTGCTATTAAAAGTGTTGGTTCAATTCTTGCTCACAATGTGTTCTTGATATGATCTTTGTGATCACATTGTGTTATCCCCCTTTTTTTTTTTTTTTTGCAGCCATTTAGGGCTCAATGGTGTCCATTTGGTGAATTTACAAGAACTGCTTCATCTTCTGAGTAAGTAAGCAAGATCTCTCTTTTTTTTTTTTATATTGATTTCATTTTGACCAATTTTTTGTACTATGATTGCACAACTGTTAAGCTTATATTCTCTTGAATTTTTAGTTGTTTAGTGCTTTAAGATTATATTAACATAATTGGTTACAATAATATCGCTCCATATTTGGAATAGTTTTCTCTGATGTTGAAATCAGGGATTCAAATAGTGGCAGTGTAGTGGTGTCACGGCCACTATTTCACAGTTTCGGTCCCCTCCACCTCGGCTACATGCCCGAAATTTGGGTGAGAATGGGATACCTGCCCATAACAGCGTCTTGCGGCCACAAAATATAGGTGTAGCAGACAATAGCGGGACGCTACAGCCGCATCCACCATTTCCCAATCCAAAGTGTAAATCAAAAACCCATTTTTTTCATCAATCACAAAATTTCACATGAAAAAAAAATCCAAAACAACACCTCCTCGATGAAGAATCGGCAAATATGAACCTCAATCAATATCAAAGAACATGTTGAAGTTAACAGGAAAAAAATTACCTTTTTTTTCTTTTAAATTTCTGCAAGTTTAAGGACTTGATTTCAGCAAATTTCTACAAATTAGCTTTTGGGTTCATCCATGGCCACTCTACCTCAGATCTTGAGAGTTGAGAGGAAGCAAAACATCCTCATAATCGTCAAGATGGGAGGATGAGGAGCTTGGCTTCAGTAATGGTTTAGGTAGCCGCTTGGGTTGAGGAAGAAGGCAAAGTTACTGAGTGGAACTTAGAAGAGATTAGGACTTAGGAGACATAGGAGGTGTGGGTGATGAGTTAGGGAGGTCTGAGCATCTAGCCACTGATGGATTTTAAGAGAAAGACAAAGTGATTTAGAGTGAAGGAGAAACATAGTTGTGAATTTTGAGAAGAAAGTGGGAGCGTTTGGTAGGTTTTGGTTAAGCTGAACCAATAATAGAATTTTTATTTGTTTATTTTTTTTACCTTAAAACTTAGGTGAGAAATTTGAATGCTTTGGGTAACTCATGTGTGGCATCTAAAACTTATAATTATATATATATATATTTATTTAGGTGAAAATTTGAGAGAGAAAAGCAAATGATTGATGAAAAATTGAATATTTAAAAGTTTTTTTGATAATTTAGTTGAAAGTTTAATCGGGAATGTAAGTTGTTAATTAGTGAATTTTTTTTTTTTGTATTTTTATGCATTTAGTCACGTATAATCATTTAAAAGTAATTAGTAATTTGTTTATAATTTCGATAACAGTAATGTTATTATTAATTGTATTTTTTATGAGTCGATAAATATTAAATTACTAATTATTTTATTACTTTGATTTAATTAATTATTTTAATTATTTCACTTGAATATTTGATCTACTTGTAAAGTATATTTATCTATACTCAAAAAGTTAGATTTTAATCATCTTCCCTTAATAATCATGCTTTATAAAAAAAAATAGTTAAAATGTTCATCAATATTTTTCTAATTAAATTAAATCATGATGTTAACTTAATATAAGATATTATTTTCAACCTTATGTATTTATAGTATTTATGTCAATGAATTTCATGGGTATATTGATGAAAAGCATTTTAAATATTCATATTAATTCTAAGTTATAACTACAAAATGTGAATAAAATATTTTGACTTATAAATAAAAGAATTAAAATGTCATAAATCACTTTAAAAATAATAAAATAATAGTTTCTATAATTATAATTATAACTATTATATTTTATAACAAGTTGTGCAAAATTAAAAAAAATTCACGACTATGATGATCACAATAATTACGATGATCTCCATTATATCTGCAATCGCAATAAACGCGGTAGGAATGCAAACGCATCCACGACCGCAATTTAAATTCTTGGTTGACATATCTTTACCTTGTTCCTCCTTTCCATGGACATTGATTTCTTTATCCCCAAGATAATTACAACCTCTTTGCTCTGAGAGCGAGTTTCTAGTTGAATTTTTTCTTTCTAACTAATTTGGGGTACTAGACTAATAAGGTTGAAGTGGTTCCATCTTTCCTTGAACTGGTTAAGTTGCAGAAAATAGCTTATTGCTTTATTGCCACCAATTCTTTAGAACTTGTTACATTTTTAAAATCCTGGACTCTTAAAAGCAACGGATTTGCATCTACTAGAAAATTTCTTTGAGAATCTTATGTAGATATATTTTCCTTGGACAGATAAGATAAATTCATTTAAAGGAACGGTAGCTAAAAAATTGTCGGTTGCTGAGTACTAGGTTTTATATTTTATTGGAAGGATTATAAGGAGTGATGAATGTTGTGCAAGTTTAAACTTTCTTACTAGTTTCTTCTTATGTTTTGAACTTCCGTTTGGTTCAGCTATTGCAGTTATTTTCTTATGCTGTCAATCTCTCATTTCTCCTGTTCACCCTGGCGGAACTGTAAAACAGGATGGAAAAGCAGTTATATAAGAATCTTGTTGTCTATTTACTGAAAATGTTTGGCAGTTCCTTTGATAAAAACTTTGCTGCTCTCTGACATGTTGATGCTTTATTATATCTTTCAGGGAAGTGGAATCTCCATCAACTACATGTAAGCTTTTTTATGATTACAATACTTTCTGCATCCCAATTCTCTGGTGACTAAATGAGGCAACAACTATGTGACACAAAAATGAAATTTCTTCTTCATGTAGATCATGAAATACATGAACAACATGGTATGTTTGCTGAACACACTGCTGCTTCGTCTTTGGCTCATTCATATGTTGCATATGTTGGACCACGTCCATCCACAACTCTAAGATCTAGTGATAGTGTTGATGATCCCAACTTTAATCGCCATTGGAATATCGTCTCTGGACACAATGAGATTTTTATTCCCTATGCTTTGCCCACCTTTAGCATCCAGTATCATAGTTGGGGCTGGCATTCTCCAAATATCTCTGTCTCTGATAGCCATATCAGCAATACTGATCCAGCTTCTATTCCAGCTGCAGCTCTGAGATCTTTCAATGGTGAACTTGATGCTTTCACTAGACCCAGATCGTTTCCACATCCCTTTCCCTTTGAGTATGGGTAAGGTGCCAGCTAAGATGAGTTTGCATACATACCTGATTGTTAGTGGCAGTGATTATTGAAACATGACAGTCATGTTGTCAATTGTTGGATGTGAAAATAGTCGCACACATGTGTGTGTGTGGGGGGGGGGGGGGGTGGAGTGGGGTGGGTGCGAATGTCATGATAATGCTCTCCGGTTCTATGTACTACCGTACATGGTCTGTGATGTAATCATGTTATAGGTGTTCATAAAAGCCAAGTTTACTTGTGTTAAATACCATAGGAAGATAACTTCTCTTTGTTTATGAGCCCACGGTGATTAATTCAGTCTATGAATTCAAGAATGCAGTACTCTTTTGTTCAAAATACCCAACATGATTGGAAAAAGAGTCACTTGCCTTATTTTCTTTTTATCGTGAATGCTGTTGATCATTGGAAAACTAAATGGTTGTTTACTCTTCCTAGGTCCAGTTCTAGAGGTGGGAGTTCGTTTGTCTCTTCAGTTATTCCTCGTCATCCAGGCAGTGGTGCTCATACCTATGATAGAATCCAGGTATCTCTTGCCTATTATCGACAGCAACATCGTTTCAATCAACAGCACTTCAATCGACCTGGTGTGCCTGCTCCTGTAGTTCCTGGTATGAGAAGAGGTTTGGCCCCGGTAGCCCCAGCAATCCTACAACCTGATCAAAGCGGTAGCTTCTATATCTATCCTCCATCAAGTTCATCAGGACAGAACCTACATGAAGCAGAAAGCTTTAATCCAAATAACTGTAGTGCTCTGGTAAGAGAGCGTCTATCTCATTTCCCAATCGTATCAAGGGTGTCAGGTTGGGGTTCATATCATCCTACATCTAGATCTGATTCTGGCCACAGGTCTAGGAGCTTCATCCATTGGCATTTTGCTTAGATGATCCATTCAAAGTTTGGTTGCAAATGCTTGTCAATTGGTTTGTCCATGTTTGCTTCAAATGATTGCATCTGAATTTATGACTGACATGAAAGGAGAACCATAAGAATTGATGAACTCTGCCCAATTTTGTAGATTACAGCAAATTTGCTTGGATATGAATCCTAGTCAAAGTCAAAGGTTGGGTTTGCAAATCCGTATCAGCCTGTTTTTCCATGCTTGTTTAGTACTAACATGAAGACGACAGTAAGATGAGAGCATTGAAGAAACTTTGTCCTTGTTGATTTTGTCAAAATTGTCTTGTCAGTCACAGGCAGACCTTGAAATTTTTTAAAAGCTAAATATGAGAAATTAAATTTAGATATGAATTTGTATTTTATATAGTTGTATATATTTAAATTTTTTAATTTATCTTTTCTTTTTGTATTTTATAAACTTATAAATTCGAAAATTTTTATTTAAATCAATATTATCTTATTTAACCTCAATCTATATTCAGCTTTCGAAACTATTTCCCATTAAAAAATTTATAGATTTTAAAATCTTGTCTCTCAAATATATAGGTTACCCATTCAGTGATTTATCTCTTATACTTTAGTTATTTAAAAATGAAGAAACAAAGATTCTATTTGATCCACGGAAATTTTGAGTAGAAGAAAATAGAATATTTGAGATTTTGTAACTTATGTTTACTTAAAGTTGAAAAAAATTTTCCCCATTTCAATATTCGAGAAAAAAAAAAAAAAAAAAAACAAAAATCATTGTCAAGACTCCGGCTGTCAGCATCTCCCTCTGCTTGTCTTTCTTCTACTTGGCCATCATGCAATGGTTTTCTCGGTCACAAGTGTACTACTCATTATACTAACTGTCCATTTTTAAAAAATAAAAAATAAAAACTAAAAACTTGCGTGATAATGGATTAATACACAATTTCTTTAAGATTTTTCTCATACCATCCAAACAGATAAGTAATTTTCTTTTCTTCTCCTTAGATTTTTCTTTACCTCGAATCTTTTACTATGAATCAAAACTTAACCTAAAGGAGGGATATATGATATGGAAATCTGATTCCAAAACAAAGAATAAAGGCTGTCAGTCTGTCAATCACATTTTTAAGAATTTCCATACTTGAGGTTAAAACGTTTAGTCCAGATGAGACAAGGAAACTTGATACAGGGTAGGTATCCTGCTCTCCTATGTTTTATTATATTTTCTCTTAAAGTAGATAGCCAGATTCCAGCTCTAATCTTGTTTAAGACAACATTGGAGAACTATGAAAAGTAAAATGGCAAACAAAAAATTTAGAGGATTGGTTTCTGAGTTCTATCTTGACCATTAGGTGCTTATACAAACCTGTTTATGCATGTAGATTTTGTACATTGGTGTTGAAGAGCATTTAGAGAAATAAGTTCGCTAAAGGACAGCTGAAAATAAGGAAATTGAGGAGATAAGCCTAGTGGAAGAAATGGCCATGGGAAAGAGCAGAGAAATTAGTCTTGAGCTCTATCACTTTGTCTGGGCTGACACTTCCTCCCTTGAGAAAATGGGAATACCAATATGAAGAAAGCTTTGGTTGTCTCTTCAAATCCGGGTCATCCAAATCTACATAATAGAAGCCAAAACTTGATCGATAACCATCCAGTATCTCCAGCACATCTAGGAATGACCATGAGAAATAGCCTCTTGTATCCGATCCATTCCTTTGAAAATTTAAAAACAGAAGGAGCAAAGAAAAACTTCAGACTGAAAAACAAACATAAAAAAAGGGGAAATTCAATAACTTTAATCACCTTCCATAATAGGATTTGCAAAGAATGATTAAAACACATATCTCATGCAAAGGCTGTTGAGTGTTGACTAGAAGTTTGTCTAAATATGTGTACCTGACTGCGTCCAGCACACTCCCGATGTATGCATGCAGATATTCCACTCTCGACGTGTCTTCTAAGGTTGAATTGCGCCGAATTCTCTGACCTGCCCAGACACCATGCCATGTTCACCAATTAGATGAAAAGACAGGATCAATGAAATACATATATATTGTTTGAGTATCGATATCCCAATCTTTAGATTCTAATACACATCCTTTGAGGCCTAGCGGTTTTGGAGTTGGGAATCTTATGTTTCCATTAGTTACTAATTGCTTCGTCTATTGTCTGCTTAATGCCCATCTACCATCTTCTGGTACATGTTTATTCAGTCATTTCCGAAGATTCACCAATACGAAGTATTTTGTTTAAGTTTTAAAGTCCAAGTACTTATTTCATCATCATGTCTTTTTTCTGTCTTTCTAATTGAGAGCTAGTATTATATAGAAGCCATTATGTTTCATTGAAAAATCAACTAGCGTCTGCATAACGGCATAAATACAACAATAAAGAACACCACTCTCTTATCATTCCCAGGAAATTGCTGCTTTTTTATTGCTGTAAGCTTCAGCTTAATCTACTCTATCTGCATTGTCCTTTTTTTTATGAAATAGCTAAGATCATTTGCATGTTTTTCTTGCATACTTAATAGATAGGAGGCAGATATTCTTCTTCTCTTGTACAGTTTTTACTTAATTTACCTGTATTTCAGGAAATACTTTTATAACATTAAGTTTTCAATTGAGAACCCTTGGCGAGAAACACTGTCATTATAAAACAAATAAGTCAAGAGTTTTGGAAATTATGTTTCATGGACATAATGTAGCAAAAAAATGCTGATTTCGATATGATTTTCACTTCAAGAAAGAGAAAGGATGGATATCCAATTCAAAGAGCAACTACACAGACAAGTAGGTGCACACATTTAAGTTTCTGTGTGAAAGAGGGAGAGAAATACCATTTTCAACAATGTAAACAGGAGGATTGCCATACATTTGCTTGACATACTCCAGCACTCCCTGTAGGCCCCAAGGATATATTGGAAACTGAGCAAGGAAGCTGATTATTAATTCAAAGCCCCAATTGCAAACGAATAAACAGATGTAACAATATCTTGCAACCCACCTCAGAATCCAAGAAAATATCCCCCATGTCTGCCATAAACAGAATGCATTAGCATGTACCTTATGAATATTCCCTTGACTCATTGAATCTAGGACTATTTATGCAATTAATCTCAGATGAGTCAATGGTTCAAAGCACTAAGTAAATCCAATTTAGCAAGGAGATTTATATAGCATACTCATTATCTTTGCAGCTACATCTATGTTAAAGTCTCTTTGTTTCAATGCCAGACTGCCAGGGTCATCTTGGATGTAGCATGTTGTGTAATGTATTACTCCAAAATAGTCAAACGAACCCTTAACAAGTTCAGATTCATGATTGCTAAAAGCAGGAATTCTGGTGCCAACCAGTTTCTTCATTATGTCAGGATAATCTCCAAACACCAAGGGATTCGCAATCCTGAAGTACAACACAGACACATGTTACTAAAGCTAGAATAAATTTGCCAAACCCCATAAAAATACCAATAGGTGGAAATTAGTAGTATTGAAGTTCATCTAGATATAGTGTAAAAATCAATATTCAAACAGAAAAGACAATTTTCAAAATTTGTCCCTTAGACATACATGCTTTCCTAAAAATACCTTACGTATAGGACTTACCAACCAATATAGAAGTCATTCATTCTTTGAGCTGCCATTGCATCCTCTGTTGAGTTTGTACTAGAAACAACCCCAAATGTATAGATGCTAATGCCTATGAATCCATTCTGCTTTTCCTGCATTATCATATATTACTCTTATAAGGGGCATTACCTGAGTTGTTTCTCATCCTAAAGTACTTTATCTGTTCTGGCATTGAAACAGCATTGAGTGAAAACTAACATTTTTGGAGAATTTTTGCGCAGCAAATCAGCATTCAGACAAAATTAGTTTTCAGAAATAAATTCCCAGTTCCTTATTGATTATAAAAATGGGATGCTAGAGCCTCAAGCAGAATTCTTGTTGCTAGAATCGATTTATTAGAATAAATACATAGCATTAACAGAAAATGAAAGTTAAAATGATGCTTGATAAAACTTTAGATGTTAGATATTACTTGATACTTTCTCTTGTACAATCTTGAAGCTGATGCATGTGCCAGCAATATATTATGAACAACTATGTATGGCTCAGACGAGGAGTCGCCTCTGGTACAGTTTACTCCAAAAGGTGAAGAGCAATGCCTAGGAGGAACAACTCCCTGATCATAACCTCCAATAGCAAAGACGTTTGGCTCATTCACAGTAATCCAATATGAAACCCTGTCCCCAAATTCTCTAAAGCACACATCTGCATAGGCGGTGAAGTCTTTCCTGCATTGACGAATTGATTCATTCACTTTCTTTGAACTGTATTGAGCCTAAAATACAGAAAAACATAGAAATGCAAATTAAAAAGATAAGTTCAAATAAAAGTACACAATTCTTCGGTTAATCCATCCTCCATACTCATCTTCAAGTGCCTGTGGGAGATCAGCATTGTTCAAAGTAACATGAGGCTGTATTCCTGCATAGTCAAGTCAAATAGATATCATTTAAAATAATACTCGAGCATATTTTCTGGCAAGCATTGCTCAACTTCGAACATGAAAACTTCTTCTAACTACTGAAGATATTGAGCGAAGTTTGTCCCAACCATGGCTGACTAGTTCATTGATGAGGTTGTTATAATATTGAACACCCTTTGGATTGAGAAGCCCTCTTCCATCTGAAACGTAAAGGTATGATAAAATGTGAAGAAAGAGCTGGGAAATGGTATCCTTCTTTGGCTAATATAAGTAAACAAAAATTTGAAAATCATACTTGGGATAAGTCTTGACCAGGAGATGGAAAACCTGTAGGCATCTAAGCCCATTTCTGCCATAAGTTTCACATCTTCCTGAAAATAAAAAAGAATAGTAGCATAATTACATTTAGACCATTCTTAAACAGAATTCAGTTTGGTGTAGCTGAAACTTGAAACTTAGACAATGGACAAACAATAGTTAGTTGCAACTTCCTGGTCATATAACCATGGTGACATTATGGTCCAAGATGCTAGCCAGTATGAAAATTGCAATATGAGAAAAACAGTTGGTTTCTTCATTCACAGGAATATATGGAATTAAAAGCAATGTAAGAAAAGTCATGAATTAAAAAGCTTATTTCATGCACCTTGTATTTGTGGTATTGATCAACAGCTACATCTCCTGTGGCTCCATTAGCATACCCTGAAATTTTTTCAGTAGTTGTGAAATTACTTGTTAAATCATACATTTTATCATTATTAAAAACAAATAAATCTTTATACTCTGAGACAGAAACTTTTGGACTTAGGAATTGTTGCTCTCAAAGCCTCCAATATATCAACGGAAGCAAAATCAAACAATAAATCAAATATATAAGAGACAACAATTTAACATGGTTCGGTCCAATCAACCTACATTCACGAATGAAAAACAAGATTCACTAGTTGTAGAGAATTACAAACATACATCAAATCATCAACCTCACTCAACAATTAATACGCATAAAACACTCTCAATCTCCTCTAGTGTTATAAAGTATTCTCAACCCAAATCTTTGTACACTCTTTCAATATAATCAAACACATACCCATATACTCCCATATATCATACTTATATAGACTCTTTCAGTCTCCTCTAATCCACATCATACCTATGTAGATCCTCTTAGTCTCCTCTAATCCACTCACAAACAAACACACACACCCATAAGATGTATTTGACAATTTTCTGGATGTTAAATATCATTGAATGGGTTACTTTTTTTTGGCATTGGAAACACATCACATTATGGCAGGGTAACGTCTCACAGTTTAATAAATCTTTCACTTATTTGATAGGATGGTTAAGAGATTATCTATAGTTAAACTCTTCACAACTTATCAATGGTTATAACCCATTTGGTATGAATAATTTATCAGTCTGTGCATGAATGTTCTTATTTGGACATCTTGTTTAGGCTACCGAATTTATGTTTCTCGACCTGTGAAATGAAAAAATATACTCTGGAGTTTTTTTATTTTATATTCATCTGAAGGAAATATGAGAAAGAAAACAATAAATAAAAGAAATAATATATATATCATATTATAGTAATTTAATACACATAAAAATTAGAAGAATACAAAAAAATATTGATTTTTATCAATCTCACTAACAAGATCCAAGAAGATGAAGGGAGAGGGGTAGATATGGGGATCAACTAGCAGCGAGAGAAGGGGTCGCTTCTTTTTTCTCATAAGACGTAGAAGACTCAATACTCTTATGAGATGTCTATCTTATAAAACTCTCAACTCTTTTTTATTTTTTTTCATACCTAATCTTGTAGAGATTTCAACTATTTATAATCATACAAATTAATCATTAAGAATCCCTCTTCTCTTAAAACTCTTCTCTTACAAGTCAAACTTACCTATTAATAATTTACTTTCTGCTAGAATTCTTCTTTTGCAAGTTTTCTTGTCCATCAAGTAATATTTAATAAATCTCAAATAAATCCAAACAAATCTCTTATAAGATTTGAATCAATATTCTCAATAGAAACCCCGTGATGCAAGACAGGGTAAAAAAGGAATGATAATTTTATGATTAATTATGGATAATTTGTTTTCCTAAACTAAACAAGGAGTCAAAGACTTGAAGGTGATGGAACAGAGACGGACCCTGCCACGTTTCTTTCTCCTTTTTCATTTGCTGGCAGCACTTAGGCCAAATTGAGGTTTGGGGTTTGCCGTTCTTCATCTGTTTTGTTCTTTATTGAATAAAAAATATGGAATTTGTAGTAGGTTTAATTAGATTAATTAAACCACCCTGTTAGTGATGTCTGATGAGTAAGAATATTTAATTATGTGGCCATATGAGCCAAAACCAAAAGTTTACTTCAAGTCTAAAGAATCAAAGAAAAAGAATGAAATGGAAACAACAAACAGGCTCAAGCTCGAAGCAATGAGAAAACAAAGGGGTTTTAACAAAATTTTCCAACTCCCAACACCATTTACAGAAGTTTGAAGAAAAGAAACGATTTGGGAAGTGAGTGTGTTAAATTATTCAAGAGGAGTACTAGAGTAAGAGAAGAAGAAGCTAACCACAGTGAGCAAAAGTATCCCATATGCTAGGAGTCCTCCCATCTTCGCTTGCTGCTCCCTCCACCTTCCATATGTTGTCAAAACCTTGTCATTCTTCATAACTAATGTATGATCTTTTATTCATAATCATTGTTCAATGACTAGCTACCAAGTCTTAAAGTGTAAAAATAGATAAAATAATGAATAACAATTTTGATTGAAGAGATAAAATTACTAGTGAACAACCAAACTACCTGATAAGCAGAGGTGGCAGAACCAAAGACAAAGCCTGGTGGGAAGTCATATCTGCTATATTTATCAGCGCAAAGCACTGCTACTGCCAAATTTAGTAGCACTATAATTAGCAAGAAAGAGAGGGTCTTCATTTTTCTTTACCCCGAGAGTTCACTGCTACGTCCCAGCTGGTGAACCGATGTGATTTCAGAACCAGAAGAAATGAGGATAATAAATTATATGAAGACAAAATGCAATGGAAGGCCAATATTGTTCATCGAGTCTCGATGGTGACAAAACACATATGACAAACAACTAGCGGAATTAAGAGTGAAATGTGGGATATTTTTGTGTTAGAGGTAGCTTTGTAAAGAGTCCTTTTAGATGATCGAAGTCAAAGTTTGGCTACGAATGCTTATCCACCGATTTTGCATGGTTGGTTCATACGATTGTCTACGTTTCTGCCGAGAATGAAAGGAAGATGTGACAAATTTCTCCAATTTGAACGTCTGATATATCTATTTTCCTTTTTTGAAAATTTCAAGAAACTTAAAGAATGAACAGGATTCTAGAACAGAGGATAAAACGCAGGCCCAAATGTTAAGAATGGAGCAATGCGAGTTAAATTGCTAGATTTAAATTCCAATCTTGTTTTAAACAAGAAAAATTCGAAAAAACAAAAA
This sequence comes from Durio zibethinus, assembly GCF_002303985.1. Next base: position 4,449,835 of record NW_019167938.1, on the reverse strand, counting down.
ACAAAAATACAAATGACAGGTTTCTATATTGACCATTAGGCATTAGGTGGTTAAGAAACCAGCAATTAACATCTTATGATAACAATTACGTATTGAAGTTGAAGAGAACCCGGAGAAGTTCAGGGCATATCTTCGAACCCGGATCTTCCAAATCTACTGGAAGAAGTGGCTCTGCCTATGAGCAGAGAAGTTTCGCTTAAGCTTGGTTAGTACATCTGAATTGATGCCTTCTCCTTCGGGAAAATGGGACTAACAATGCGCAGAAAGCTTTGGGCGTCTCTTCGAACCCGGGTCTTCCAAATCTACTTAGTAGAAGCCGTAGCTTGATTCATAGCCATCCAATAACTCAAACTCATCCAGGAAAGACCATACAAAGTACCCTCTTGTATTTGATCCATTCCTTCCTTAATTTGACGAACGAGGACAGGAAAACATTATACACGAAATGGAACAACTGAAAGAAATCTACGTAAAATAATAAAGATAAGGGTCCCTAAGTACTTATCAATTGCAGACACTCTCAAGGCTGATGGCTCTTACTTCTTAGGATAGTCTAAAATTCAAATTGGCATACCTCACACCAACAAGTACACTTCCAATATACAACAGCAGATAGTTTGCCCTCGAGTTGTCTTCCAGAGTTGAATTACGCCTTTTTATCTGATCTGTCAAAGACACCATACCAACTTCACCGATTAGAAGAAAAGCAAGATCACGGGCGCAGACAAATTTATGAGACATTGCCAACCAAGATCTTTTTTAATTCCAGTTCACATTCTTTGAGACCTAGTAATGTTGGTATTGGCGTTAGGAAGCATATATTTTCATACAGTTTGCAATAAAAGAGGTATACAACCTGCGAGACTTTATTGTATCAGCAATTGTCTGTTCTTCTGATAGGTGTTTAGCTGTTATTTTTTCTGCTTATTCCTTTTCCCCAGCAAAGTTAGCGATTGTTCTAAATAACAGTATGTTTCACTATAGTCTGTCGAATTGAGAGCTATCATAGTGTACATGTATGTGTAACTGTTAGACCCTATAATTTGGAAACCTCATGTTCTGGACTGCAATTTCACCAATGGACACGCATAACAAATAAAAACATCCAGGCCAATTCCTGGAGATGCAATCATGGTCGATGCAATCATCAGAGGTCAAACATGATCCAGATAAATGCATCAAACATTGTTAGACAATCGATTGTAGATTGCACTAACCAGGAATGTGGTGCAAACACAAAGCTGTATTTTCAAGATTTATATAAGCAATACAAAGCCCTTATCAGATTTCTCCCTTTTATTTCCTAAAGTTCTAATTTATAGGGGGTTAGATGCAAAAAGCCCTAACAACCATTCTTGCACATGATATAAACCATTGCTGTGCATAGACCAATCAGTTAATACCACAAGATTCACTACAAAAGAATCAAATCTTAAACAGAAAGCCAAGTTCAATTTGTGATTTTAAAGTTTTATTTTAAAACTACCATTTTCACAGTGGAAAAAAGACTGTAATAACCTATACATTGGCACACATATTACTTCCCAAAATATATCTAATCTTTGAATTAGCACATTCAAACAAATTGATTAATAGCAGAATAAATAATAATTAAAATCTGAAAACGAATACTAGTTCAGAGACTGAAATTCAACTTCCACTACTATCATCTTTATAATTTATAATCTGTTATTAATGGAGACAAAAATAATTTCCCATCATTTCATAAGCTGTGAAATTTCATTTCCCAAAGTTCAATCACGGAAAATTCAACCCATTGAACAATTGCTGTGCACGCAATCTGACCCGATAATCTAATTGATTCAATGCCAATATACAATGTAACGGATTAAAACAAGCTTAGTTAAGAAATTAGACATAACCATATCTCAAACACCGCAGTCTCATCTTCTGAGAAAACCAAATTGAAAAGAACATCATTCTTTCATCAAAGCTCAAACACAATATTGCTACTTAGTACTTGTCACATTGCAAATTCCACTTATTTGAATAAAATATAACTGACTAGGAATTTTGATGTGATACACTCTCCTAAGTGTACAACGGCAAATCAGTCCAAGCACCAGAAACATGTCCATTCTCACAGACATAAGCTCGAACAACAGGCTCTCCATCGTCATGGTACCCGAAAACCCGCTTCAAACAGAAAGCAGAATGCAAATCCCAAGTCTGTTTGCAAGAGCAAAAAGCGCAATTCAGATCAATCTTGCTTCTGTTCCCATCATTTATCGTCCTCCACACCCGAGAGTTCTTGAAATTCTTGAAAATGCCCCTGAAAAGCATGTAATTTCGCTTCTCTTCTGTGTGAACGCATCCCGGCCAATCGCAAATGTATAAGCAATCACCTCGAAACCGGCTCGCTAATAGCTTATTCCCTCGTTCTCGGGTTAAATTCCAAATACCGGATGCTAAATGAGACCTCAGCGGTCTACAAATCTTCCTTCTTTTGCAAACGGAAAATTCACGCTCAATTTTAGTTGTTCCGTTATTCATTATTTGTTCAGGATAACCATCTATGGAATCGGACGCGTTATAAACGGTGTCGTAATAGAGATCATCGAAAAGTGACCAGGAACAATGGGACCCGGGAACGTCCACTTCCTGATTCGGATTGGGATTGCCTTCCGTTCTGCTGTAACAGGGCTCGGTGGACTGCGTTGAGTCTTGGAAATTAGCTGGCTTATGATAATTCTCGTCGGGGCCAAGCTCGCGTTCAAGGCCGAAATCGGAGTTCTCTAGAAGGACGCCAGCGTGGAAGAGACCTGGGCAGCAGACAGACAGCTTGTAGAGGGAGGCCCACTGGCCGGGTGGGGCGGATGATGAGGCAAGGAGATCGGCGCAAACGGCGGGGATAGTTTTGGAGCATTTTTGTTTCATGCAGGTATTGCGAATTAGAGAGGAGAATTTGGTGCAGACGCAAGCGAGACAAGCCCAGCTTTTGGAGTCGTCTTCGAGCTTCGAGAAGATGTTTAGAACGACGTCGTAGGGGAGTTTTGAGAACGGCGTCGATGCCATTGTTGGGAGTGGGAAACCAAAGGGGTGAAATTCGGTATCTATGGTGTCTCCTTCTACTATTTTCTTTCTCGAGTTAAAATTGGTCGAATTCAGGCCAGGTTTGGGGGTTGTCAGTTTTGTTGGACTTCAGATATCAGTTCAAGGAAATATTGCTTTTCCCTTTTTTTACTACTTTTGGAACTGAACGAACTTTCAGAGAAGCTGAGGAGGCCGTAGGTGGTGGCTCGTTGGTGTCAAGGCAAAGAACCTTGTGGTGGTGTAAGACCGCGGGGTTTGCATTTTTTATGGATGGACAGTTACTTACGACCACTTGGTTATGTGCTACTTGTCAATTTTGGAGCCTCAATTTAGTTGCAATGCTAGAGGCGTCGTTTAATTTAGCCGCAGATTTAAGACTTAAGAGAATGATCACGAATGAACCTTTGACGACAAGAAAGAGAAAGTAAAATTTTAGAACTTAAATTTAAATTTCATTGTACATAAATTATTTAATTATATTTAATTTGTTAATTGATTATTAATGATATATTATATAATAGTAATAATTAATTATGACGATTACTTTTTTTATATTTTAATTTCATAAAATAAAAAACTTAAGTGAAAAAAATTAATCTAATCCCTTAAATATATTAAAATTAAAAATTAATATATATAAATTTTTAATTTAAGATGAACCCTCCCTTTTATAAAACATTAGCTTCAAAATACCTTAAATCCTAAAAAAATCCAGACAACAAAATTTGAACCCACACTACGTTATAGCAATGATAGACTGGCTAATAGAAAAGCACATTCTTCTCTCTTGTAGGATCCTTTGGAAATGATTTTTTTCATCAATCGTTTAATTTATTAGAAGGACCAAACTAGCATTTTTATATATCTTTTTGGAAAGCTTAACGATGATTTTCCTTACCAAGCAAAGCTTACCACTACTCCCACACCAAAGGAAACACAACTTTTATCACCCTCGTCTTGATGCTGACCACACACCATTTTCAATCATCATCCAGGAGGGGCGGAAAATTCCGTTCCTTCCCAATCCCTCCACATAGACGTTGACATTTCCCGTGCCCACTCGTTAACTTGAACCTGCAACACCAGGACATGATTCTGCCACCGCCACTTCTCTCCTGTACTTTTATGAATCTGATCACAAACGTAAATATTCGTACTGAATTTCATATCAAATCCGGAAAAACAAAAACTGCCCTTCGTTTGCTTGCATGCAACCAATCTTATCCACGTCTTGATTGGAAGTAGGAAAGAAACAAGATAGATTAACATTTAAAAGTACTAATAATAATTTAAATTAAAATGAGAAACAACCAAAAGGAGGATTAAAATTAACTTGCAGTTCCACTTCATCTAGAAATTTAATTCAGATTTAAGTTACCCACTCCCAAATAAAACGGAAAAAAAAAAGAAAAAAGGAATAGCTACCGTTCAAAGACACCGGTCATAAACGTTTTTAACTACTAAATTTATTTATTGGTGGTACTTCTCATGCTATCTCAAAAAATTGTACTGAAAACCGTTACGTGCCATTGGCTGCCATTAAGGTTCATCCAGAATTAAAAATCTTAGGCTATTCTCCTTTACCTCCTTGTTATCCCAACAAAATTCACAAAAACCAACAATCAATTCTAATGAAGTGCCAACAAAAGGTATATAAAAATGGTTTAAATAACAGATCACACACCAGATGTTCTAAATTTAGATATGAAATCCAGCATGATTGTATACTTCTAATAAGTTTTCCACTGCTCATGGTAATTTAATAGGAACTTAAAATTCATAGGACTCTTCAGCTTCTGGGTCACAAATCAACTCAGCAATTGTCTCTTACCTGTCAAATGAATTGCTATCAGGTTGCAGCGAAAATTTATAATAAGAGAATATTGGAGATAAATGGACAAGCATCGTCACAGATATTAAAGAGTTATAGTGTTTGACTAATCAAATCAGCATTTTTATTTTATCTGGCAATGGAATGAAAGCAACATCCTCCTAATAAGAAACCATACCAACGAAAAACAATTGAGGAGCATGAGATCAAGACCTGGATAAACTCTTGCTCCTACTCCTGCTTCTACTCCCACTTGGACTCCTGCTAACACTGTGTTGTTTGGGACTCTTACTCCTTCCTTTTTCACGCTGCAGTGAATCCATTAAATGTAATGTAAAATATAAAAAAATATTAACCAATAAAAGGAGGGGCAGCAAACCAGATAGGTTAAACTAACTCGTCAAACAAACTGCACAATGGGACAGAAACCAAATTTTCCAAAGATGAACCAAAAAAAAAAAAGCATCTTCAATTTTGAAAAAAAAAATGACTAGATATATGCCAAAAAAAAACACTTACAGAAGGCAAAGGAGACCTGGATCTTGATTGAGATCTGCAAAAGTTCCAGAAAGAACCCAAGTTTAAAATCAACACGTTCCTTTTTTTAACAACTTTCATCCAAGAGCCTTGATGCCCCATCCATGTCAGAATCACCATATTCAAAAGGAATAAAAAAGAAAGCATAAATATTTAGCAATTAAATAAGGAAATAAAGAATAGGACCAGCTCACAAACCTGCCTACATAAGGAACAAAACCTAATCTAAGAAAATGAAATCCTTAAAAAGTAATTTTTCATATTTTGACACCAGTGGATAGAGAATAAGCACGCCCCTACTGTGCCACCAAAATCTACAGGTAATCCACCCACATAGCATGGCATGTCCTATTAGCTTGGAAATATCTGGAGCTGAAATTGACAGTGAAATGTTTCTATCGCACAATGATGGTGACTTGCAAATCCCAATGCATTTACTTCACTGAAATCCAGCTCTACTATTGCAATTCCTTGTAAAGAAATCCAGCTCTATTATTGCAGCCCATTGTCTCCTTTGTTCCCAATCTAGCACCCATGGACATTTATGATGCTATGTACATTAGACAAGGGGTAGGGAAGGTTTTTAAAGTTTCCCATCTAAAAAACAGCATACCTCTGCAACCAAACGAGTTGCATGCAATTGAACCATATTCCCACAAGATCCTAATTTCCAATCCCCAGTTTGCTGCACATATCCACATCTAAAAAGACAAACAAGGCAATTTGATATAATAAAATAAAGAAAGTGGACGTAGTTCAAAAGCTGGAAACAGTCTGGACCCAGTTTCTCATATAACCCATCTTCTGGACGAGGAAAGCATGTAATCAAAAGCATAAATTCATGTTGACAACAACAAGAGAAGAGTCCAAAAAGCATTAAAAATATTTCATCATTGATAACACAAGTAGATCCCCATGAATAAGATGCGTACAAACAAGTCTAACACATTCCTTTTACCATATACAAGAAACTAAGCATAAAAGAAATAATAACTAATTAGATATCAATAACAATCCAGAATTTAAGGTTTGAAGCAAAGTCTGAATGATTGGTTAATTTGGAGTGTGCAATATCTATTTCTAGATGCACGTGTTTTTCTGTATCTGTTAAAGGGGCAACTGAATGAGAAATTTTTCACTGGTGAACAAATATTGAAACAAGAGGCAATAATAATGTATGACCAAATAACTCTATCAAGTTGGCAAACTAAATATTCATTACGCAAAATGAGATAGTTCAGCTTCCCAAAAGCCTGCACTTATTGCAGTGCTTTTTTTTCATTTTCAGAATCCAAAATGATCATAACTTCCAAGTCACACGCCATACACTTATCTAATTTAGAGGATTCATTTTAAACAAAGAATCCTCAAATGCATTCAAAAATCAATTGCACGGTACACAAATCTGATGCATTTACCCATGACCACAAGCATAAAACAGAGGAAATTATTATCTGTAAAACCAACTGCCAGCAACTAACAATACAAAATAACATTATTGATACAACAAAAACATATCAAATCGAAAGGGGGAAGGAAGCATACCTTGACAAAGAGCGGGACCTTGATGCAAATGGGGAACGAGAAGGAGACCTTGATCTTGACTTTGCAGGTGACTTGCGCAAAGGTTTAGCTCTTGGAGACTTGCTGCATTACACTTGCAAGGTTAACATGCAATTGTTAAGCCATAAATAAAATTTCATATCCTAAAAGAAAAAGAAAAACCTGCGGCTCTTGCTCCGACCATGACTGCGACTGCGGCTCCGGCTTCTTGAGAGAGATCGACCACGACTAGGGCTTCTAGAGGAGTCCCGCTTGGAATCATATTCCCTAACCTAAAGATAAAAAGTCTAGTAAGTAAAATGGAACATAATACTAGCAAATAGAGAGAAATAGCATAAAATATAGCAAACAAATCAACTGAGCTTTAATTGTGTGTATGTTAATTGGCAAAATGAATCATCTTCCTTCAGTTTCTAGAACACTAGGTTGAGATCATATACCCTAACATATGCCCGAGAAAATGCATTCCGAAACTCCGAGTCATCAAGTTTCTTGATCTGCAAAACAGGACAAGGAATTTTTGTACAGAATCATTATTAATCAAGAACATTAACTAAGTTAGGACAAGGTAGGTCTTCCAGGCTGTCAATAAGAGTTCAAAAGAAGAAAGATAACTTACAGCATACTTCATATCATCATGGTTGGTATAGTCCACAATCCCAGTTGTCCCTGCAAAACAAAAAGACAACTTATAAAAATAAACCTACAATCATAAAGCAGTTTAACTTTCATTCCCATAGTCTAGATCTGATTGTAATGGTTTTGATCAATTCAATTATGCAACTAATTTTAACTAAAATTGCACATAAAAGCTAAAGTATCAGTCAACAATTGGGAGCATCAAACATAGTGCCTTACCACTACCATCACGGAAAACTTGGGAGAAACAAACATCCCCAGCTCGACGCATGTGATCCTGAGGAAAAATACATCACACAACAAAGATTTGTTTTAACTTCCTTCTCTTTTCACATTATAGGATTTTTTTTTTTTTTTGGAGGGGTGACACAATTACCAAAATCAACTTTTACCTTCAGGTCCTGCCATGAAGCAGAAGATGGCAACCCAGTGACAACGACTGCACATCATAGCAATCCATTTAAGGACAAATCATAAGTAGCCTAATATACATAGCAAAGGGATATAAAGAGCATCAAATAGATAACAAACCACGATATTCAGAACGTCTGGATGGTCCACGCCCACGACCACTGCTATGACTGCTGTGACGATCTAGGGATGAACGGCCACGACCACCATGTGCAAGTTCAACCTGTAATTAATAATAAGCATGAGATAGCCTACAAAGTCAATTCCATTATACAATGGATAGATGCTAAATAAAACCTAAACATGCAAGAAAAGTAACTAACCCGCAAACGATGTCCTCCAAAATCATAGCCATCACGACCACGGATAGCATCTTCAGCATCTCGAGCCTCTTCAAACTAAATATATATATATATATATATATATACATACATATAAAGTCAAAACAAGAAGCAAAAACCCAAAAACAATAGTATCCCCCTCACAATAAAAATAAACAACAAAAAGAAAAGTCAGCACCTTTAGAACTCACCTCAACAAATGCATAACCTGGAGGCCTTGGTGGAATTTTCAGGTCAATATGGGCTATAGGACCATACTGCAACAAAAACAAAGAGATGATTATAACTTAGAGAAAACCTACTAATCTAAGAAAAGCATATTGAGATTCATTCAAACCATCAAGCAAGATCAAACTCAATAGTGGAAACTGTAGTTCCACTCCACATTTTTAAAAGAGCCAACCTTTGTTTGACAGGCATAGTCAAAGAAGAATTTATCCAAACCGTGAAAAAAGTATGGTAAAACTACATTTAGGTATTTCCTTGGATTTCAGTAGCCAGGATTAAAGGTTAAATTTGCAGATTAGCGGTCTTTACTTTGGCAGTCATTTACTCTCATCGTTTTTCTTTATCCGTAGACCTGATTTGGCAGTCTTAATGCTATAATTCCATTCCTTTACAATTAATATTCCCTAAAGATCTAATCCAAGCACGGAATTCAAACCATAAATTCGCAATTTATATTTTTTTTTCAAAGTCCCACCTAAGACAACTTGTTTGCTCCCAATCAAGTACTTCACAAGTAAACAGCAAAACTACGTGTTTTCTCATAAGAAAACTTTCATTTAACCTAAGTTAATGAGGAGTTAATGGTGAAATTGCAAAAAAAAAAAAAAAAGATGAAAAGGTTATTAACCTTGTAAAACAAATCTTCCACTTCTCTCTCGCGCACATCACCAGGAAGATTTCCAACATAAAGAGTCCTGCTCGAACGGCTACTCATTCTTTTCTTTCCTGAGAAATAGAAGAGAGAAACAAAGGCAAATTTCCAGAGAGCTCCGTTAGGGTTTAAATAATAAAGAGAAAGATGCACTGATTTAAGGTTTGAATTCAGGAATTATGGTTTTTTACCAGCGAGAAGGCAGACTGTTCCGAGTCGGAGAACAAGATTTTTTAGGGTTTCGAAATTTTAGAAGAGAGGGGGCAGAGGTCACTTATCGAAGAATAAATGAGGAATAAAGTTAGAGTGTGGCGACGTTTATAGAAATTTGTTGCGCCCTTTCGATATTCTTACAATCAAGTGTCGATGATATCTTCTGTTTTGACCTGTCCGACTCGTGGCTTACTGCAGGGCCCTTCTATTTCGTGGGTAAATTTTCCAAAAAAAAAAATAGTGATAAAGTCAGAGTGCGGGGGTGTGTATAAAATTTTGTTGCGCTCTTTGGATACTTTCGCAATCAGTGGCGTCAGATACTACGAAGATGAAATCTTCTGTTTTGACCTGTCCATTTGCATGCCTCAAGAAATACCGCGTGCCCTTTTTAATTCGTATTTGCCGAATAGATTTTTTCCACTTATTCATTGCCACGTAAGGACGCGTTATATCAAGAACCTTTTTTTTTTTTGCCAATTATTTTCTTAATTTTATTTTGTCCACATTTTTTTTACTGTAATTTTTTTGGTTTAAAAAAAAAAAAAAGGGCAAAAAGAGGTAAAAGGTGAGAGTTAATAATAGGTCGATTCGATGAAAAAATTAATAATTAATTTAACTAATTTTTATTTAATAAATAATTAAATTATTCAAATATTATTAAATAATTGATTATAATCAAATCGATCAAAATCGATTTTATTAGGTTAAATAATTATTTTTTTTATTTTTTTTATTATAAATAATTATTTAATTATAAATTTAATTTAATAAAATTCAAACTCAAGTATCATTTAAATTAAATTACTAAAAAATTTAATAATTTCAATAATATTTTTCAAAAAAAATAAAATAAAAATATTTATCTCAATTTTTTTACTTTTATTTATTAAAAAATTAATTATTTCGATTAGTTCGATTATCAATTTTAAAAATAAAAAATTGATTGAATTAATCAATTTAAAAAATCGATTATAACTAAAATCAAATTAATCAAATTAATTCAATCGAATTCACTCAATTTTAATCAGTTTAGTCAATTCAAATCGACTTTTGCTCATCCCTAATAAAAAGAGTTGTACATATGAACTCAAATAGAGGTAATACTAATTTACTAGATCAAGACTATATTTAATATAACGTAGCATGTTAAATATATATTACGGTTTTGAAAATAGAAAGTAGTATCAGATGTGCCCATAATGATGTTAAGAGCTATTTTCACAAAATTATTAGAAAAAAAAAAAGATGTTAAAAGTTTTTTGGTTTAGGAGAAAGGTTGAGTAACACTTACCATCCAATTCCATGTGTATATATATATATATGATTCTCAGAATTTCAGCCATAACTGCAATATTATGAGAGTTGACACAACAGATTCTCAAATGAATGTTGCTGCCACACCTAGGTGTGATGAAAGATTAATCATTGCCTCTTTGCACAGGCTCAAAACAATAATATCCAATCCAAGGAAAGGGAAACCAAGATCATTTAGAAAAGAGTTGGAATTCCAATCCGAACAAAAATACAACAATCTCCATGTATTATTATTCTTGGAAATTTAAAGGATCATAAATTATCACTATGCATGATGGCGTATACCATCTTCGCCTTCCTTGTCTTTACGTGCAGCAGCTCTTAATTTACGTTGCTCCTCCTTGTAAATTCGATTTCTTCGTTGAAACTGCAATAATTATCAAGATCAACCACAATGAACATCAATAGATGTAAAAGCTTAGGTCAATGGTAAAGAAAATCACACATTACTTTTTGGGACATGAATCGTAAATTGAATTTATATCTTTTGGTTTCATCCCATGACCTTTGGTGATGATCATGTATTCAAACTAGCTGCCTCTACAAAACCATTAAAATACCACTTGACAGAGAATATATTGGACTTGTTTACAATAAATCACACCAATCATCAGTTGACATTATTTTCATCTTATGATACTGTTTCATAGGTTACAGAAAATCGGCGTCCTTTAAGCAAAACCACAAACATAGATGCTATAATTCCAAAATACTCATAAAACTGTATGAACAAAAAGTTTAACAAATTCCCCAAAACAGCCTCTAGGTCACAGCCATATTGATTCAGATATCAGGCATTGTAGCTCTAATACCTTTTGAACTACACACTCTATGTTTGCAGGATTATACTACTAGTAATGTGGAAGGAAAAGCATATACTTATCATTTTGTGACAACATACATATAATAGCAATTCAAGAATCATTCTTGAAGGCCTCTAATGATATTGCGACCTTGAAATGCTTAATCTATCACTCTACCATGTGCCACATCTTTGCATTAATACTGCACTGAAGAAGTTAAATTTGAACTTTCTATGTTGCTGTAGTTTATATGAGTTCAACTACAAGTAAAGCATATCCCATGTACAATCCAAGATCAAATATATTACATCATATATCCCCTTTTTTCTCAGCTTTTAAGTTGATGTTACACTTCATCTTCTTGAAAACTTGTTTACATGGAAATATATTTGCCAGATTGCCCTTCTATAAGGAAAAAGGTACAAAAGGAAATGGAAGTGCAAATGAAAAAAAAAAGATTACTTGATGCAATTCTGGTTCTGGAAAGTAATTGACGAATACGAGGAATGAAATTAGAACTGAAAAAAAGTAATTCAGGAGAGAAGTATGACACAAGTTCCATGTGTCTACACTAGATTGTGAGTGGAATACTCAGCTGGTGTTAAGATCAGATCATCCACTACCATAGAAAGTTTAAACTAACCTAAAGGTAGATGAATTATAAAACTAATGAAGCTATCTATAACTGGATTATAATTCATTCCCAGCCGCAGCACTAAGACATAAAGAAAGCACCTATTATTAATAATTCATAATCAACACTGGGGCTCATCAATAAGGCTCCAACATTGCCCTCTTTTTTTTTTTTTCCTTTCAAATTAGGGAAAGCCAGAATCTAAACATACTAGAGACAGCAGTAACTTGGATTTACAAGTACGATTGAAACAAAACAATGAAAACTAATCATTTGCAAATGATCGTCAAAAGAAACTAATTGAATCGATTCCAGTCCACTCTGGAGTTTTGAGGACCCACAGGGCGTGAAATTTAGTTAGCTCAAGATCAATATTTAACAAAGCATGAAATTCGAAGGAAAAAGAAAAAAAAAAATTTATCTCATAAAATGCGTTTCTAATTGTAACTAAAATTATAATGTGATGGATCAAGAAATTTTCTAAGAAGACTAATTAGACACTCCATTGACAATAATATAAAGGAATTAGGGTTTCAGGAACATTTCAGCGGCAAAAAATAAAATAAAGAAATCTTGGAATCGAAGTGAAAATTAAATTAAATTAAATTAAAAACGAATGACGAGGTAGAGGGATTACCTCTTTGGAATGGTGGAGGCACTCTAGATAATCTTCACGGAGGAGAGCGCAGTCCTTGGGCTCTCTGCAACGGGACATACACTCGCTGAAGTCGACCCAGAAATCGTAGCACCTGCCTTTGTTGCCATTGATTCCCCAACCAGATGCCATCTCTCTCTTTCTTTCTCCACCTGCCTGCTCCGCTCGATTAAATCGGCTGTATACTCAAATACAATGTTCAATTTTGATTGTACGGAGTGAGGAAAACAACTTTGGCTAGTTTCGGCCTTTTCAGGTGGCTGCAAATTTACCAAAATACCAGACAGACGGGTTTCGGGCTACCCGTGGACCGCGGGTCCTCGTCCGATTTCCTTACTAATAAACCCATTTTATTTTTATTTTTTTTATGAAAAATAACAATATGTACTGGTAAAACATTTTCTTTTGTTATACGAACGGCGAGAACTGGTAACAATTTAAATTGTACTTCGCCTTTTCCCTTTCGCAAGTGAAACTTAAAAAATGCATATGAACCCATCGCTTGTAATAATTTAATTTAAGAAAAATCTTACTGCTATATTTATGGGCATATATGATATTCTCATATTCAAAATCTCACCAACTAATAATACGTGCATGACTTAGTTAAATTAGTTCTTTTTTTTTAGAGTTTAAAGTGCATGTATTTACTTTGATAACTCATGATTGTTTATTTTGGTCACTCCTAAATTCAAGTTTTGCCTTGACATATGTAGAACAATAAGACACAATATATAATAATAAAATTATAAAGTGTAATTAAAATAATAAAAATTATGATAATTTTAAATTTTTAAAAATATTATAAAGTGTAACAATTTAAACATATTTGTAATTATCACTTTTAATTAAATACTTTTATGAATTTCATCTTTAATGTCTTCATATAATGTATCAGACCTTTATTTTAATTTTATTTTACATCATACTTGTTTTAGCATTTCAAACAAACATGGTTTTTAATTTAACACTACATAAAAAAGCTATCTAAAAAAATAAATCAAAGTTAACTTGTCACACCAATAAAACATTGTGGAAATTATATAGTAATGTATCCAAATATTAAATTTTCAGTATCTTCAAATACAAAAAAATTGGTGTAGAAAATTTAATCATATAAACTTTGAAATTTTTATTTTTTGTACAATATTTGAATTTTGAAATATTTTTAAGTTTCAAATTGCAAATGTGATTTTTGATTTGGTGTTGAAGAGTTTGTTGGAAATTAAGTTTGATGATGGACGAGATATGTTAAAAAAAAAAAAAAAGTTAAGTGGCATTAGAGATGATATTTCATGGTGCATTTATACACTCAAATTAACAAAGTATAAGGAGGATGATGTGTGAGGGAATGTGGGGATAGATTTGGTTAGGGAATTGGAGAGAGCAATTGTGAACGTGTCCTACAATTAAAAAAAAATACATTTATAATTATTGAATAATTAAATAAATTAAAATATAACTAAATAAATTTAATATAAAATTAAATTAAACTCACATATAACAAAATTTAGATATAAAACCTAAAAAATTTAAAATTGCTTTCTTATTACTAAGTCAAATCCTTATTGACTGGTTCTATGGTTTAATGTAACTTAACTTTGTACATCAAGCATCCATATGCATCTGATTATAAAAAAGTATCCAATGCATTTGCTAAATAGGAAATTATGTCTGAATCTGGGGCTGGGCCAATGCTTTGTTTCTGAAGCTCGGGGGCCATGGGGTCATCATATCATTTGCCTGATTTCCTGCGTGACACGTGCTTGATAATGACCCTTGGCACTAAATAAAAAATAATAAATAATAAATCAAAATATAGAGAGGACAGATAAGCTTAAGCCTACGAGTCCCAATAATTTTCTCCTCCCCCAGCTTTTTCAAACTTAATAATTTAACTTAAAACCACCACCGTCTGTATCTGGTTACTGTAGTAATAAGTTCATAATCTTTTGCCTTTAAACTCCCTACGCTCCAACCTCAATAAATATCTTTCAAAAGAAAACTGATTTTTTTTTTAATTTAAACAAAAATAATGTAAATACGAGAGTTGGGTGCAATTGCAAAAGCCTGAATCTCCAAATCCAATGTTTAATTTGAAATCCTTTGATTGAAGGAAGAATCCATCTGCCAATCCCATGTCACACAAGGCTCTAGATTCACGTCCCTCAATAGACTCGTGCACGTTCCAGCTCCATTCATGGAGACCCTTCCAGCGACAACAAACCCGAAACTCCTCCGATCCCCAACATACACCTCCAAAACGCTCCCCAACCGATGGGTTCCATTCCAAGCGTCCTTGCCTCTCCGATCGCACCACTTCTTTCTCCATCGACCTCTCCAAACTAACTCTTCTTGACGACGACAACAACAACAACAACCCAATCTCCGTCAATCCCAAGAGAAGTAGCTTTAGGCTGTTTGCAAGGAAACGCCGCCGCCATGGGTCGAGGTCGGTGTCCGGTCGGAGCTCCGATCGGAGTGGGACTAGAATGTGCTGTTCTGTGGGGGCGTCGGCGGCGCATGGGACGTGCTCGGATTTTCCGGTGACGGTTGGGACGGACTCGAGTGGGGAACTGTTTGTGAATGGTGGGGATGCTTATTGGGCCTCGGATGTGAGCGATGCCCGGAATTCCAGGCGGGAAAGAGTGGATGGTGGGAGTGGAGAGAAGGAGAGTTTATGCGGGGTTGGGGGGCAGTTTGGGGGTTTTGACGCTCAAGGGAATGAATCTGGCTATGGGAGTGAACCTGGGTATCGTGGTGATGGAGAGTTTGGTTATGGGGATGAGGTTGATGAGGAAGAAGACGACGCTCGCTTGTTGTTTTGGGGGGATCACGTTGGAGGTATTGTTAATGTTCTTGTTGTTTGATTATTTTAATGCTTATTTTGTACTTCTTAATATGGTTCTGAGATTTATTTTTTTTTTCGGAAAATGCAGTTAACTATTAGTAATTGATGATGTTTGGATTGATGATTCTTGTTGGCGTAGTTGTAGCAATGCTGGTCATCTTTCTTCCTTTCTTTTTTGTTTTCTCAAGGCAGCGTGGTCAAAACTGCAAGTGTTTTAGACACTGCTATCTATGTTACTGTTAAGTTTGAAGACTTGAGAACTTATACCGCTTACTTATCTGACTAAAACGAGTAAATTTACCAAAGTTAGTTCTGGATTTTGCCGTCTTTCGTAGTTGACATTATTGTACTAATGATTTCAACAAGATGAAGAGACACACTAAAGGAGCTTGAGTAGTAAATTATGTAGCAGAAGCATTTGGATCAGCGAACGTCTAAGTGCCTAAACACAATAGATTTAGTTTCTAGAGGGCAAGAATTTACAACTGTGATCATAGGTTTCTTTCTCCTTATGTTACAGAAATTGTCATGTAACTTGGAAGCATTGTAGCCTTGGTTTTAAGGCGAATTTGGAAGAGCAGATCATAGTGGTCTTTGTCAACTTGAGTTGTGGTATTTCTGTAATCTTGGTAGATGAGGCAAGTTGTGTGGCTCGAGTGGCAGTTTATTTTGAGTGAAAATTGCAGAAGCGATATTCTTAATAGTAGTATTGATATCTATAATGAGGCAAGTGGTCTCTGTAATCTTGCAAAAGTTATTTTCACGCAGTTAGTGGTTGTTAGACTCATTCAGCTTCTCTTTAAATTCATGTCTATAATCTTTCATATATATTTTTCAATTTTAAAATGTTGCTTTAATGGACTCTTCATATCCCTAGTAGGCAATATAAACCTGTCTCATAGATCATAAGATTTTCCTTGCAGTATTTCAGAGCTTATAAGTTGCATTTCTGGATGGGTTTTTTACGTCAGGATTTTATTTTTTCATTTCTTTATTTAATGTTTAAACTTAGCTTTGTGGTTCCCAAGTTCCAAATCTGTGAATTCGGCTAATGGTCTAGGAAAGAGCTAGTAGACATAGAACAATAAGTACATGGTTGGAAGAAAGTATTGTTGTGCCTTCTCATCTGCCTTTGCCTTACTTTTGTGGTTGCTTCTGAATGCCTTTTCCTTGCAGCAGATACATATTCTAAAATGGAGATTGTTGGGGAGAACACATTTTCTGATCAAAAAGCCCATCATAGATGTCGTCGCAAAAAACATGATTATAGAATGGTTGATTCCTTGAGGTAAATTACCCAGTTATTAAATGATGACATACTTCCTGATACCAGCTTGGACATTGTTTACAGGTGGTGGAAGGATGTGTTGGCTTCTAGATTGCCACTTGAGAGTGATTATAATGTATCAATAACCTTACAACCTTGTGCAGTCGAAAAATTTTCCATTTGCTGAGTGGTGAAATTCTTCAGGGTCTCTTTGGATATTTCATGCAATATATTCTATAAATTAAACATAAAGTATTTTGGATGTGCATTAACATTGTAATATGTTGTAAGAAAACAACGTGAAATGTCCTATTGAAATTGATGTTTTGTATTTTACTAGGGTTAAAGTTGCTTTCTGAAGGTTACCATTGTCTCTTGTGCCTTTGCTTGGAAGAAATGAAAACCATGTACAATTACGGTAAGTGAAGTGAAAAATTTTGTATTAAAATTACAGATTGTGGCAAAAGGCAAGTTTAGAAGGTTTGTATTACCGTGAGTGGTTTTAGAGAGGGAAACTGGCTTGGATTGATTGGGATGCATGCAATGTATTAACTCCACATCAAATAGCAGGGGCATTGGGACGCATTTTAGTCCTTAGAGATGGTAAGAGGAGCATGATTTTTGGCAGCACTCATCATTCTGTATAGCAAGATCCCCATAGTTCATTGCCATAGCCCATATAATGTTCACAAGATTTTGGTACAAGGCTACAAGTGGATTGAAAAGTTATTAGCACGGCTCTTTTTTTTTTTTTTTTTAATCTTCATTTAGAACAAGTAATTCTGGAATAATACTACTACGTAGCATACTTGATACTACTAATCCACTATAGATTAACTGAGTAAGCGACACCAGGACCAGTAAGAGTTTGAGTAAATTGTTTTTCAACTTGATTTTTAAGAAATAAAAAATAAAATTGCACCTTGGTGAAAGAAGGGTAGAAGGAACAATAATGCGGTGATTAAATTATATATTTGCTAAAGCTAAGAAACGATAGGGTGCCAAATTAGTAGCAAAAACTAACAAGCGGCGGTGCAGTTTGAAAAAGGAGATGGTAAGAGGAGAAGCACTGAGCGCGTACAGGGCTCTGTTAAGAGCGACCCGGAAATCATTCGTGGGGGACGCCTTGATGCTGGACGCCTCCGCCGTGGAGGTTCGTAAGAAATTCGACGCCAATCGTAACGTGACCTCTGAGCCCGAGATCCAGAGACTCCTCGAGGAAGCACGTGAGGCCTCCCATTTCATTTGCACTATGATCGTTCAAGCCAAGCTCAACGACCGCGGCGGCTATGGTATTTAACATCACTTGCATTGCATCCCTCAATTACACTCCCAATATCTCATTAGAATTTGCTTTTTTGTTTTACTTTAAGTGATTAACACATGTTCGATGGATTGTCTGTTTGAGCTCCTCTTTCATATCTTCATACATTTTCTTATTCTCTGTTGACATATATTACCGTTTCAATTGTTTATAATTATTATATGTTTTAGTTAAGGGTCATAATTTTAAGCTCTGTTATTGATTGCTTGCTGCAGAGGTGAAGCCGAGTAAGGAGCATGCAGGGGCTTCACTGGAGATCCCTTCCGAAGAGATCATCAGAAAATCAGCATGACAATCAAAGAGTAAACTTGGGCTTTTATCAGATACGGCTTATTCTCTGTTTGCTTCAGGATGTCTGTCCCTTCAGCTTTTTCTATTTTGGGATACCTAGTAGAAGATTTTTCTGTTTCTTTGTTCCAGTCCATCAATTGTGTTATCCATCCAAGCAAAAACCATTTTGATTAGTTGCTCAAAATTTTTGTTAAAGTAAAACAATTATGTTACAATTTTTGCCTCGGTTCATGAGGGTTTGTCTCATTAATAAATTTCAGTATCGTTCCATGAAATACTGAGAAAGCACGGGGTAAATGATCAAGAAATCAAGAATAGACTCTCTACTCCTACATTACGTGATAAAATCCCCACCAAATAAAACAAGCCTTCTAGCATTCTGCATTGTGGGAAGTATCAAAGCCTGCAGTGCAAGAAATTCCATAATCTTTCGACAAGCAAGTTTTCTTTCATGAATTCAAATAAAAAATGATACTAAAGGATGGAACAATTTTGCCTCTCATAGGTATATTGCTTCTGATAAACATAAGGACTCTTCCCACTGGTACAAGCGACATTAAAAATATTGACACCAAGTGCATTTTATCTTTCTCATATCAAAATCTATGGATCTTCTACAACAAATGTAAGCAAAAATTCAAGAGGAAAAGACAAAGCAAAGCAGGAAAGGAAAAAGGAAAGGTAAAAGGCTAACGGTCATGGAAGCAAATCGGATCCTCTTATGATGGAGGATCTCTCTCACTTTAGGTGAGCACCTTCCCTATGTAAAGAACATCACTAATTATAATTGTCATGTCATTTAATGAGGAAATGAAAGTTGTGTGTCTTTCCACTTTGCTAAACTAATCTTCTTCGTTATCTTCTTCACTTTCTTCAGTATCTTCCTCATTATCCTCCGCTTCATTATCTTCATCACTATCTTCCATTTTGTTGTCGTTCTCACTATCTTCCCTTTCATTACCATCCCGACTTCCTGGCTTTTCCTTATTGCCACCATTTCCTGATAAACAGAGAATAGAACAGATTGACTTATAATCTGAAATATCTCAGCGAATAATCTAGCATGTAGAAGAAAAGGTTAGAGATTTTTTTGTTAAATTCTTATTCTCGTTCTTATTCTTCTCTTCTTTTCCTATTTTTCGGTAACGAAGATAAAAATTGCTAGGATAGATAAACATACCATATTCACTGAACATAACTTCACCAGAACATAGTCCACCCTCAATTTTGATGAGTTGGAGAGTCATTCTAGGTCCAATTTCTTGAAGCTTGACAGCACTTTTTGTAGAAGCTCGATTAACTCGACTAAGATCACTAATCAGAGTAACTGTTGCAGCTTCCTCATCTGCTTCACTTTCTGATCCATAGCCAGCTCTTCATATAACAAACAAAGAAGTGAGTAGAACTATATAAATCACAAAGTGTATTCCATCCATAAGGACAGTACTGTAGATATGTATAGCTCATAAGAAAGGATACTCACTTAGTGACAAAGTCGCTCACATCTTGAAGATTCCTAAGATCAGGTACTTGATGATTCTGCACAAATTTTCTGATTCTACGGGAGACGCCAACAGGCTGTAGTCTGATAGAATAATGTCGAAAATCAATAAGCTTTGTGTCTTTATTGTAATTAAGTAACACAATCCTTTGGCAAGAAGAGAGTTTAACCTGAAACATTCATGTTAAGACAATGTTAAGAGGGAAAAAAGAAAAGAAATGAAGTCAGTTTGGATACTAAAATTTAACCATCTAACCACTCACAGTGTTGATATCAATATCTGGAAAGATGTTCTTGAACATGGTAGTCGTGAGCTTTAAATGTTCATCTCCTGCAGCAAAGCCAGACAGAACAATCTGCCCAAGATATATTCAAAATTAATACTATGAAGATGATATAAATTAAGATATAACTTCAACCCCTTTGAGCAAAATGCTTAATGCGAAAACATTAAGGATTCGATCTCTCCCTTGTTCTGTTTTAATGCAAAAATCACAGCAGCATTTGGCTTAAAAAAAAAAAAAAACCAATCTATTAAAAAAAAAGGCTGAGATAAGAAGAAATTACCAAAGGAGAATTTTTGAAAAGATCCTGAGGACATCTAGGGCGCAACTGAGATTGTGCAATATCAACAGCCAACGAATACCCATATATTTTAAACGTAAGAGTAGGGCCTTGAGGGGTCTTTGAAACCCTCAGGAAAGGTGAAGTTTCAGTTTTGGATAAAATGAGGAAGTGGGTTACACCCATTGGCCCTGCAACATTCAAAAAATCTTTCAGATTGTTCCTCCTCTTCTCCTGCAACCATCAAATAACAACAAAACAAAAGTTTATTAAAAAGAAAACGTATAAGACAACAAAATTTCTGTAAAAAGAAAAAAAAAAAAAGGAAAGAAATTACCTTGAGTTTGAGAGCAGTATAAGGAAGCATCAATTTTCTCAAGTCCATTTGAAGTTGCCTAAGCGGACCAGGCAGCTTCCCTCTCGAAAACACAAAACTCTTTGGGATTTTATTCCCTGTGATATGGTCCACATTTGGTTGCTTTTTCTGCTGCTTTTTCACAATTGGCTTCACGAAAACCTTCTTCTTTCTCTGTTTCTTATTCAGACATCGGACAATGATTAAACCAAACCAACCCCAAAAATACAAGAACAAAAAAACCTAAAGGCACAAAAACATTCCTAAATTCATAACCAAATAGAATATTTTTGAACTTGAAAAGAGGCAAGCAACGCTAAAAAAAAAAGAAGCAGTGCCATTACTTACGTTATTGAAACGAGCCATGGCTCAGACTCTGTGGAAGGACGGAGACGCCGCAGGCCGCTGGTTTAATGGAGTCAGCGGATTTGAATGAGAAACAGGGTTTAATCGGCTGGGTATTGGAAAGACAAAATTTGATATATGTTTTTATACTCTGTACGGCAAATGACTTGGGCTGGGTTTGATACAAATTTTTTAAAGCCCAAATATTAGTTTTAATCGTACCTTATGACGATCGATATAACCCAAGAATCCGTGTGATTTTGCCCGAAATGCAGCAATGCGCCTGGATTTTGCCCACAAAACGTCTAAAACTGGAGTCATTACATTCATGTGAATTGCATCATTGATTTGGCTGAATCATGTCACTTGAACTAAATAGGATTTGAACCCCCCCCCCCCTCTCCTTTTAGGTAAAACAGTCTCCTGATGAACCAAAAACTATAACTGCTAAAAGTAACTGCAATTAACCCAAAACAATCATTAATCAGCCAACCATTACCTTGACTAGGGCTGCCTAACGGATAACTTTCTTTTACACATCCTCCTATAAGCCATTTCAGTGATTTCATCATCTTTCTTATCTCATTTGTTGTATTTAAGTCGTTACCATTATACAATTTAATGATACGTAAATACTATCTGAACCTATGAGATTAATTTCACTTAGCTGATTTGAACTCTGGACCATTGGATGTGACCTTCTTTTTACAACCAACAGACAATGTTCTGAATTCGAAAAGGGATGGAAGAGTGATGGTTTACAACGGCAGTGGTCGTTGCTGTATGTGCATGAGTTGATCTTTTGCAGACATTAATGTTTTCTCATATTATAAAGAAGATACGGATACCTAACAGATCTAATCCCATCCAAATGCACGAGTAACTCACCTGCCGCTTCACATGTTCTTCACTAAATTTATTGCATCCATCACCAGTCTCTCGCTTTTCCCACTTCAAAATGAGTGCCCAAGTCAGTCAAAGAACACTTTATAAAGCTAGCTATTCTGTGAATTCAGAGAAATCATAGTTCATAAGCAAACGGCTCTTCCAGCCTTTTCTTAAAATCTATATATTTATGGTAGTTCAGGGAGGGAATACCTAGTTCTGCTCTATTTTTTCAAGTTCTTGTCAATCTTTTGGTTTCTCTTTATTCTTTTCCCTCAAGAAATTCTTTGGTTAATGCTAATGGCAAACGCCAATGTTTACCTGACATTTTTGCTTCTCATATGCCTTCTAAAATCGGGTCAATCGGCACCAAACGCAGCAAGCAATTATGTGCAAGATCCATGTAGTGTAACCACATACCATGCCCTTTGTATCAACTCACTAGCATCATTTTCCAGCACTGCTAAGACAAGACCAAGCAAGTGGGCGCGAGCCGGGGTTTCAGTGACAATAGGAGAAACCAAGAACGATGCTCAGTACTTGATGAAAGTGAAGAATTACAGGGAGATGAGAGGGAGATACGAATTTCCACTCTCAGATTTGCATTGAGTGCTTTCAAAATGCTATCGACCTGCTACACGGGCACTTGGGGTTCTTAGGAAGCTAAGTGCCAGAAATTTTTATACACAGATGGGGGATGTTACGACTTGGTTGAGTGCAGCACTAACCGATCAAGACACTTGCTTGGATGGTTTTGAGAATCCAAGGGGAAAGCAATCCAAAATGCTGCGAAATCGGGTTTTGAGATCCTGATATTTTACCAGTAATGCTTTGGCCTTGGTCAATGAACTTACAGCCTCCGGCTTGGAAAGCTCAAATGAACCTTAACGATTCTGAAAGAAGGGATTTGATTATAGGTTAATGATTAAAACGACAATAGGGTATTTCAGCTGAATAATGCCACCAGGCACCACGCATCAAAGCATATTTTGTTTTCAGCTAGATATGTATGAATATTAATATCTAGCTTGTTCATTTAGAGCCCTGCTTTGAATTCTATCAGCTTTAAATTATTTTTTTTCAAATGATACAATTGGCACTCGTACTCACAATTTTAATCTTTTTAATATAATTTATAAAAATCTCATCTTCATACTTATTAAATTTAATAATATTGATACAAATTATAATGCTTTCGATTTTTTTTTTTTGGTTAATTTTATTGACGATTAACTTATGTGAATGATATTGTTCTATTTTTGCTAATATGTCATTTATTATGCCACATGACTATTTTTTACAAGTGGACTTAACATTAATAAAAAAAAAAATTTATTTTTACTTTTTTTAATCCGGTCTTAATTAAAAAAAACCCAAATTATAATTATAATTATAAACGATGAGTTACAGCCTGCAGGCAAGGCCCACGATTGCACTCCGCTTTTGTTCGGAATTAAAGGGCTTAACGAAGCCCAAGCCTGTGAATTTGAGGCTCCAAGTGCCCTTTAAATGATTTTACCGAGTGCCGCAACGGTGTCTGTCATTGGACCTGTGGCAGTGCTAAACATGGCAAGGTGTCAATCTTTAGATTGTTTGGTTAAGACTCTCCGGTATGGGATCATTGAGTTCTATCGCTGACCCGTTTGCCTTTCGTTTTTATTATAGTTTTTCTGGTTTTTGATTGGTTAATAATTAATAACGAAAAAATATTTGGCCTTTAGTGAACTCCAAGAAAGTCATACAGGCATACATAGGTTGTAAGAGATTAAATTTGCAATCTGCGTAGGCCTGAGTCTGGAATTTGTACTGTCTCATTTTATCTATTCAAGCTAACCCGAAGTGTCCCCCCAATGCAAGGATTGCTACTTCGAAATATACATTCATCGATAAAGATAGTTGAATATTTTATTCATAAATAATTAATTTAATTGATTAAAATTATTATTTTCGATGAAAAAATTTTAAATTTAAATTTTATTGATAATCATTTATTGAAATCATCTCGAATATATAATTTATAGTAATTTATCTTAAATTATCAAGTATAACACATTTTACTTTAATTTAAAAAATTAAATAATTTATTTATCCTCAAATTTTTTTTACAAAAAAAAAATTGAGTACTTTTGTTTTCAGTAAATTTTGATGTGTTTTAATTTAATAAGAGTATTTTTTTTAAAATTAGGGATTGATTAAAGGTGATTTTAGGATACTTCATCCTTATCCCTTTCAATATAAATATATATATATATTATATTTTTATATTAATAAAATTATTATTTAATATTTTATATTTAAAATATTAATTTAACAAAAATATTATATTTACATTTAATTAAGATATAATTTATATTAAAATATAATATTTTATAAATATAATATTAAAATTAAAATTATTAAATTAATTTTGAATCAAATACAAATTGTACACAAATTATATATATAATCAAATAAAAATTTTTAAAGAATCAAATTGAAGTCGAGAGAGGCGGGCGAAATCGTGAATCAGAATTTTACATAAGTTTTTTCTCTTAAAATATCTTAGGCTAACGTAATGGTATTGATCACAAAGCGGGGACCATTAATTATTGAGGTTGAACTTTCTACGAATGCCCTCTATAAATCATATATCATCATCAAATTTAAGAATCTTTTTTTTTTTTTTGTGCGGCTCTTCTTTAAAGCAAAAATTATTTTTATTATTTCACTTAAAACGACGATAATAAGGAGCCAAAACTTTGAATATTAAATCAACTTGACCTCGTTAGAGCAAGTACGGCCAAAATCTATGTGTTTACTGCTTAGCAAGAAAAAAATGGCAAAGAAAAGTCTTCCAGACCCAACAGTCCAACAGGGACATGTGCCTCTTTCCCACCTCAAACTCAAGAAGGTGATGTACAGAGAAAAGTAAAGAAAGTGAAAAAGTAAAGAGAGCTCTACGAGTTTTGAGATAAAAAGAGGCAATGCATGCGAGCATTGTCCTACTCATTGGCCATGACAAAGGCACATCCATGGTTTTGTCTGAAGAAGACAAAATGCAGTGGCCATAGACACATTATAATAATTGAGGGATGGAACCTTCTATTGCAGTTACTCAGTCAATCATTTACAGTTGTAAATAAAGATGTTAAATATATAAGGAAGGGGGGGGGGGGAATATTACTAATGTGTATAATAATAAGGTTTTTAATATGTTCCAATATTATAGCATCAACAATGGAACCACTTGCATATATAAATGCAGTTTTAAATTTTATTTCAGGATATAGGAAATTGAAATAACACCTAACCCCATATTATTTTATGTATATTTCATAGATAATATTAAAACTCAGTTCCACCCGCCATGAACAGCCAACAACGACAATAACTCCATATGCTTTGATTCAAACTGCTTAATTTATTAAATTAATTCATAAAAATACTAAATGCAATCTTTGAATATGTAGAAAATTTTTACGATTTAACGTTTTGAAGAAGGTATTCCGTTCCAACTCAATTTTCAAAGACATCGGAATCAAACGAAAAATCAAGAAAAGTGTGCATAGGATCAGTGGCCACTGCGTGATGGAAAAGATATTTTTAGGGGCCCTTTTCTTGATCTCGTCAGTCAATGGTTTTCGTGGAAGTCATTTCCCCAAGCCTAGAGGCATGATTTGGAATATGATATTTTTAGGTATAAGGCCACGTTACTGAGCTCAATTCATAATACCAATGGTTCCCTTTCCCCTCAATACATATATATCATTCAAATGAAACGTTACTCTCATGCTCTTAACGATGTGATGCTTGTATTTGAACTACAAAAAGGTTCTCAATATTAGTTAAATCATTTTCTAAAGTATCCACTAATTAACCAATATTTGATGCCGACTGAAACCCCATCTAATTTTTTTTCAAGTTCTAATCTGCATCTGTTTGCCAATAATGCATTGTTATTGTTTCTAATCAACCCAATAATGAGGTTGCATTCATAGGAAGTTTTCATTTCACTTCAAAATTCAATTCGTCATAGTTTTTCTTTTTCTTAATCCATTAAAATATTCTAATCTTAATTAATCTTCAATCCAACCAAACCAGGAAAACATTCTTACTGCCAAAACAAAATTTCTCTGTTTAGAAAAAAAAAAAAGAGTAGGAATTTCTAAGTATAAGGGCATGAGTATGCTAATTGCTTTGCACTGCTGTTCTTAGTTCTTACCATGGCAGATGGTGATTGGCAAAATAAATAAAAGAGGGCAAAGGCCAAGACCCAAACGCGAAGTGACAGACAGTGGATAGAACGTGGGAAATCGTTCAGAGCCAAGTGTAAGGAGGAGAGTCGACGTTGCTTAAGATGGAATGCTCCAACGACGACGACGTGCAATTCAAGTCCTGTCTATTAGGTCCCCACGGGTACACATGTTTTGTCCACCCACACGCCACACATCCCACACCCAGATCCAAAACTCCGCATTGCAAGCGCCCAATCAGAAGAAGTCATTTTTGCTTCATCCTTCAAAAGAAGCAGTATTCAAGTTCTGTGCTTCTTTTCTGGTTCAATCCTATTTGAGCTTTGTGATCTATAAGTTAGTAAAATCGTAGTACGATAAATCTAATTATTTTATTAGAACAAAAGAAGAATCCAAAGCTTTTTTTAAAATCTTAACATATTACAAACCAGGAGGAGAGAAACATTTATAAAATAATTAGCAAAGAAAATCTTTTTTCCTTTTTAAAATTTTTTATACACATTAGCTATAATTTATCAAAAGTTAAAGCTCAAGACTTTAATTAATATTATAATTAACAATTTAAATTTATTGGAATAAAATAATTGGAAAAAAATGAATTGGTGTAAAGATGATTTGGGAAGTCGACGATAAAGACTATAATTATAATATTTATATATATTTAAAAGATTAATTTCATCCGAGACTTTTAAGTTTTGACTGAGTATTTATAAATTTGGAAGGTGTTTTAATTAAAAGTTACAAGCAGGTTTATACATTTTAATTTGAATTAAAGATATATCATAGAATTATTCTGACCTTTTTTTAACAGTAATAATGCAATCAAATTATAAACTTATGGTTCCCACTTGGCACATGTAGCTTATAAACAATTTAAATTAAGATTCGTATTTAACAATACATCATTAAGAGGTTGTTTGGATGCTTTATATATATATATATATATATATATATATATATATAAAGAGATCATTAGACTAATACTACTTTGATTAACGCCATTTATATTTAATTAAACATGAAATTTTGATTTTGAATATGATACTTAATTTAATTTATTTATATAATTATTTTTAAGAAATAATATAACATTCAATCGTTTGGGATATTTAATAAAATATGAAAAACTGATTTCGAATGTAACATTTAATTTAATTAATTTATATAATTATTTTTAAAAAATAATATAACATTCAATAAATTTAAAATTTAAATGTCAACACTTATAATCCATTCATTTATCTTAAATTACAATATCTTTAAATAAAAAAAACCCAGCTTACCAAAAACAAACAAACGATCATCAGCTTGAAATTCTAATGATTTTCAAAATGGCACTGACATGTTGTTGAGATATTGAATATACACTTGATACCGATCGATAGACGAAAACAACACAAGAATTTTCGTTGTCAAATGATAATAATTACGCAAGTAGGGCTATTAACTGATTGAGGTATTAAATACTTGAACAAATGGATGTTGATTAAGCTAGCAAGTAGAAACTATCTGCCCTGCCCCCACTATGAACCGACATAATGATTTTTAATTTAGATAAAAATGTTCCCCTCACCGATTAACAGATGTTTTCCATCAATATTTCTGCAGTCTTAATCATCTGATATCAGCGGATTAGTTAGGGATTAATCAGTGACAGGAGATTTAATAGTATTATTGCATATATGACTTTTCAAAATAAAACAAAACGCCGTTGCAAGAATAAACACAACAGACTACCATATTAATTTCTTTGCTAAAGAACAATGAAAGCTTTTTTTCAAAGTGACATTTCTTTTTCATTACAACGAAAATGCATGTGCCAGTCTCTCCCTCTCTCTTCTTTTTTTTTTTTCACCTAAAAAACGTGCAAATCCCTTGTCGTTTAAGGCATTAAAAGAAACCGAAATCCTAGATTAGTGTTTCTAGTTTTAACCTAACATTGAAATCAATTAGAACGAAGAAAGTGAAGCATGAAGGTGTCCAAATTCATCAAATTGTTGATTCACATTTGTGCATGATTTACGTAAAGTGGGTTTAATTTAAAAAGAATTATCAAATTAGAAAAAAAAATCGAAAAGGAAAAGGGGAAAAAACAACGGGGAAGTGTTAGGTTGGCTAGAAAAAAATGGAAAGCGTCGAAATCACTTCAACTTATTCAACTTAAGGTTGGCCAACCAAATTTGTTTTTGAGTACATTTGGGGCGGGGGAATTGTACTTTACAAAGAGACCTAAGATCGGAAAAAATTTACGAAGTAATCCTTCTTCATGCTTTAACTTCACTTTTAGAAAACTTCGGAATAGCTACCTAGGTAGTTAGGTAGGCAAAACTGGGGAAGGTTAGAGAGAGGAATTTGGTTGGCTAATGGAAACAAATGAATCCATTGAAAACTTCCTACTTTTTTTTTTTTTTAATTATAAAATATGGAAAATATTAATCTAAATATACTGTTCTTATTTTTATAAATTAATTGGATATTGAAATTATAGGCTTAGAGTTAGAAAGAAGTTTTGTGATTGAAACTCAAAGAAATCTTATATATATAAAAAGTAGCTGCAGTCAACCATAGTAAAATGAAGTTATGAAGGTATCAGCTTAGTTTTTCTATGTTAATTAAATCTATATGACATGGTAAGATTTTATATATGCTAACCCAGTCAAATGAAATGTTTATATAGGTTTCAATCCTAGGGGGACCCCAAACATTTTTTAGGGATATACATGTGTATGCCAATTCCTTTTTTATTTTACCTATCTATATTTTGGTTTTAAAAAAAAAAGATAGTGAATTTGTAGTAAGAAACGTACAAGCAATTTTGACATGTTTATAGTGTATCTTGAAGTAGGAATTATGATAAACAGAGATTTTCGTCTTTTAAATAATAATATGAAAAAATTTTCATATTCACTAAAATTAAATTTAAAATTTAAAAATTACTAATTTCTTTTTAAAAACACTAAACATAATATTTTTAGCTCAAGTTTCATCCTACTATAAAAAGACTAACACAAAGTAAAATATATATTTTTTAATTTTTAATTTATCTCTAAATTTTCATAACTTATTATTTATTTAGTTAAAAAAGACATACATATTTAATTTTTTTTTTGAATTCGTTATCTTTAAATATAAAATTTAATAATATACTAATTGATTTAAAGAATAATCAACCCAAATAAAATACTTAATTTCACTAATTTGTAAATTAGATATAATTGTCTAATTCAAACGTAAAATAATAAAAATATTTACTATGCACCATAAGCAAACAATAAACAAACATTTTATTGGTCTCGAAGCTTTTGATTTAATAGTTAAAAGCGTTTAAAAGAATATTAATGGTTTGATTTTGAGTCAAAATTTTTTTTTATTCTTACTTGTATTAAGATTTTATTCTCTTGATATAATAATAATAAAAAAACAAACATTTTCTTAAAGCTTGTGTCTCAATTTCATACGTATACTATATTATATTTGATAAAATGAAAACCCTTTTTTATTAAAAACAATATAATATACTTACATAATAATGGTATCACTAATAAGTATTACACTCATAGTCAAACTATTTTGTTTTAGTCATAGATTCCAGATGCAAATTGGGTAAAAACTTGGAGGTATAAAATAAACAACTAAGGCAAACCACCCTTATTAAAGCAAATTCATAAATAATAAAAAAAAGGAAACACCCAATTAAACACCTTCCAAAATCGCTAGAACTTAGAAAAATGAAAATACCAACGATAATAGTTTACTTTTCAAATTTGGAAACTTGAAAAAAAAAAAGCCCACTAATTAGGGTGTTTCGGTAATACCACCCCTTTCCCAAGCCCTTATTTATCTCCGCTTTTCATCTTACATCTCAAACCCCCTTTCTGCCCTTTACACCACGCACTCCCGTTCCAACGCTCATCACCCTCAGCGTCAACTCGCCGGCGACTCAGTTCCTGGCGTCTAACTTTAACAATTTTTTTTATAAAATTTATCCTCTTTTGATCTTATAAATTGATTTTGGTTTTTGAAGTTGAAGAGCGATGGGGTCGGAGCTGATATACAGAGGCCATGAGACTCAGACTGCTTCGGATTCATATTCGCCCAAACCCGTTAAGCCATGGGCCTCCGTTACCCGCCCGATTCATTATCTGCTCCGAGAACAACGCCTTCTCTTCGTGCTCGTTGGCATTGCGATAGCCACTCTGATTTTCACCATCTTCCCAACCTCACGTCCTCCGGGAGTCCCCCGCCACCACCTTACCACTACGATCCCTGATTCAATCACCTACTTCCCCATCGAGACACAAAACAAGTTCTCCTACCCTCACCGCGTCGGGTTTGGATCGGCCAATCCGACCGGTAAGATTCCCTTGGGGCTAAAGCGGAAAGGTTTGAGAATCGTCGTAACGGGTGGAGCCGGGTTCGTCGGGTCCCACCTCGTGGACCGTCTTATAGCGAGAGGAGACAGCGTGATCGTGGTCGATAACTTCTTCACGGGAAGGAAAGAGAACGTCATGCACCATTTCGGTAACCCTAACTTCGAGCTTATCCGACACGACGTGGTGGAACCTTTACTCTTGGAAGTTGATCAGATCTATCATCTCGCATGTCCCGCTTCTCCTGTTCATTACAAATTCAACCCCGTCAAAACTATCATATCCTTTTTATCTAATATACTTTATAAATCCCCGTAACTCTGTTTTTGCTTTTTCTTTTTTTTCTCGTTCAGTAGTATATGC
The DNA here is from genome assembly GCF_002303985.1 of Durio zibethinus. Next base: position 4,418,612 of record NW_019167938.1, on the reverse strand, counting down.
ATGTTTTACCTTAATTGGGGTTGGAGGTGTGTGTTTTTACAAGACGAATGTGGTGGGGACATTGAACATGTTAGGGCTGGCGAAAAGAGTAGGTGCCAGGTTCTTATTGACCAGTACCAGCGAAGTGTACGGAGATCCTCTGCAACATCCACAAAAAGAAACTTACTGGGGCAACGTTAATCCCATAGGTTAGTCCCTCTCTCCTTTCTTATTGGAAAATTTCTGTGGCCGGAAAATCTAGGAACTTGGATTTTTTCTTTATATCTTTTCTCATTTCCAATTTCACTAGTAGTTCCAATTGTCTTCAATCTGGGGTGGGGATTGGGAATTGGGTTTCTTGTACACATTTTGTTGTCCTGTTTTGGAAGTTTAAAGTATTGCAAACATGGCGCCGGTGCTGGCGCTCTAGATATTTTTAGATCTGGTCCAATTTTAACGTTTCACGAGGAACCCGTGATTACTGGCCCCTTAAATCGTACGGCCAACAATTTTACTTTCTATCCTACAGCACACTAACACGTAGCGTAATTTACTGCCACTTCAGAAAAGAATCAGTTAGGTAATTATCAGAAAAATTAAAAATGGAAAATGGACTTTTTATTTTTATTTAATTTTCGGTTTTGGAATGGTGAGTGAGAAATGGAAATTGCAGTAAAATTTGTCTTCTGAATGTGGAATTTAGTTTTAGTTTTGATCTGGCTGGTTGTGTTTGTTGTTGTTTGCGCGTGTCTCTCTGTTTACATTATGAAAAAAGCACATTTTCAATTGGGAATTGACCAAATTGGTTTGAATGTATGATGATAGGTGTCCGAAGCTGTTATGATGAGGGTAAGCGTACCGCTGAAACGTTGACCATGGACTACCATAGGGGAGCTGGAGTTGAGGTTATCTATTATATCGACACTTTTTTTTTTTTGCTGTACTAATCTAATTTTAAGCCTACGTAATCTTAATTAATTTATCTCCACTGACATAGCTCCAAACTTTTAAATTACTCGTATAAATATGAGTATTATTCTATTAATGTATAAAATTTTCTGTTTGATTATTTCAGGTTAGGATTGCCAGAATTTTCAATACCTACGGACCTCGTATGTGCATCGATGATGGTCGTGTCGTTAGCAATTTCGTTGCTCAGGTACCCTTTTTGTTTTAGTAATTTTTAACAATTTGTTTGATAGGGCCATTGGGATTGTTAATGTGGATAATTAAATCATGAATGCAGGCTTTAAGAAAGGAGCCCTTGACTGTGTATGGTGATGGGAAGCAGACAAGGAGTTTCCAATATGTTTCTGATCTGGTAAATGATGTTTGATTATTGTTTTAGTCAGAATTCTTTCTGATCAAAATTTTTTTATGACTCTTTTCACCTTTTATTTCTCTTTATTGTCCATTGGAAATGTTGGTGCCATAATACTGCATTATTTTTTTGTATTGTTATAGTTTAACGTATGATTCTTAGCTGGAATGAATCTAAAATTTCTAGTGTAAAACTAGAAAACTAGGAAATGCACATGATTTAAAAAGTACATCCTGACATTACATGGTAAAAGAACATTCAAAATATGAATATATGATATTTCTGTATAGGAAATGTTACGTCTTGTGCAATAAGATCTTAATTGACAGGATCTTCTATGGTTCTGATTTTTCCTGTGGAGGGTGTAAAAATTAATTGAAGAACCATACTCCATGTGACTTTGTGCCAGATGAATATCCCAAGTGGACCAGCAACTTTTAATTGCCCCATAAGTATGAGGCATGCATCATTGTTTTTTCAGTGCCAATGGAACTAATAGTTCTTCCAAACCAGTTTTAAACAAATTGTACTTAAAAAGATGGTATCCTCCTGCTTCTTTTAACAATATCTCAAGTGACCTTTTGGGATTTTTTATTGTATTATTTTATATGATTGGCCAGCGTTTTAGAATAAATAGTTGGTACTTGCTTTTGAGTGCACTACGTTATCTTATCTGGGGTAGGTTTTTCCCCAGGAAACATTTTATTGATGTATTATTGCTAATGCTGTGTAGCTAGATTTGTGGGGTATATGCTGTTCAGTTTTTTGTCTAATATCAATACTGTCCTGTCCTCTGGTGTATATGCTAAATCAGAACTTTTCTCTGCTCTCTACATTGATTAACGCATAGCATAGCTGTTTATGCTCATGTTTATAAAAGTAATCTGTGTTGAAAAAGGTGGAGGGTCTCATGCGCTTGATGGAAGGAGAACATGTTGGACCGTTTAATCTTGGAAATCCAGGTGAATTCACCATGCTTGAGCTTGCTGAGGTAAGTTATAAACTGAAAAGTAGTATTGATATTATTTTCTAAGGAAGCTGATGAAGCTAATCTGAAATGTGTTGGTGATATTGATGACAGTGATTATTGCAATTAAATGCATGAGATCTTAGTTTCAATCATGGGTGCGCCATAAAATAAATACTGTGTTCACAGTCTGATTTGATTCAGATTTCAGAGTCTTGTTAGTTGAGGTCTTAAGTGACGTGGAACCCTGTGTGTTCATATAGATGTTGAGCACATCTCTTCCCCTTCTTTTCCTGTCCCTAATTGAGAAAATGAGACAAATTAACATCCTAAGCTTGTGTAGCATATGTTGAAGAGTTACTTTTATTATTTACATTTTTGTAGTATGTTTCCCGCATCCTTCATATGTGTGTGTGTAGAGGATGGATCAACTTAGCGGTGTAAAACTAAAAAAATTTAACATATTTTTCTAAGCATTAATTTTAATAGTTTTGAAGAATGAGATTAAACCATTTTTTCTTATTTTTATTTGTCTCTCTCGTCCATTTGATCTATTGAAATCAATGTTTAAAAGAATATGTAAAATTTATTTACTTTTACACTGTGTAAGTCAACTCTTTCTCATATATACATCAATAATTTTTCTTGGAAAGTACTGAGATTTCTCCATTTGTATTTACAGGTGGTCCAAGAAACAATTGACCCCAATGCAAAGATAGAGTTTAGACCCAATACAGAAGATGACCCACACAAGAGGAAGCCAGATATCTCTAGAGCCAAAGGGCTACTTGGTTGGGAACCCAAAGTATCCCTCCGAAAGGGTCTCCCTCTAATGGTTTCAGACTTCCGGCAACGTATCTTTGGTGACCACAAGGAGGGCAGCAACGCCAACAATGCATCATCTTAAGGTGCCATATAGACACTCACAGACAGGCCAATCAAATATATAAATTGTTCAGTGGAAAAGAACTCCCTTTTCCACATTGAAGCATTATATAGTTAGCGGCAGCAGCAGCAAATGAAGTCTCTTTAGAATAGATTTTGGAGGTTTCCCTTTTTGACATGCGTTTCCCAACTTTGTGATTTCCATGGCTCTATACAGTGAGCTTTCGAATCTAAAAATAACATTTTATCCTATTTTTTATGCAGTAGCTGACAGCTGCTTATGTTCAACAGCAATAGTGAATACCCTATGCATTCCCATACTCATATCTACATTTATAATTCTTTTGTTTGCTTATATTAGTTTGTCTCAGATTACTCTTACAACAATTACTCCAGCTCTTTTGGTCAGTCCCTCGGTTTCTTTCCCCTTTTTCCTTTTCTCAACAAGGGTGCGGCCGTTTCTGTAAGAGTCTACTCCTTTTCAATTAAAGAAGGATTCATGAAGTTTCTTGCTAGTAAAATATGGGAGAATCTTGATGTTAGTGACACCACGAATGAATCAGAAAAAAAAGAAGACAAATTGGATCTTACAAAAGCGACGGATATTCTAATCTGTTTCCGTGAATCAAAGAAAACTCTTACGAAAAAATCTACACGAAGGACATGAATGAGTAAGAGATTATTGCCAAGTAGAAAGGTTCGACTCTGCCAAACAATCTTGATGCCTGATCTGTTTCCATGAATAAGTCTCGACTATCAAGTTGCAAGCCTCAACTTCCTTCCCCTCCTTGAGTTCATGTGAATCTGAATGGGTGCTTCACTTAGTCTAAAACTAGAGTTCACCAAAGAGATGGTTTTAGTTTCGGACAAAAACTAGTAGCTTAAGATTCGCTTTTCGCCCAAAAATTGTCCTGGTACTAATGGCCCAACCTAGTTAAGAAATGGCCTCATAGCACTTCGCCTCTTTTAGGACCTTCAGGAAGTAGTAGTCTATACTCTGGAGTTTGAAAGATAGGAATCACCCATTGGGCTTCAGGGTATATTTTGTATGAGACATTATAGCAGCCATGTTAGACTTCTAAACCCAATACTCAGAGCTGCTGACTAAAGATTGGTTTGGCTAACTAATTTCACCATGGTTCTTGGACATAGTACGCCTTAAACAGAAGTTATGACAGAAAGAAACTTGTTTCAGACATCATAGAATAACTCATCATCAACTTCTCACTTTGGATTTCTAAGACCAATGATAGAAGAGTCTCCTCTCAGGAACAACTTAGTGATGAACCTATCTTTGTTCACTGGAAGAGCTTTCTTCTTGCCTTTGCCAGTTTTTGGTACCTGAACTAAAGTTAACATATGAGCAGTTAGATGAAACTACTAGCCCTTAGATCTTATAGAATAGGATTGAAGTAATAAAGTGGTCTAAAATATTCACTGCAGAAATAAACTGAACTCAGTCCACAACTCTCCTACATTATCTATAACCATGTTGCATTGCCGATCAAATGCCCTCACATGGCCAAGAAGCTTCTCATTGTTTCGGCAGTTAATTAACACCTGAGTGACCAACAAATATTAAAAAAAAGAATTACAGATTCAAATAAAATTAAAAATTCAACAAGAAAAAAAGAAAAGAGGCACGAAATATCCATTTATCTATTCACTCACTGATCTCACAGGCATAAATGAAATATAAAACTCCACAATAAGCTGGAAAACATAGGGCTATCAGGAAACCAACTTTCATAAGAATGGGAGGGAAAAACATGTAAAACATGCTAAATAAGAAACTCCATGATTGCAAGCCTGCAAGACAGAGCTAGTCTGCCACAGAACTCCCCTTAAAAACAGTCAACTAAAACCATCACAGCACACTGCAGCTGTGGTTATCCCAAACAGTCCCTGTAGCTAAACCTTTCAGTCACCAGTGAAACCACTGGCTTAACCCTCTATTTACCTTACATCTAACCATGCTTATTAACTTTGAAGTAATCGATTAAAAGCTTCCTTCAATAGTAAAACCACACACATATTACCTGGGTGTTGTTTTTAACACTCATTATCAGCCCAGACAATGGCACTATGTTGAATTGTTCTTCCTCGTTATTCCCATCCTGCCCAAAATACTATAATTTTATTAAATGACTACTACGAATTTGAATTGTAGAAAAGATAGTTTTCAATAAAAAAAAAATCATTCCCTATTAAATTAAGAAAGAAGCATATACTGATAAAGGAAGCAAGATTACTAATATTGGTATCCTCATCCATAGGCTCACAGCAAAATCTTTTCAGAAGGAGAAGTGAGTAAACCTTAGGAATTTCGTTTAAAACTTTAGAAGAAACAGTGATTTATTATGGGCATGAAAATCCCTAAGAATTAGTAGGGAAAAACAGAAATTAAAAAAAAAGTACCTCATCGCGATTTAATGCGATTATCACCCAGCAATGCCTGCAAATATTAACAAATTAGGGTTCATTAAATTTTTTTTTCAATGGAAGAAATGAAGATGAAGAATCGAAAAACAAAAGAAAATGAGAGTAGAAAGATTAACTGAACTTACAGAGTTAGGGTTTCGCGAGAGGGGTTTCTTTCTCGGAATAAGATTCTCAAACGGGCCACAGTTGAATAGAAATATACAGGGTTCAAGCCGAACGTTCAACGAAAGAAAAAGGCTGTTTAGCGCTTCAGATTACGGTCCAATAGTTCGTGTCATGGACATTAAGTTGGGCCTCCATGGTACAGTAACCCATGACTATATATAGGGATATTAATATTATCCATATTCAATGAAAAATCTTACTTTTATTTCGGATAAAGAAAAATATTATATTATGAATACGAAGATAAAAAGGTTATGAATTGAAATTTTTATTGTGTATGGATACGAAGACGAGTAATATAATATTTGTTATGTACTTATATCCTACATATATATATTTATATATAATTAATGAATAAATTTTTTATTAAAAAATATATTAGTATATATTTATAAAAAAGTATTAAAATATACAAGTTAAAAATAAAAAAAAACTAAAAAAATAATTTTTTTATTTTTTAAAAAATTTTATGCGTATAAAAATTATCCAAACCATTAAATATTTACAGGAATGAGATGGAGATAAATTTAAAATATCCATTGAATATGAATATAAGAATTGATATAATATAAACATTTGAGAATTAGATAGAGAATATTTTACTCGTTTCATATCCTATCCATTTATATCCTTAAATATATTAAACAAAAAATTTACATAAATATTTAATAATTTCAAGTTGACTTCAAACGATAAAAATTTGAATTATGAACTCTCAAATTAAGAATATGACATTTTGTTAACAATTGACATTATTATCTAAAAAATGTGATTATAGAGGCTAAAGGACCACGGTCAAAATAAGTACTGTATGGTACTACAATTTTGACATTTTTTGAGGTGCAATCCTAGCCTTCCCTTGACAATTTCATTCAAATTCTAAGTAGGTACTTACTATTTATAAAAACTAGAACGTGTGTAATATTGGAAGCTAAATCTATTACTTTACATGCGTACTTAAAGCCTCAACAAAAGAAATGAGGAAAAGATTGATGTTTTTGACTTAAGTTCTTTCTAATTTGGGGGAATTTATGAAAATATGGCATCATGTAAATGTTCTCCAGATGACCAAATCGATAAATTTTTGTTCTTTGAATATTAGGACACTTGTAATCTTGAAAGGGAAAAGAGTATGTATCTCTCATAATTATACTTGATCGAAGAATAACCACATTTATGGATTTAGCTTTGTATTTTTAAAACTATACAACAGTCAACAAGGTCAAGAAATGACCAAGCATTGGGGCCTCAATGGATCAATGATGGCGTACTTGCAGTAGGTGGTATTGGCCTGCAACTGCAAGTGCATCATTTGCATTTATGTTATATATATATTCCAATTACTCGCTGCAATTAGTTCACAACAGGAGTGGGGAGGAAGGAGCTATCACTGTAACTTATCAATGATTTTGTTGGAACCATTAACTTCATTGGCAGTGAACACAAAGCAAGCATCATAAGTTTTTCTCGCTTCCCTGCCTCCAATATAACTTGAATAGTGGTGCAAAGGAGATTTTGGGTTTTTGTCAGTCAATCTGTCAACAATCTATAGCTCAAATCGAGCATTTTTAGGGACCCCAACAGCAACAAAACATTTCAGTGAAACAAATTAATCGTCCACAAACATTTCAGGTTTCGTTTTTATTCCATGAGTTTTCCCCTTCAAGGGTTCAGTTTTGTCGTTTTGGGAGAATATAAAAGTTATGCTGCAGAGAAATATACAGAGACAACAGCTAAGTTGATACTATCAGGCTACATTGCTGAGTGGGTGTTGTGTGCGAAGTCCCTTCAATCCACACAAATACCTCCCGTTTGATTGCGTTCTGCCACTGGTTGTTGCCATTGACATTGTCGTATTAGTGAATTTTTTGAACCCTTGGTTGAAAGGATGAAGAATTTGCTCAAACGTTACAGCATTGCAGCGCTTGTCAAGCCAAGCTGTGATATCTGCAAAAACTATTTCTATGTTTTCATCGGGCTCTCCTGATGTCAATCCATGCCACATCCCTGGATACAATTTTATGGTTTTGTCCCTGCTGCTAGCTTTCTCATACAAGGCCTTGCTTACTTCAGGATCTGTTACTATATCTGCTTCCCCATGCAACACAAAGAAGGAGATTGTCACCTGCCAAAACAACCCAACCAACCGGTGTAAATGTAACATAAATGAAAAAGACTCCCCGTTTGCCGACAATTCAACTACCTAATTTCTTTTCACTCCATTAACTCATTCAAGGATCCTAGTGCCTCACGTAACAAGGAAACCTATAATAAGAACCTTCTGACAATGTACATTATGAGTTCATAATAAAGGACCTAACAGCACCTACTATTATTTATTACAGTTATTTTTTCCCCTACAATGCAGTAACATTTACAGACTGATGTGCAACTCTATCCCTGAATTGTAGAACTTCTTTCATGATTGAGGCTTAAAACCACATAAAACAGAAACAAGTAATATTTTTGCAATGGGGAGGGCTCAAGAGGGGATGATTTTAACCTCATTTAAACCATCTTCAAGGCTCATGCTGGTTCTGAGCATTTCAAGCGCTGTTTTCAGTCTAGGCTTGTCTTGATATATTAACTTATTGTTCCTTATCTGCATCCATCATAAATCAAAAAGACCCCATGAGCTATACATAATTACAGTATTAAATCATTTAAATCAACTAAACTAATCAAAGAGGAGCAAGAATTAACAAGAATAAAAGGAATTGAATATCCTCACCACTTCTCGCTTAGTAGGGTCCTTGAATGCTGACTCAATGACGTCTTTTGTGGGTACTATCTTCCATTTAGGTATAATTTCTTCCATTTTTGTCAGAATATTCACGACCACTGGATGTGGCTTCACTTTCTCTGATATCTATAAAATTTTTGAAGTACAATTAGAAATAGACTATATATATATATATATATATATATATATATATATTCTCACCATTACCTTACACATTGGTGCAATGAGAACAGCACCATTCCAAAAGGAAGGGGCCTTTTTATGAAGCAGTAGGGCCACTGCGCCGCCCATTGACTCTCCATATAAGAATCTGGTCTTGTCCCTGTATTCTTCCTGCGCTGGAAAATCATGGTGGCAGATTTAGACGGTGAACTAAAAGAGAGAAGTTGGTTAAGCAATTGAGGTAAGTACGGGTAATACACATACCACAGATGGATTTGAAAAAATCACTGCAGTCATCAACGATGTTTTCAAACTTCTTAATATAACATCGGGCACCCTTTGACCTTCCATGTCCTTCATAATCAATCCCAAACACGGCATATCCTCCGGCAGCTAGCCTGGTTCCACATTCTATTAAAATCATTATATCAGATCAATCCTGGCCTTGACCAACTCCATTAATCAATTCCAAACACACACAAATGAATATTATGTTACCACTGTAAGAACTTTGATTTCATTAGACTAAATTATCACAAATGACTAACTATGTTGAATCTTCTGATCACCTAGCCAACTTAGGGAATCATGCAATAAAGCCAACATCATTGACTTTTAATCTCTAATAAATTTTTACATTTCATTAAACAATAGGTCTTCTATGAGCAGAAAACAGGTTCAGATATCCCAAAGGAAAAGGGAATATAAATAAATGTTTTAAATTTTTACATTTCTTCGCTGAATTGTCCCGTCATCATGATTTAGACCAAGCAAATGTTTCTTTCCTCCTCCTTCTAATAGAATTCATCCATTAGCTTATGGTTTCTGATAGTCCTTATTACAGAAATCTTGGTGGGGCTAATTTGGATGGTGAGTCCAAGCAATTGAATGTATGCCTACCAAACCAACCCAGCTGACCACATTTTAAATTTCAGTTCCGAATACAGAATATGACCCACCAGAAGATTTACACAGCTTCAAATCTTTATCAATGTTATAGATGATCATATAGAACTAGAACACCCATCATTATTTGAAGGAAAAGTGACTATCATGTACTAATAAATAACTAAATAATTAGTCAAGCATAAATTCAGTTATAACAATACTTTTTTTTTTTTAAATAAAGCTTCAAACTAGCTTTTTGAGCTGCTTGTTGTTGTAACATCAACACAATAACAATATCAAGTTGATCATCGAACAAATCAAAATGGGAAAAAGCTTAAAAATCATACTGAAAACGTTGGCTTTATTTGGCCTTGCGTACATAATAGAAAATCCTTCAGAATGTCATGCCAATGTTAATAACTCTTTTTATTTTCCATGTTAAGGAATAATTTCAGGATCTATCTTATACTTCCCTATATGATTAAACAATTAAAATGAGAAATTGGGTGTCCAAAACTGGGGTTGTTTATTTGTGGCTGTTAAATGTAAGTAATTCTTGAATTAAGACTGCCAACTTAGTTTGGTTTGAAGTTCCCCATCTCCATATTCTACCTGAAACTTAAATTGAAGGAAACTGCCAAACACTGTTTGCATCCATCTTAACAAAGATAATTAATTTCAGTAACTCATAAATACTTTGGTGGTTGATGACAAGATGACCCAAATTATTTGGCGAGCTAGGCAAGCAAACGCTGCTGGTAATATTATTGTTCACTATTTAAACTTGGGTTGAGAGAAAAAAAAAAAGGGTAGTCAATTCTGGGTAGGAAATTTTGTTTAATTCGTTTGGTAGTTTGTTATTCAGGGACGGATCCAAGATTTTTAATCAGTGGAGGCAAGTGTTTTAGCTTAATTTATTAAAATTTTCATTGAAAGATAAATTAATATAAAAAATTTTAAACAAATTAACATATATAACAATTTTTTCTATAAAATACAATTTTTTATGCCATAAATACAATATCTGTGTAGCTAAAATTAATTACATGGTTATTGATGAAGATAATCTAAATACTATTATATCATAGATAAATTATTTTTGGATACATGCTCCTATAGACATAGGCATATATAAATATATATATTTATTTAATAAAATTTTTTCACTTGAAATATAGACACATATAAATATGTATATATATTTATTTAAGGAAATTTTAATTATAAAATTCTTAAATATAGATATAATATATGAAATATTTACTTTAATTTCTTATTCATTATAATGTGACAAATAATAAAAGCTTATTTTCTTATATATAATGAAAATAATATTTTTTATATATAATGAAAATAAGAATAAAGACATAAATCTATGTTAATTAAAAATCATTTTTTATTTTTTATTTTTATTAATTCACACTTATCTATATGAAATGTAAAAGTTTTTTATTTGTTTTTCTTTAAAATTCATGTATATATTATAATGAAATTGCTTATCACTCAAAGTATAAATGTTCAATTACTAGATAAACAATAAAAAATTTTCTTTCGTGATCTTCAATTTAATGAAGGCAAATATGATGAAAATTTTTTTTAATAAGGGCAAAGCTTGAAATTTCTAAAATTTATAAGATTTTTTCATAATTAATCTAAAGCATTTTAATATTTCAACGAGACAGCTACCCCACAATCCTATACGTAAATCCGTCCTGGATTCCTAATGAAATGTGAAAACCATTTTGAAGCTACCGAGTTTGGAAAATTATTGTTTTGAGTTTGATGGCATAGCCTATGGCAACATGCAAGAAAAAAGGCTTTACTTCAGCAACGATATTTAAGTGTTGGAATTTTGATATTATTTGAAAAAAAAAATTGTTAGTGAGTGGTTTAAGAATTTTTTAAAGTTAATTAATATTTTTTATTAATTTTAGTAGTTGATAATTAATAATTAATTTTTAATTTAATCAAAGAAAATATTATTTAATACAATAATAATAACTTTAAAGAGTATATTCAGATATTAAATAGCAAAATTTAAAAAAAAAAAAAAACAAAAAATAAAGGAAATTCTTGAACGGAAAAAGAGTGACAAATACTGACGAAAAAGAGTTTTAAAAAAGGGTAATCGGCCGTTAAAGAGTATTTATTACCTCTCATGAATCCACTGCACTCCACACCATATCCTGCAACCACATTAATGAATTAAATATTTTACACCCATGACCCAACTAACCTTTTTTTTTTTTTTTTTGCTTTTTGCTAAGTAATAAACTGAGTAATTATTGAAGAGAGAAAGAGAGAGGGGTACCATGACAAAGGAAAACAAGAGCCTTCGGAGAAGAGAAAGGCAACCATCTGCAAGTAAAAAGCAAAGCTCCTCTTGAATTCCTTATATGCTCCTACACCCTCACATTCAACCCACAATCATGAACGTTTAACTCAATCTCCACATTCTTAAAAAGAAAAAAAAAAAAACAGTAACAAGCATGAAAATAAATACAGAGGAAGAAAAACCCATTACTAAGGCTAATTACCTCCTGATATTCAACCGCCATGTTCATGAAAATAGAAGAAAAGACAGAATACCACTCTCTCTTTCTTTTTCTTTTTCACAATCACAAAGAGATTTTTGTTTTATTTACATATTAAGATATTAAAACTTTGAGAACAACCCAAAGATAAGTTACAACAGAGAGAGATATGAGAATGAAAGCAGTTAAAGGAAGAAAGAGCTGATTGACGTTGGAGGAACTGAAAAGTTATATTATCGTTACGAAAAAACCAAAATACAAAAGGAAATGAGAGCGAGCAAGGGCAAAAGCAAACGCAGGGTTTTTTTTTTTGGAGAGAGAGAGGGACGGAGAAGGAGACGCGTTGAGGATCAACTACTTGTGTATTCTTGGTTTCGAAAGTGTACTGCTTCGTTGTTTTATAGGAAATTTTCAAAAGAAAAAAAAAGTTACGGAAAAGGGATAACTGATGAGGTGGCGTTGTGGAGAGGATGGGAGCTGGGGAAGTGTTGTTTTTCTGTCTACTTCTAGAGAGTGGAGTTCATGGAAAGTGGAATTATATCAGCTCAGCCCTCAGCCTCAGCCTCAGATGCCCATGATTTTCCTCTTCTTTTGGATTCTCTCGCATTCCAATTCCCAAATTCCAATCCCCTCAGACTGTCTTTTTTTTTTTTTGTTGGTTTTTTATGAGTGCATGGGACGGTTATCTTGGAACTTAAAGGAGTAGAAAAAGGAAAGGGCATAGAATTTTAGATTTTCTTATATTAATCAGTACGCGCGGGTTAATCTGACAATTACAGAAAAAAAAAACTGTAATTAATACATTATTTTTTTAGAAAAATGCATTAAAATATTTTAATTATCTTTAATTTATATTATAATTACCCGTTAATTAAATTAAAAAGAAAATTTGCCACCTATTGTGAGAATAGGGAAGGCAAAACGAAAAATAATGAAAAAAAAGTACTAAAAATTAAACTATTTAATTTAGTTAATTTAATGATATTAAAGTTGATTTTAAGATAAAAAAATTTCGAATTCAACCGGACTCACAAAACTAACAAAAAAAAAATAGAACTATATTTTGTATTTTTGTATGGGTAAAATAGATTTAAACGTAGTGTTTGTTTCTTAACATATCAAAATTAATTCAGACAATAAATAAATAAGTAATTGCCAATAAAGTTTTGATCGATTGATTGATTAAAGGACAATTTATGGCAAGTCAGATTTGGATTCAAATACAAGTAACTTCAATGCTCACTTCAATTAAATAAATAAATAAAAGATTAAGGCTTGAAACTTTTAATGCTCAACTGAATTGCATTGTATTGTAAAGGGTTGTTAGGAGGTCCAATGTCAGACGTGGAAAACTATTTTGCCCAAAACCATGAAACTAATACTATGAATATATTAATGGTCCCACCGTCTCGTATAAATCTTAAATATTAGGTTGAGTATTATTATTATTGTGATAAATACCAAACTCATTTTTTCTACATACCCAATTCTAGAAAACAGCTTTAAATTCCAATAATAAAATAAATTAAAAGAAAAAGTATACCTTTTATGAATGGTATAGAAGATTATTTTTAAAGGTGTATTCTGTCATTTCATCTAATTTTTGTGCAGTTTCATAAGGCTCTGAGTTGATATACACAGATCAAACTTAAACTCGTTTAAAAAGAAGATGAAAAAAAAAAAAAAAAAGGAAAGCAAAAGTCCAGTTGAGAAACAATATCAGAAGCATTTAAAAAATTCTGATTTGGCCATCCCTACCTACCCTTATCCAGGAAAAAGAGATTTGTCTCTTGTTCCATGATATTATCAGTTTAATTACCGGATTTTCACGGGAGGGAAGGTGTATAAAGAAAGTTCCAAATAGAAGCAACTGGTTTCTGGTCCCAAAATCCGGTTGAAAAAGATAGTTCTAAACGACAAGATTGAATCAATTTATTAAGCACTAGTAGTGTAGTTCATCAACCATTGCCCATTAGTCCATTACTCACCTATATATTTCACAAACCCCACTTACCCTTCCATTTTGATTCACTGCAGCATTTTTTGCAAGCTTTGGATGACATTATTGGGGTTTACAATCCCTGTTCCACACTCATCCCAATCATCAAACTATTAGGAAGAGTAAGGTCCAACCCCATTGGTTTTAGCCAATTAAAATGCTTAAAGTTTTTTTTTCTTCAACTTAAGGAAGCCCTACTTATATAAAGCCTTAAACAATAAAAAGGAGGCTGTGTAATAGAGAAACACAGAATGTGGTGGCGTCGAAACCAAGAAAAAGAAGAAAAGCTAAGAAAAATAAAAAGAAAATGAAGACGAGAGAGTTGATTGAACGAAAGTCGATCCATGATCTAATTAAGTTAAAATTTTATCAGCCAGTTTATGATTTAGAGAAACAGAATGTGGTGGTGTCGAAACCAAGAAAACGAAGAAAAGCCAAGAAAAATAGAGAGAAAATGGAGACGGGACAGTTGGTTGAACGAAAATCGATCTATGGTCCAATTAAGCTGAAATTTTGTTAGTAAGTTTATGATTTAAAGTTCTACATTTTGAATGGTGAAGTTAGGTTTGAAGCTGTCTAGGAACAAATTTAGAGTGTATTTATTGAGTCACCTATTTAGTAAGATATCTCAAATTATCTTTTTAGTTGTTGATTAACTCTAGTTTTAGCTAGAGAAGAACTTTGTGTATCTATTATTTGATACCGAAGATTTTTTTGATTGGTTTGTAGTTTTTTTCCTCTACATTGGAGGATTTTTCACATAAATCTTGGTGTGCTTTATTTTTTTTGTGTTGTTGATTATTGATTGTTGTCTATTACTATAGGTTTATTGTGATATATTATTTTTACGTTGTTATGTTTATTGCTTCAGGCTCAATAAGTAGTATTAAAATTATGGTTATTTTAAGACATTGATACAGAAGCAGCTCAAGACAGAAGTAAATTTTATTTAAGATGAAAGGTGATACAAGTTTTATGATAAAATTGATAGTATCAAATTATTCAATTTAAAAGCCTATGATGAAAGATTTTTTATACTGTAAAGATTTGTATGAGTCGATATTGGGTGATTTAACTAAACCAGCATATATGAAAGTTAAAAGCTTAAAGAAGTTAGGCAGAAAAACACTGACTATAATCAAAAAATGGTTTGATATCAGCGTATGTTATCATGTAGTGCAGAAGGCAAATGCCCACACCATTTTGAAAAAATTATCAGCATTGTATGAGAGAAAAATAAATATGAATAAAGTTATGCTTGTTAAAAAGCTTGCAACTTTACAGTAAAAAGATAGATGATCGATTACAGAGTACTTAAGTGATTTTCAATATATATTTAATCGGATGACTACTATAGAGATTAAGATGGGTGATGAAATAAAGGCGTTATTTCTTTTGGGTTCATTGCCAAACAGTTGAAATATTCTAGTTGTGATTGTTCTTAATTCAGTTTCTGATTACAATGTGACATTAGAGATGGTAAATGACAGTATGCTTAATGAAAAAGCAAGATGAAAAAATTTAAACCTTGAGAATCAAGCTTTGGTCACAGAGAATAGGCGTAGAAACATCGCAAAGGTCAAAACTTAAAAAGTTATAGTAAGTCTAAACATAGATCCAAGTCCAGAGATAAAGAAAAATACTTTCATTGTAGTAAAGTAGGTCATATAAAACGATACTACAAAATCTTGAAGCAAAAAAAAAGATGAGAAAGATAAAAGTTTAGATGATGACAATATTGTAGCAATAAATTCAGGTAGTGATTCAATTACTTTGATTTGTACACGTGGTAATTGTAATCATGTTGGTGATTTCAGCATTGAATGGATAGTTGACATAGGAATGTCATATCAATGTATATCTAAAAAAGAGTTGTTTACAACTTACAAAACAAGAAACTTTGATTGCACTAAGATGGGAAATAATAATGTCTCACAGATTGTTAGAAATTGATGATATTATTATATAAACTAATATGGGCTGCATGTTGACTTTGAGAGATGTCAGACATATTCTTGATATGAGAATAAACTTGCTTGCTATTAATGTCTTTGATAAGGAAGGATATAAGAGTTGATAAAAGAATGGGCAGTGAAAACTTCTCAAAGGATCTATGGTAGTTACAAAGAGAAAACTATGCTACATAATGTATAAGACATGAATGTAATTGAATGGTAGCCAGATAAATGCCATTGAGGATGATGCTTCAAAAAACTTGTGACATAAGAAGCTGACACACATGAGCAAGAAGGGGTTACAGGTTTTGATAAGGCAGTCTCTCATTCTCTTAATCAAAGGTATATCTTTCAATTCATTTAATCATTATTTGTTTGACAAGAATCATAGAGTTTCTTTTCTTAAGAGTTCTTAGAGAAAAAAATAAATTGGAATTGTTTCATTTTAATGTATGTGGTCCTATTAAAACTAAGTCATTGGATGGTAATAGGTATTTTATTACTTTTATTGATGATGATTCACGTAAGACTTTGGTGTATATGTTGAAAAAAAAATGTCAAGTATTGCAGCATTTTTAAAAATTTCATGCCATGATGGAAATGATGACAGGGCTATCTTTGAAGTGTATTCAAACTAATAATGATGGAGAATACACATCCAAAGACTTTGAAAAGTACTGTTCAAAGCATGGGACCAGGCATGAGATGATAGAACCCGAAATATCATAACATAATGGTATAACTGAAAGGATGAATTGCACCATTATGAAAAAAGTTAAATTTATATTGAGAATGGCAAAATTATCAAAGCCATTCTGAGGTGAAGCAGTCAACATATCTTGTTATTTGCTTAACAGATCACCATAAGTTTTTTTGGGCTTTGTCATTTCAAAAAGAGTGTGGACAAAAAAAGATACTTCATAGTTCACTTGAAAAGTTTTGAATGTAAAACATTTATGCATGTATAAAAAAAGTAGAGGTCAAAGCTTGACAATAAAATCACATAGTGTGTGTTTGTAAAAATAATGATGAAAAATTTAACTACAGAGTATGAGATTCAATGAAGAGAAAGATAGTTAACAGTAAAGATGTAATCTTTTATGAAAAGAAAACCATAACATACCTAAAAAAAAAAAAAACTATACGGATTACTGTTAAGTGTGATGTTTCAATATCGATAGGAGTTCTACAAGAAAGAGCCATAGATGGTGAAAATGAGCAAGAAACAAATTTTGAGGATGTGAATAAGCCAGCTACAGTTAGTGATAAGCTAGATGCAATTAGTTTTGAGTAGAAAAAGCAATCTTTTCTACCTAAAAGTGTTAAGTATGGTGAGTAGTTCTCTTCACCAAAGAATGTTGAGCAGGAGGAGCTACCTTTGACATCAGATTATGTAAAGTCTTAGTCTAAAAGATCTACTAGAGAGCATAAACCATCTACCAGGTATCCAAGTTCAGATTTTATTTTAATTACTAGTAAGGGAGAGCCAAAGAGCTTTCAAGATGTGCAGACTATTCCGAATAGAGAGTACTGATTAAAAGTAATAAAAAAAGATGAAATCATTGTGAAAAAATAGTCTATATGATCTTGTTAAACTTTCAAAAGAGAGGAGATCGTTAAAGAATAAATGGGTATTGAAGTTGAAAAATGATGGTGACAAACTAGTGAGGTACATAGCTTGATTGGTAGTAAAAGATTTTTCTCAAAAGCCATGCATCAATTTTGATGATATTTTCTCTCCAGTTATAAAGTTAAGTTTCATTCGAGTAGTACTGAGATTACCAGCTAGTTTGAATCTTGAGTTTGAGCAACTTGATGTCAAGACTACATTCTTGAATAGTGACTTACAAGAGGACATTTATATAAATCAACCTGAAGATTTTAAAGTGAAAGAGAAAAAACACTTAGTTTGTAAACTGAAAAAAGCTTGTATGGCTTAAAACAAGTTTTGCGACAATGGTACAAAAAGTTTAATTTTTTTATGGTGAGCCACAGTTATAAAAGAACGGTAGCAGATCTTTGTGTGTATATCAAAAAATTTTATGATGGTAACTTCATTATTCTTTTATTATATGTTGATGATATGTTGATTGTGAGACAAGATACTGATATGATTCACAGGTTAAAAGAACAATTGTCTAAGCCTTTTGACATAAAGGATTTAGGTCCAACAAAGTAGATTCTCGGTATGAACATTATCCAAGATAGAAAAGTTGAAAAAGCTATGATTGTCATAGAAAAACTATATTGAACGGGTGCTTAGTAGATTCAACATGTAACATGCTAAATCAGTTAGCAGTCTACTTGTTAACTATTTTCATCTTAGTAAGAAATCTTATCCGGTGACTAAGAAAGAGCAATTAGTTATGTTTAGTATTCCTTATTCTTTTACAGTCGGTTCTTTAATATATCTTATAGTTTGTACACGGTTTGACATTGCTTATATATGTGGTGTAGTGAGTAAATTTCTTTTTAATCCAAAAAAAATTCATTAAAAAGTAGTGAAATAGATTATCAGATATTTGAATGGCACCTAAAAAAGGTGCTTAAGTTATCAAGTTTCACAACCAGTTTTAAAAATGTTTACTAATGCTGATATGGTAGGTGATTTTGATAATAAAAAATCTACTTCAAGGTATTTATTCACTTTTACAGAAGAAGCTGTATCTTAGTAGTTTAAGTTACAAAAATGTGTTGCTTTGTCAACTACAGAGGCTAAGTATATTGCAACAACTAAAGCAGGTAAAAAAATACTTTGGATGAAACATATTTTCTTCTTGAATTAAGGTTGAATCGAAAAAAGTATGTGATATTTTGTAATAGCCAGAATGCTTTAGATTTGAATAAAAATATCATATATCATGCTAAAATGAAGCATGTTGATGTTAAATATTATAGACACCCAATTTGGTCTAGGCCTGGATTAATTGGGCCTGGTCCAAATGGGCAAGATAGGCCCATATTTTTTATTTTATTTTATTTATTATTATTATTAGCATTATTTTTTTTCTTTTTCTTTTTTTTGTTTATTATTTATTTTTATTTTATCTTCATTAGTTTATTATTATTATTATTATTATTATCATTTTTTTGGAATTTTATCTTTTTTTTTCTCGATTAATTAGGAGATAATGATCAGATTAATTAAAAATAATAAAAAAATGATGAAGTAGATTTGGTTGTGAATTTGAGGGCTGGCAGAGTTGAGATTGGATTCAAAGATTAAATCTCAATCCCAAATGAAATCTCTTTGAATCTCAATCCCAAATGAAATTGAGATTAATTAAAAATTCTTCTAATCAATCTCTATAAATAGAGGTTGAAATACATAGAAAAGACATCGAAGGCACACAGAGAGAAAATAGAAGCAAAAATAGTGTTTAAAGGCAGTTTAAAATTAAAAATTTTTTTTTTTTAATTTTTGGCTTTTTTTTTCTGAGAAATTATGAAAAGTCCAGATTTCGAGCAATTTTTCGACAACATTCAAGTTTTTCAGCGAATAGTCCAATGAAAAACCTAGTTTTTGACCTGTTTTTCAGATTTTGGTATAACATTCAATCAAAATCTGGGTTCTGTTTAGAGAAAAAAAAGAGAAAAAAAAAGAAAGAGAGAGAAGAAGAGAGACGCATATACTAAAAGCTAAGTTTTTAACCTTATACACCCTGCTAAAACGACGTCGTTTTGGCGTTAGTAAACCCAGAGGATCCACGCATTTTCAAACAAGTGACCTGATCTGTAGCGCGACACGAACCAACGACCCACTTCTCTGCCTGGGTTTCAGCTAAGCCGAGCCAATCCGTTTTTCGTTGAGCTACACATTTGAGACATTTCTGTCTTTCAAGTCGAGCCGAATCCAAGCCAAGCCGAGTTGTTCCAAGATTTTTTTTAATTAATTAATTAATTAATTATATATTATTATTAAATTAAAATTATTTGGTATTCTTTAATTTAATTTAATTTAATTTCTTATTTCTTTTCTTAATGATTTTCTTAAAATAAAATTTTCAAAAAAATATTTTTAAGGAAAAGTTGAAAGTATCAATTTGTCTTAAAAATAATTTTTTTTTTTAAATATTTTTAAGAGAAAGTTCAAAGTATCAATTTTCCTTAAAAATAAAGTTTCTAAAATAAAAAAATTTCAAAAACATTTTGGGAGGAAAAATTGAAAATATCAATTTCCTTGAAAATAAAAAAGTTTAAAAAATATTTTTAGAGAAAAATTAAAAGTATCAATTTTCTTTAAAAATAAAGTTTCTAAAATAAAAATTTTCAAAAACATTTGGGGGGAAGTTGAAAGTATGAATTTTTTTGAAAATAAAAAATTTAAAAAATATTTTAAAGAAAAAGTTGAAAGTATCAATTTTCTTTAGAAATAAAATTTTTAAAATAAAAATTTTCAATTGCTTTAAGGAAATGTTGAAAGTATCAATTTTCCTTGTACAAAAGTAATAAGTTTTTTTAAAATAAAAAGAAAAAAATTTATATCAAAAGGTGAATCATTATTCTTTTTTATTATTTTATTTTATTTTATTTTATTTTTTGTAATTTTTTTAATATTAAATAATCCGACGATGGAGTCTCTGCAAATGAAATAATAATTTGTATACTCTTGAGGTGATGGGATTTTTCTTAATTTTTTGTCAAAAATGTTGGAATAAATCAAGAATAATTTTCAATAATTAATTACTTGGTAATTTTTTTAGGCTTAATAGGTAACACGAAATCAAGTCGGTACCATCTTTTGATGGGTGTTGTGAGGGTGTTATAACCTTCTTCACTCGTAACCGAACTTTTGAACCCGTTCTGGTTAATAGACTCAAACCTATTCTTTTAGGAACCCTTAATCAAGCTTAGGTGTTCCTTGAAATGATAGATTCTTTAGATGGCCAATCGTACCTAAACAAAAAATATTGGTGACGACTCCTTAAAATCAATGTCTAACGATAGATCTTCATATCTAAACGTCAGGATAGTTTGGTGACTCTGCTGGAAAAAAGTTGAAAGTCAAGCCAGCAAATAAATTTGTGTTATCTAAAAGCTTAATAAAATTAAACCTTTTGTATATATTTTTTATTCATTTATATTTATTTACTTTGTTAATTATGTCATTCATATGCATGTGTCTAACATGAGCTCTATACCCTAGCTTCATCCCTCTAGGAGGGAGTAAAGTACTTATTACTTTCGTGAAGTTTTAATGCTTTCGCAGTGGCTAGCGAAATACTCCATTCAAATTAAACATTTTTCGCTTGTAACCTGTAATGAGTGAAGATGGGATGTCTTACTAGTCTGTAATAGATGATAATGTAAGGAGCAATTTGAAAACCTTTAGACTTTAACCTCGAACCACATATAGTAGACCTTAGAAGTGCCTAACCTATAGATAGAGCCATCTCTTTCCTTTTAGAATTGACCAAAAACATAGGATTCATTCCTCTTATTGTGTATGACGTTTTAATTTTTTTTATTTATTTCTTCTTATGTGATGCACTAACCTCTTATCTTATTCATGTTTGTATGGTTCATGCTCATATCATAGAGTTACATAAAGAACATTTGCTTGAAAGACGATCTTTAACAAAGAGTTTTTCATGGATTTCATAGAACGACTAGTTTGCTCTTCATCTGTATTAACTCCTTATGAGTCACCTAACGAAGTAAAAGTTCAGTCAGAAAGGATTCAACTAAAGAATGAGGATTGTCTACCGATTAGCTATGATTCCAGTTTAACTCAAGAAACATCCATCCTCTTCGAACAAAATAATTTAAAAATTTTGGTTAATATATGGAAGAAGATGAGTCCGATTAGACAAAAAAAGTTTTGCCAGAGGCATTGATATATAGCACACCTCTTTGTAGTGAATGTCGACAATCAATTAATTAAAGCTACAATACAATTTTGAGATCCTGCATATAAGTGTTTCATCTTTAATGAAGTTGATATGACACTTACCATTGAAGAATATTTGACTTTGTTAGGTTTGCACCTCAAGGCTCATGACAAGATATATGTCAAAAAACACAAATAAGATTTCATAAAAATTAGCCATTCTTATGGGGATAGATAAAGAGATTGTGGATTCTCAGACGAAGAATAAACAAAATAGGTTTGCCTTCTTTGGAAGTTTTTTCATGATTTCCTAGTGCAACATGTCGACAAAGAATAAGGGTTAGATGTATTTGCCTTAGCTATATACGGACTGGTGATATTTTTAAAAGTTTTAAGTTATATTGAAATAACAGTGATTGACTTCTTCGAAAATGTGATCAATGGTTGTAACCCTTCAATGATAATATTAGTAAAGACTATCAAATCTTTGAGTTACTGTCACTGAAATGATGGGCGTTTTATAGGTTATATACATTTATTGTACTTATAAATGAAAAGTCACTTCGAGTAGAGAAAATGTACTTTCTCGAAGTTTTATGTCTGCAGTCGAGCTCCAATCAAGAAATTTTACAAAAATGAGTGGTTAGAACAAAAGTCTAAGAAAGAGTGGGTAGCTTTCTTATAAAAATTGACAAGCACTAAAGTAAGATGATTGATCCTATGGATGAATCGTGAACCTATGCTATATCAGTGTGAAGATAACATTGTGATCCCACTACTAGGTTTATGGGGAGCAATGAGTTATGCACCACTTCTAGTGAGAAGGTAGTTTGGGGCAGAACAATTTATTCCTATGATGCATGAGCTTTATCAATCAAATTATTCTTACAGTGAGCCAAAAGCATTTCAGAGGATGAATGAGGTGATTAAGGCATGGTAAAACCCTTGTAGAGTGAGTCCTAGATTGTTCACTGATAAAGTCACTCAGAGATATTTGGTTTGGAGAGCAAGACGAAGACAGAAAATGGCATTCACTTATGAAAGCTTTCAATTGCCAATAGGAGAAATGCTCGAAAAAACACCATCAAAATTAAAACTTGCAAGGAAAGAATTTGAGGTCGAAAAGGATAGGTTAAAGCAAGATGTTCAGAAGCTTCGAGAAGAGAAGGATCAATGGAAATATAGAGCTAAAAAGCATAAAGTTAAAGTTTACAAGATTGCTAGGGAACGTGACACAGCTGTCTAAGACTTATCAGAGTTACACCATGAACATAAGAGGTTGTGTATGAGGTTGTAAGTCAAAGAGATAACAATTGTTGAGCTAACTGAAGAAAATACATGATTAAAGCAAGAATATGCTGAATTAGAAGAAGAAAGTACCTAAGTACAGATAAAGAATAACATGTTGAACAACTACTTAAGCAAGTTAAGATAGAATTTGAATGAACAAGAAGACTACACTACTGTATTGGTTAGAGAGCATAAAAAGTTATCATACCAAGTTTGGTGTGGTAAAAGAGAGAACCTAAGAAGACAGAAGTACATTGAGTACCTAACGACCTAAATTTACAAAAATATATGTAAGACAAGAGAGATGGTAGAAGAGGCAGAGATATTGAAATCAGTGGTGGCCTCGATAGGAGAACATGGGTAGCGCCTGCTGAACTTCATCGAGGAAGCAAGAGACCAGTATGAGCAAATCAAACGATTTTATGGTTATAACCTTAGGATGATAAATTCTATGTAAACCAAAGTTCTTTGAAATAAATGAAATCTTTTGGTTGAACACTGTCTCAAAATAAATGTTCTTCGCATACATGCATTTTCATTCATTGCATTCTCATTCATCATATTTAAAATAACCATGATATAGTCATATAAACTTGCTAATCCTAAAATATGGTATTCAAGATTCAAGGATAACTCCATCCAGTAAAAATCTCACCCACTGATATAATACAAGAGCTAGAGCCAGACAAATGGAGCAAGAAAACTTTCATCGATTTAAAAAATTAGAAAAAGCATAGAAAAAAATTGAAAATAAGTTAAGAAAGATTTTGAATGCTCTCAATAAGTTAAACAAGAGAAAATGGATAGAAGAAAACATAAGCCAACAGGGTCCTCCATCACAAGAAGTGGTCGACCCTCTATATCCCTTAGGTTTTGATCCACAACAAGCTCAGTCCATACAACATATACCACCACAACAGTTCACATATCTTGTATACCCTGAAATGCCATCAACTTCAAATCTCAGGCATTACCATAGTTATGCGAATCTTGTCTTTACTAAAAAAAAAGTAGAACCGATTCAAGTTCCTGATTTAGATGACTTAAAAAAAAAAGAGAAAGAAAAGTCAAATGTGGTATAATTCAGAAAGATTTGAAGATTAATGTATTTGAACAAAGGTTACAGGCTATAGAAAGAATTGGGTTTTATGGTTCTGTCGATGCTGTTGAGCTATGCTTAGTCTCACATGTGGTTATTTCACCAAAGTTTAAAGTACCACAATTTGAGAAGTATGATAGTACAAAGTGCCCAAAGAATCATACCACTATAGAAATGTTGGCTATCCCACTGAAAATTACATTATTTTGAAACATAAAGTGCGACGGTTAATCAAGATGGGATGATAAGTTTTGATTAAGAAGGAGCAACAACACTTAATGTTAGTGATAATCCATTGCCTAATCATAATGTCAATACTTTGAGTGAAAATCAAGAACACATTGATTAAAAAAGACATAGAGAATTGTAATGAATTGAGGGGCAAGATGTCAGTAAAAATCTTTCACCTGATTGCACAAGGGCATACTTTTGAAAATGTTGTTCAGGCTGTTAGAAGCTGCTTGTCATTTTAAGATTTTTTTCATGTTAATGTTAGAAATTTTTTTTGCAATATGATTTCACTTGTTATCATTTTAATAAAAGGTAATTTAATGCATTTCATTACATTTTCTTTTTCATTCAACTACTATTCCATGCTTTATCAACTTTCATAACTTTTTGTTCCCATTGTTAAATTTCAAACGATGAATATTTAGACAATGATAGCAATAAGTTTAGGATTTAATTTTGAAAACTCATTCACATTGATTTAAGAAGATTATTTGAGTAAAAGAAGCCAACTGTTAGCAGATGTGAAATTAATATGATTCGAAGAAGTGTAGTCTCTTATAAAAATTTATGATCTTATTCAATAGATGATGTTCAAAGAAAGCATTCACATTAGAGACGAAAAATGATCATCTTTTTTTTAAACAATCATTCATCGTTACCCTTTTAAACCTGTTATGATTTTTTTTTCTAAAAGAACCCTACCCAAGGATCACCCTCCACACTGAAGGGTAATTTTTGAAAAAAAAAAGTTCAAAGATCACAAAAGGTTTAAAAAAAATAAATAAAAGAATAAAAGAGAAAAAATGAATGCTATAACAAGTTGAGGTAAAGTAATGGGAGTCTTTTTGTAAAGAATGAAATGAAAAAAGAAAAAATAGTGAAATGATGTGGAATGGGGCAAAATGCCAAGCTACATCAGATGAAAAATGATCATTTGGTTTTAAACCTTTTAAACATATATTTTGAGCCTATTGTATCCATTTCTTTTATGACCCTCACCATGGCCTACATAATAACCTTTAAAAATCCATTTAGATCAAATGTGAGTGCTTGAATTGAATGATCATATGTTGGACTAAAGCATACTCATGATGAAATGATAGAATCATGCTTGGTTGTTGTAAGGATTGATATGAAAATGGGAGAAAGGGAAAGAAAAAAATGAAAAAATGAGAAAAAAAATGAAAAATTAAAAAAAAATTTAAAAAAAATGAAAGAAAAAAATAAAAATGAGAGAAAATGAAGACTCAAATTGAAAATCTGAAAGGGTGATTTAGGTAGAAAAACTTCTGAGCTAAGAGTAAGATAAACAATTCATATAGATAAGAGATCAAAACATCTAAAGATCCCTCAAAGACTGAGGCAAAGTTCAAGGAGCTCAAAATGATTTCGACAGTCAATGGAATGAGTTTTTGAAAAAATCCTAAATTAATATTTAGAATTGTTTGAATATCTCTTTAGCTCAATGACATACATCCAACTTATTTCTCTCTCTATTTGTTTTTATACCAAATTTGTTCCTCTTTGATTACTTTTCTCCCAATTCACTTTGTGCTCCCTTATTGTTACATCCCCAAAATAAATCGTGAAAATATACGATTACATTATATTTGTCATGATTTGAAATGATGATTAATGAATGACAATATGCATAAAAGAATCTTGCATTCATTTAAAAAGAAATCTGAGATGATAAAAAAAAAAGATATGCTAAAAACCTAAAAAATGATGATTTGAAAAGATGTATGGTACGACCAAGTGATGAATATGATCGACATAGCCTGTGAATGGTGATCAAATGATAAACATAATGTGGATCAGTGGGCATAGTTTATTCTAAAATGGCTAGTGCTGAGAAGTCTGTGAATAGTGATAAAAATAATGTGGGTCAATAGATAAAATTTATGTTGAAATTGTTAGTATTGAGGAGCTTGTGAGTGGTGATTAAACGATGTGGGGCAATGGATGAAACTTGTGTCAGAATTGTTAGTGTTGAGAAGCCTATGGATGGTGACTAAGTGATGAAAATAATGATGATCAATTGATGAAACTTGTTCCAAAGTGTTGAAAAGCTAAGCAAGGAGAAAATGTGAAATGATGGAGTCTTGAGAACTATGTTACCACATTTTGATTAGAATTTCATGACGCCTGCATTCC
The DNA here is from genome assembly GCF_002303985.1 of Durio zibethinus. The sequence goes on along the minus strand of NW_019167938.1, from coordinate 4,391,965 downwards.
ATGCATTATGTTTGCATTGTTGTTTGAACAGTACATGCGCATAATTCGATGAATTAAAACTTTGTTTGGACATGCATCAACCAGCAAGCATTTGAATTATGACTCAAAATAGGGCATTGTTAGAATTTAGATTGTTACATTTGCATCATTAAAAAAGTATTTACATCATTAATCGTGTCATTCAGTACACATAAAATTTTGATTTTAGTAAAACTTTAAAGCCCATCTGAAAAAATTTTTTGAATATTTTGATGAAATCCTGATTTCTTAAATGGGAATCTTTAAGAAGTCCTCAAATGAGAATCTTTAGGCCTTAAATGAGAATTTTTAAGACGTTTTCAAATGAGAATATTTAAAATATTTTTAAATGAGAATCTTTAAGGTGTGGAACCCTAAAGTTCGTTGAAAGTGAATCTTCAAATTAGAATGAGAATCTTTGAACTTTTGGATGTGAATCTTTAAAATTCAAACGAAAAGCTTTGAACTTAACTTTTGGATGTGAATATCTAAATTTTTGAGTGAGAACCTTTGAACTTAGATGTGAAACTCTAAGTTTTATTGCATATGAGCCTTTGAACTTTAATGAGAGGCTTGAAACTTTTAGATGTGAATATCTAAAATTCAAATGAGACTTTTTAAATGTGGATGCAAGTCTTATAATTTGCGAATGCGAATCTTAAGATCTTGCAAGTTTGAATTCTTGTGAAACTAAATTTTTGAGAATCAAATTTCAATATATTCTTGTAAAGTTGAAAGATTCTTGCGAATCTAAACCTTTGACTTTCGAACTCAAATTACGAATCTTTGAGTTCCTATTACAAATTTCATCAGACATGATCTATGACTCATTCAGTCATGATTGACAAAGAGCAATTTATTTTTTCACAGTTTTGGTATCTTTGTTTAGAGGAGCAATTTATATTTTCAAAATTGTGGTGCCTCTGTTTAGAGGAGCATTTATTTTTCAAAGTCGTTGAGCCTCTACTTAGAGGAGCTTTGATCAAAATTTTAACCAAAAACAAAAAAAGCAAAAAAATAAAAAAATATAAAAAAAAGGTCGAATTGAGTCTTGAATGAGTTTTTACATTTTTGCACAATTCCTATTTGACAGAAAATGTGCAAAGAGCGACAGCTGTAGACACCTAATTTGGTCCAGGCCCAGATCAATTGGGCCTAGTCCAAATGGGCAAGATAGGCCCACATTTTTTATTTTATTTTATTTATTATTTTTTTCTTTTATTTTATTTATTATTATAATCATTTATTTATTTATTTATTATTATTACTACTATTATTATTATTATCATTTTTTCATTTTATCTTTTTTTTCTTCATTAATTAGGAGATAATGATCACATTAATTAAAAATAATAAAAAAATAATGGAAGTGGATTTGACCGTGAATTTGGGGACTGGCAGAGTTGGGATTGGATTCAAAAATTAAATCTCAATCCCAAATGAAATTAAGATTAATCAAAAACTCTTCTAATCAATTCCTATAAATAAAGGCTGAAATACACATAAAAGACATCGAAGGCACACAAAGAGAAAACAGAAGCAAAAATAGTGTTTAGAGGCAGTTTAAAATTTTTAAAATTTTTTTTGAATTTTTACCTTTTTTTGTTTAGAAATTCTGGAAATTCCAGATTCCAAGCAATTTTTCAGTTGCATTCAAGTTTTTCGACGAATATTTCAGTGAAAAACTCAAGTTTAAAAAATATTTTTAGGAAAAAGTTGAAAATATCAATTTTCCTTAAAAATAAAGTTTCTAAAATAAAAATTTTCAAAAACATTTTGGGGGGGAAAGTTGAAAGTATCAATTTTCCTAAAAATAAAAAGTTTTAAAAATATTTTTAGGGAAAAGTTAAAAATATCAATTTTTCTTAAAAATAAAATTTTTAAAATAAAAAATTTTAATTACTTTAAGAAAAAATTGAAAGTATCAATTCTTCTTGTACAAAAGCAATAAGTTTTTTTTAAAATGAAAAGAAAAAGATTTATATCAAAAGGTGAATCATTATTCTTTTTTATTTTTATTTTATTTTATTTTATTTTTGTAATTTTTTTAATGTTAAATAATCCGACGATGGAGTCTCTGTAAGTGAAACAGTAGTTTTCTTGCATACTCTTGAGGTGATGGGATTTTTCTTAATTTTTTACCAAAAGTATTGAGTCAATCAAGAATAATTTTTAATAATTAATTAATTGATAAATATTTTAGGCTTAATGGGTAACACGAAATCAAACTGGTACCATCATTCGATGGGCATTGTAAGGGTGCTATAACCTTCTTCACTCATAACCGAATCCCGGTCTTGTTAATAGATCCGAATCTATTTTTTTAGGGACCCTTAGTCAAACTTAGGTCTTTTGTGAAAGGTTAAATTCCTTAGGTGGTCAATCGCACCTAAACAAAAAAGATTGGTGGCAACTCCTTAAAATTAATATCTAGCGATAGATCTTCAGATCTAAACGTTATGACAGATATCATTGGTTACATTCAGTGATTGAGAAACAGCAAATGCTATTGAAGAAAGTCCATACTTATGATAATGTAATAGATATATTAACTATAACACTTCATAAGAAAAAACTTGAGTTCTATAGTAACTTGGCGAGAATGAGTTCCTTGGCCAAAGTAAATTCAAAATAAAATTGCTATGGTGATGAAACTCATCCTAATAGGGTTGGATGAGGAGATTGTTAGGAAGAGTAGGGTCCAGTCCTATTGGTTTTGGCCAATTAAAAGACTTAAAACTTTTTTTTTTGTCTTTGACCTTAGAAACCCTACTTATATAAAGCCTTAAACAATAAAAAGGGGGCTATGTAATAGAGAAATAAAATGTGGTGGCACTGAAACCAAGAGAAAAAAGAAAAGCCAGAAAAAATAAAGAGAAAAGAGAAAAAAGAGTTAGTTGAATAAAAGTCGATCTGTAATTCGATTGAGCTAAAATTTTATCAGCAGGTTTATAATTCAAAGTTTTACATTCTAAACAGTGAAGATTGGGTTTAAAGCTCTTTAGGAACAAATCAATGGTGTATTTGTTGAGTTACATATTTGGTGAGATTTCTCCAATTATTTCTTTAGTTGTTAATTAGCTCTAGTTTTAACTAGAAAAAATTTTGTATATCTATTATTTAATAGTAGAGATTTTCTGGTGGTTTATGGTTTTTAGAGATGAGCAATTGATCGATTTAGTCAGCTTGGTTTGAAAAAATCAATAATTGACTTAATCGACTTTCATTTAACAAATAATTAAACCAACCGAATAGTTTTAAATAACTGATCAAAATCGATTCAATTATATTGGTTTGGTTAAATAACTAATTTTTTTATCATTTTTCTTTCTATTATGAATAATTATTTAACCACAAATTCAATTCAATAAAATTCAAACTCAAGTATCATTTAAATTAAATGACTAAAAAATTTAATAATTTTAACAATATTTTACAAGAAAAAAATAAATAAAATTATTTATGTCAATTTTTAAATCTTTATTTATTAGAAAGTCGATTAATTTGATCAGTTCAATTATCAATTTTAAAAATAAAAAATCGACCGAGTTAACCAATTTAATTGATTTGAAAAACAATTATAACCCAAACTTAATAAATTGAACCGATTCAACCAAATTCATTCAGTTTTGATTTATCTAATTGGTTTAAACTAACTTTTACTCACTCCTGGTAGTTTTTTTCTCTACATTGGAGAGTTTTTTTACGTAAATCTTGATATGTTTTATTTTTCATACATTGTTAATTATTGTTTATTACTATAAATTTATTACGATATATTATTTTTATATTATTTTGGTTATTGCTTCAAACCAATACAAACAATGCCTCCCCTTCTCTATCAAAATCTTTTTTTTAAAAAAAAAAAAAATTTTTTTGGAAACTCTCTTGATTCTTGAATAAGTAGGCAGGTGAGGGGTCTATAATTTCAAAATGTAATTAACCCCTTCTACTTCCTAAAACAAACACATAAAAGAGAGTTTGTTGTCTTCAAGCAATCATATGTTCATAATTCAAACCAAAATCAACTCCTCTCTCTCTCTCTAGGGTTAATTTTATTCTCTTTTAAAAAGCCTGTTTTAACAAGGTTTGGTTGGAGTGGATAGATAATTGACCAAACTTGCCAATTCCCTTCCCTATTCTATATATAGAGCAAACTTGAAGCTGCAGTGTGGAAATCAATTAAGCAATGGTAATTATAAATTCAACACCGACTATTAAGGCGTGGCAACTCTTTTCAGTTTCCAAAGGTGGTCCCTACAAAAGGAGACATGGCTCTAACAGGAAAATTTGCTATTTAAGTTTTACTCACATATGAACCCCCCATTGATTTATAATCCCAGCTCATTAAAGTACAGCTTACCTAGCTACATTATGGATCCCATCCTACCAAAACCTTATTTGCTAACCAAACAAAAAGTTTTTATAGAAAGCTTCTTGGATTTTGAAAGAGAAGAATTGGTTATCCCTGTATGGTTTTATACTTTCAGTTGGACTGAAGCTGATACAGCAGTGTAGATTTCATGGTCCTCCTTCGCATGAAAAGGCAATCAGGGAATGGGCCGGCGCCTCCATTGGACACCAGATAATGGTCCACGGACTGATAGGTTGTAGCGTCTGGGTTTGGAACAAATATAACCAGAAAATTACTGGAACCAACTATCAAGCGGTTTGGAAACCAAAATAACCAAGCAATGTCCCACAAAAAATCGCTTTTACCACAAATCAAACCGTGGACAAGGATCAAATCCAAGTAGATCAGTGAGAGCGAAATGACTAATCATGTAGAGACAAAGTCGTGGAAGATTTTTTCAGCAGTTAGTTTATGAGTGAAAGCCTTGTGCTAGAGCAGAGAAGTTCTGGAATATTTGAAAATTTGGTCCAAGCGCACTATTGCAGGCAAGCTGAACTGAAAATTTGACATATATAAAACCCAATAACTAAAAGAATGATAAGTAATTGCAACTATAAACAATATCTCCACTTTTGAAGCTTCAGTGGAAATGGTAGGTTAACCTTTAAATTGAATAGAAACATTTAGCATTGGCAATGATTCATTTCAGGGGCGTGATTTTTGCGCCTACACGTGCAAAGGAAAATAATACAAGCATCTGACTCTGCGCGTGAACCACTTTAGAAGCTTTGAGGATATAACAAAATCCTACATAGGACTAATAACAAAAAGCATTTCATTGTTATAAAGAGTAAGCTTAATCTGAAATGAACATCAGATATTCAGAAATTTCCCAAAACACATCCGTGGAGAGTGCAGGGCAAAGAAAAAAAATATATAGCTGATGCCATAAAGATCATGGTTGGTGTAAGAAAGTTAGCATCACTTTGTTCCCCAACGTGGAATTTCACCACTGGATATTCAATTTGTTCTGGAAAAATCAGCAGCAGCACTAAAGGCAGAAACAATGCATGCCATTCCAATCATCTTTGTCCAGCTTCTTGTCCTTGCAGCGACAGCAGCCCCAGCTACAGCACCCGCAATTAAAGTGTTTATCTGAAGTAAAGAAAACAAGCTTGGTGATCCTTGTAACCACATCCTCAAGCCATTTCATCTATCATAATTCTAGAGTTAGGAATGTTATAGATAGCTTAGCTTGGTTTATTAGTCTTTGTAATAACTGATTGAAAACTCCTCTTCATAACAAGCAAACAACCAAATTTCACTTCTGTTGTATATATGCAACAAAACATAGGAAAAACTCTACGATCCTGAACCTTGTCTAGTATCTGTGTGTGTGTCTAACACCATGCATCTTTCTTATCTTCTTATATAAGCATAGGTACACACTTTAAGGAACCTGAATTCTAAAGATATAAGCAGTTGAGAGTTCATTGTGTGACAAAATAAAGTGAAAGTCCATGTTTTCCCCACAGTATGTATATAACTAAGCTCTTTGCCTCTTCACAACAGGCAAACCAAATAGAAGATGTACTCGGAAACTGCCTTTAACTAGATAAAATTATGGTACTTGTGTTCTCTCCCTCTCTCTTACATAATGGAAATGTTGTATGTTTTCCTTCACCCGTCTACGGTAATCTCTTAAAGAAACTATTCAGAAGGCTATAAACTAACCTGGTCATTCTGCTTTCGATATCTCTGAAGCCCACAACGAGTCATAACAAATATACCAGCAACAAGTCCTGAATATCAATGTGAAGTTGTTTACAATTTAGCAGATGCGAAACAATAAAATAAGTTTGAAAGACACCCTAAAAATAAAATCACTTTTTTTTTTTGGCAATCATTCAGTTTGATCTTAGATGCAAAATATTCGCCCAAAATCAACTTAATTCTTACCGCATTGGAAGCCGAATTTGCCAACAGATTTTGCCTGCAAGAAGATAAAACAATCAAATTTTAGAAAAACAACCAATAACTGGTCAAAATCAAATACTAAAAATGCCCAAAATTCATTAACCAAAATTTGTAAGCTTCTTTTACCACAAATGAGGCTTGACTAATGCCGGTTAGACCTGAACACCAGAACAACCCAAAAAAAAAGATTAACCTTATTAGCCCAAACTTCAACCTTTAGTTAACAAAAATAATGAAAAATTAATATTTCAAATAATAAAAAATTGATTGAGATTTTAAGATTGTAACCTTTTTTACGAGCATCATATGGGGCTGAACAAAATCCCCAGAGTGCACCTGCCTGAAAATAGATTTTTATTTTTTTGGTTTGATAATGAAAGAAAACAAAAAGTTAAGTGATGTATTTACCGTTCCGACACGAAGGACCGATTCAACGACGATGGAAGAACATGGAACGACGCTGGTTAGCTCTTCCTCCATTTACAAATTCCTAAGTTTTTCTGTTACTTTTATTTTGAAGTTTTTCTGTTTTATTAAATGACGGCAGCTCAAATGTTTTTCTTTTCTTAGGACAACTCTTTGGGTTTCTTTGTTTTTTCTTTTGTTTTAAATAATTGACTCACATTTTTTATTAAAAAAAAAACTATTTTTGAATTGGATTTTTACATGAAATTTCAAATCTCAATAATATATTTTATCATTTAAATTAAAATTATTATTAAAATATTAAATAAAATAATTTAAAAATAATATCGAATGTGTTTGAATATAATCGAATCACATCGAACCTTTAACAAAATCTAAAAAAAAAAAAAAGATAAATCTGATAACTCATCTTAATTTAGAAACGTTTAGTTTGATGTACTTTACAAAATCTTAAATTCACATTTCGCTCTCAAACTAGTTGATTACTGAATCATTACTATCGTGTTAAAATTTATTAAATAAATTTAAAAAATCATTTAAAAACATGTTTTCATATATGTTTATTTTTTTAAGTTCTAAAAATAAAAATTGATAAAATTTTATATTAATTATTTTTATAATTATTTTAAATTATAAAAATTTTCATAAATATTTAAGTAAATTGAAAATTAAATGAATAAATTAATATAATGCTTAATTTTTTTACTAGTCCCTGGAGCATCACATTCACTATAATCATAAATAGATTAAAATGCATGTTAAAATAAACAAATTTAATGAGGAAAATGGGTAAAATTTGTCTTAAAAAAAGTTATTTTTTAATCTTTAGAGTTGAAATTGCTTCTCCAAAAGTTTATAAATCTAAGTATGTACAAGACAAATTAGGCTAAAGGGTGATTCCGGGATGGATCATGGCAATAATCCTTCTTTTTTTTTTTGCATTTTCTTTTGGGTTAAATATATAAAAGATTTTTAAATTAAAATTAAATAATTATTTAAGCTTATTTTACTGTATTAGAATTAATTAATTAAGTATTTAAACATTTATTTTTGTTCAATTGAATCTTTAAATAGTTATTTTATTTAATTAATTTTTTAAAATATTTGTTTACACTTAATTAATTAAATTTAATGGATTATAATAAAGTAATATGAATTTAGATTATTATTTAATTGTAATTTAAATTTTTTTATACTAACTTTTTTTTTGGTGATTTTCAGCCCAAAACCTAACGGGAGCAACGTGGCACCCATACATGACCCAAAAAAACCCTAGAATCCAATCCAATATATTTCTCGTTAACTTCATCGTTTTGTATCTTTAAAGAACGCTGCGGCCGCCGGCAGTTAAGTTACTCTCTCTATCCCTGCCTTTCTCTCTGTTTTTTTTCTTTCCCTTCTTTTTGATTGAATCGACTTAGTGAAAACGCTGTGAGTTGGTGCGAAGATGAGTCGTGGGGCAGCAGCGGGACCCAAGGGGAAGAAGAAGGGAGCGTCCTTTACCATCGACTGTGCTAAGCCGGTTGAAGATAAGATCATGGACATCGCCTCATTGGAAAAGTTCCTCCAGGAAAGGATCAAGGTCGGTGGCAAAGCCGGTGCTCTTGGCGACTCCGTCACTGTCACCCGTGACAAGACCAAGATCAACGTCTCCTCTGACTCCAACTTCTCCAAGCGGTACTTTTCATTTCTCTTTCGATCTTTTAATTGTATTATAGAACAATCTCCGCTGCGCCGCATCTCTGAATTTTTAGATCTTAAAAATGGTTTGAATCTTAAGCGAGGATGGTGGAACTCTTTTAATTTTATGGTTTAGGTCAATGATCTTGTTTCTCAAAACATTCGCGGCGGCCGCCTGAGAGCTTTCGCCTTCGCCTGGCTTTGGAGCTTCTGCTGCTTTAATCCTTCCTTGGATGTCTGAAACCTTATATCTAGTTTTTGGTTGTTTGTTTTAAAGGGGAAAGAAGCATGTTTTGATTATAACATTTGAGTTTAGTTTTACTTGATGGTTTGTTCAACTTCCTGTTTGGTTGTCAGGTATCTTAAGTACTTGACTAAGAAGTACTTGAAGAAGCACAATGTTCGGGATTGGCTTCGGGTGATTGCTTCCAACAAGGACCGTACTGTTTATGAACTTCGCTACTTCAATATCGCTGAGAATGAGGGGGAAGAGGAAGAGTGAAGAATCAGTTCAGTTTTTTTCACTTGTTACCTATCTAGTTTATTGCTTCCGAGGAACCTTGTTTTTCTCTTTCGGGTGTCAAATCCTTCGACTTGTTTTGGTTTTTTTTTTTTTTTCCTTTTAATCTTGTTAAATGGAATTGTACCAAATCGTTAGAGAAGTAAGCTTGTATGAATACTAATTTTGTTTTTGAAATCAGCATCAAAACGTTTTAGGCTACATCCTTTTGTTTTTGTTTTAAGAGGCAAAACTTCCCGCCATTCTGATCTATCAAACAATCAACGTTAGCTTCTGCTATGCAACCTTTCATTTTGCTCGCATGACCGGCTGACCCTTGAATCCTTCATCTGGAACACCCTCATAGGAGGCAGTGCTCAGTCTACCACTGGACCCACTCAAACTCCGGTCTCCATCTACATTCGTATGCGATTCCATGGCGTTTCACCTGATTTCCACGCTCTCCCTTTCCTCCTATAATCATTCAGTTTCCCATTTCACTTTCTCTCAGGTAAATCAATTCAAGCCCAAACAATCCTCTTCGCTCTCGTCTTCTCTTTGCTTGTATCCTTCCCTACCTGTGTAGGCTGTATTTTGGTTTCGGTGGTTAGGCGCCTAATACTGTGTGCGGAGCTTGGAGGCCCTAGCTTTTGGGCCTATGTTACTAGTGTATTCTTCTCTACCTATGTACCCTTGTTTTCCTAATTCCGAAACCACATTTCGCACTAGGGCCTTAACCTTCAAAACTCACTAGCATTTTCGCCTTTTCTTTTGAGCTGAGAGTTGAAAGCAAAACTAAAAGGCATGGACAAATGATTAAGAGGGAACCATGAGATATGTTATTCACAGGATGGTGAATCAAACAACGGACAGAACTAGCACAATGGTTTTAACGCTTACAAGACTAAGACAAATTAACCATATTAAATCATTTTATTGGGCGACAAGAACAAGAGTTCAAGAAGGAGAACTGCATTTTGAGCCACCTATTCCAACATCTAACAGCTAAACAATGAAAATCCATCAAGAATCGAGAGCAACCATCACCCCAAAACACTTATCCTCCTCAACACCAGTACAAATTCTTTGCTTAAGCAAGGGCACCTGTACAAGCTGTGGCAGCAGCGGTTCCAACCCTTGCAGAACTGTATTTCTTGGTGATGAATCTACAAAAGGATTATGTGCAATGAATATCAGCTTGATTGTTTTGGAGGTAAAGTAAAATTGTTGCTTCTAAGGTCAATCAAGGCCATATTTACCTGAAGAAATCCCTCCACAACAACTCAAACATCAACCAGTTCATTCCAGTATCAGGTATGCCACCACCACCGTCATTTTTCTTTGAGGCAGCTGAAATGATCCTGTCAATCATATAAATGTATTCAACATAAGAAATTATCTGATAGCTTGAAATTGTTTATAAAACAACCAAGCCTTCTCCAACTACATGGTATCTTTAACATGGATAATATTGCTCCATTGTACTCTGTCGTGGATCATATCCACAATTAGCTCAAATTTTAGACATTATTTATAAAATGAAAACAAGGGTACTTGACAACATACTTATTTGTAGTTTTCTTTAGCTCATCAAACATTGAACGGGGAGATAGGCATCCCATAGCTAGCCATGGAGAAATTTTGCAAGAAAAGTTAGCACCATATATGCTATCCTGACTACCATCCTTGCTCCCCTTGTGTGGCTGTGCTTGACACTCAGCTGCAAACTTTTTAAGCCTCTGCAATGCTTCAGTCTCCCCTCCAACCATAGAAGCACTAACTGATGGCCTACCATCCTATGAGAGAACAAAGAATACTTTGGCAATGCATTTAAAGAGCCATAATCAAAAGAAAAAGACACAGCTAACATAGCTAATTGAATTCACTCTAAATGAGTTACATCTAGTAGCATAGGTTAGCTGAAATATCTAAATCAAAACTTCTTATCAAGCCTCAACATTGGAGATTAACCAGTAAGCACTGACTAAGGAGCACGCTGACACTGATAATTCAAGTTACACAATCCAATCAAATCATACTTCAGATGTGAGTAGCCGTAAATACTAACTTAAATATGAAGAAGCATTTGGCATAAAAGAAAAGATTAGTATTCTGGTGCAATGCAACAGAATCAACATATAGTTAGGGAAAACTTAGCAAATAAACGAAACACGACCAAAACTAATTACTTTTGACAACAATCTTCTCTAGAACATTGAAGACTAAGCAAGACAATTGCATTCTATGCAACCGTAAAGTCATTTATCTCCCCTCAATTTGTGTAACAAACAGCACAAGTCCAGGATTCTGGAAAGGCACAAGTAAACTTACTGAACCTCGTGAAAAACATAGAAGTTAAATTTAAATCACAAACCTGAGCCATCGTGGCACTGGGGTTAAGCCCCAGATCCGTCAATGAAGGAATATCTCCAGTCTCAACATCACCTCTTGAGGGTATTCCTTTCATTTGGTCCAATGCTTCAATTGTTTTCCTTATATCCAAACCCTTAACCTTCTCCCTAAATCCACCATAATTGGAAGGCATATCTTCCAACTTAAACGGCAAATCATCAACATGGAACAAAGTACTTCCCCAAAAGTATTTAACTTCGACTCCCTCTTCTTTCATGGCGGCCTCAATCTTTTCCTCAGCCTTAACCTCATCATGAGAAATTTCTCTATGAGCATAAATTGCTTCAGCCCCAATAGCTTTAGCTAACTCAACCAAAACACTCTCCGGCTTTCCAACTCGGACCACAAGATCCGACCCTCGTGCTTGCAGATTCTTTCGGAGATCCGAAACTGATTCTATCAAGAATGTGGCTCTGTAAGGACCCGTTTTATCGAACCCAGATGAGGATTTACCGTAATCTCGAGGGTCAAAACAGTAAACTGGCAAAACCGACATGGACTCGTTGTTGGCAGTGTTGAGACACTCGTTGTCATGAACTCGTAAATCGTTGCGGAACCAAACGATGGAAGCTCGACGAATTGCGGCGCCATTGGAAGGGTCGAGAGGGCGGCGCGGGCCTAAAGAGAGAGGGGATTGAAGAGGGTTGTTGGAAACGGTGGATTTGAAGGAGAGTTTGGAAGGTGAAGGAGAAGTTGAAGACAGAGAGACATGGGAAAGAGAGGAAGCTTGGGTTGGAACTTTAACTTTATTGGGTGATTGAGAAGAGAATAAAGATAGGATTTTGGTTTGAGTTAAGAAATGGGTAGGTACAGTTGTGGGCATGGAAGGGAAAGAAAGAGAAGCAGTTGCAAATGGGCATTGAGAAGGGAAAATCTCAAGTTGGTTTTGGGTTTGTTCTTCGGTTGATTTGGTTTCAGGGTTTTCACAAGTTTGGAGATTGGAATCCATTTTTTGGTAGTTTTTTTCTTTCCGGTTTTCTTGTGAAGATAAGAAGGTGGGGTGAGTTGGTGCTGAGACTTCACTTGAAGGTCACTCTCTTCTGGTCCATCCAGGAGCCTTTTTTTGTGATCCTTGGTCTTCAATTTTTTTCTGTTGGGTGTTTCTTAATTTATTGGAAGATTCTTTCTTGAGTATAATCTTGTTCTCCAACGATTATACCTAACACATTTCACCTAACTCTCATTAATTCAGCCCCCTTTTTTTTTTTGGTCAAAGTGTCCGGTTTGGAGATTTACCTTGCAGGCTTGGTAGAATTAAAACAAACCAGCAATTTACAACAAGCTAAATTCAACTGTGCTCGAAAGTTTGGCTTGAAATATAATACTGAGCCAATAAAAGTGATTCAATTGTTTTTTTTTTTTTTTTGTGAGAAAATTATAAAAGATAATTAGATGAAATTTCACTTACTTAAATATAGTATTTGAATGATCACTTTGTTTGTAGAGTTTAATTAAATTCCTTGCAGACTAGTGTCCAACCAATAAATTAAGCACAAATTTAATAATTTAAAACATGATATAATATTAAAATATAAGAATAACATAAAAATAACATATTATAATTTAAATTTTTAATAAAAATTATATAAAAAATTTAATAAAATTAAAAATATACATTATATTTTTATATTAATACAAATTATAATATATAATTTTCATATATTCCTCCTGTCCTCTAATGTTTGTTCATTAAAAATTTATACAAATTTTAAAAAATATATTTTAATATTTTTTATTCAAAATTAAGAAACTCAAATCTATTTTTATTCTTGTCATTTAATTTTTGGAGCCAATTACTTTAAAACAAAATTCCATATTTTTTGCAAAATATTTGACATTGGCATTGGCGCATTATAATTGATTTATTGGATTTTGTATAATGATATTAATTGTTAAAAAACAAAAAAAAAAAAGTGACAGTGAATTTAAGAATTTAACTATATTTATTATTTATTTTGAATAAGGGACCAATAAATTAAGATTAAAAAAATAACAAAAAAAGATAGAAAAAATATAATATAATATAAATACATAAATAAATAAATAAATTATTAATATTTTACTATATTCGAATCAACGACTTATGAAATGTCAAATTATGCTATTATGATTTATTCTATGAATGGAGTTGGTCAGAGATTAACTGTGATTTGTCATTTGTGATTGATTACGGAGAACTTCGGAGTAAAACATTTCCCAACACTAAGTAACTCGAGAGTCAAGTACATCTATCCTTGCCGCAAAGCCTATGCTTTTCGGTTTGAGGTTTTCCTTCCTTATTTGTCCTGTTTGCCTTTTTCTTTATACAATATATATATATATGTATATATATTTCCCTTGATTTAGAAAAAAGCACCGTAGTAAGTAGTAGGAGGAGGAGAGAGAGACATGCACTAGATGGACCGGGCCCTGCTTTGCGCTCCATACTCTACGGTGACCGTTGAATGGGATAATTTAATAAAAGTTTTACAAATCGCTGCCGTTCACACTGAAAATCGATAAATCGTGAGTGAATCACTTCCATCCAAAATGGCAAAAGACTATATGCAATGTTTACTGAGACTTGCACGTGCGCCATCCCCACCTACTGCGGTCCTGCCGTTCCCCTCCAACACCCACAACTAGAAGAGAAATGGATGGTTATTCAGACCTCAACTCAGCGATGAAATTGACCCATTACTCCAATCAGCATCCCATTCTGCTTCTCTTCGCTTTCACGAGATCCACCGTCGAGGCAAGCAAAACCCCAATTCTCTATGTTTCCGTCTTTTCTATTGCCTTCTTCATTGTTTCTGAAAGTAGCTACTAAGCCTTATAATCATTTTTATTTGTCTATATATGCAGAGCCTCTTTTTGTGGACCCATATGCCGGATGCTTTGTTCCACTTCACACTCGGATGAATTTGGAGAACCGATTGAAACATTATTGCATTGCAACCAAGTTCATAGATGATAAGCTGCTTCGTACGGTAAACCACATGGATGGGCTTAAACAGGTGTTTTTACTAAGTTTAATTTTGAATTAAATAGTGTTGTGTCACCTCATTGCATAAGAAAATTAACTTTTCACTATAAATTGCAGGTTGTTCTTTTATATGATGGAATGGATACTCGGCCATATAGGCTTAACTGGCGAAGCTCAACCATCATATTTGATAAATCCCCTGAAAGGGTATGCCAAAAGGCGATTGAAAAGCTTAAAGGTGCCTGAGACTGTTGGACTTAGTTTACATATTTTGTCATATACTTTAGAAAACAAACAATTCCTTTGCTATATATATATTTTTTTCTGTTCAAATCTCTATGTCTTGAATTATGACAATCTAAATTTCTTGCATTTAGCTGGTTTTGGGTTAGACAAGTAGTTCAACATGTTCCGAGAGAATGTTCTTGAACAAATTAGGTGTTGGGGCTAAGATCCCAAGAAGCTGTTTGTTTCTTCATGTTCCATAGAAATCCTCTAATATTCAACAGACTTTGCGTATGAAAGGCTTTAATGGTAATCGTCCAAGTACATGGGCTATCTATCCAGGTGATAAAGGGCATTTTCCCCTATGCGATGCTTGTCAGCTGAAACTTCTGACGAATAACTCTATGAGGGAATTTTCTTCTTTCATGTTTTTCTGTAGGGACTACCTGTGATGACTTCGGCAAGTTTTGAAGAGATTTTAGTCATAGCCAGTTGTATGGCTCTGAATAGATGTCTCTTCTTGGGAGAGTTGCCCGCTTGGTTGGCAGAAACCGAATTCGGTACCAAGGTCAGCTTGTTGAATTTTCGTAACTGCATTTATTCTAACTTAAATTGCTTTCCTTTAATGAACACATGCCCCGTTGGTTGGTCTTTGTGTTGCAGTCTAGTACAAAGAAATGGATGGATAATCATTTTATGAGCAACGGCTTCAAGGTAGACATGATTAGCTACAATGAAGTAACTACTGTTTAGGTAAGGTAGTAAAACCACGAGATTACGAGAACATACTATTTATTGCAGAACAATGGTGGTTTTCGGATGATCAGGTGCAACCACTTGTTTCTGCTTCAAATTGTAAAGCATCACAGTGCATTAGTCTACATGCTGAGGGAGGGCTATAACTTTACATTCCTCACGATCAATTTATATGGAGTCCACGTGTGCAATTCACATGTTTAATATTAATCATGAAAATTTATTCCATAGAATAGAACGTATTCTTAACTTTTAAAACCTTTAAAATAGGAAAATACTACTTTCTTTCCAATCATCTAGCATAATTGCTCAACTAACTGATTCCATGGATTTTGTTATTCTCAGTACTTTATTACTCTTAGGATAACAATTATCTTTTAGTTCATAATCTTATCTCACATCTCTTGGATTAATTCCCAGGCTAAATGCCCTGACCATCTAATTTGAAGGCTAGTATCGTTTTTATATCAAAGATTCCATTTAGATAGCAGGATGTAACGGATACTGTCAAAATTCGGCATATATTTATGCCAAATTGCCTTCAATAGTATTCTAGGACTTTCCTAGAATGGGTTTTCTGATTAATGTGTTGCTTGCTTTTATGTTGTATATCCTCGTATGATTTGTTAATTACATTAATGTTCTGAGGCTAACTGATGTAACTGATGATAATTGCCTTTTTGCAAAGATGGAAACTTGAAGGAGAGAGTTTCAGTGGGTAGAGGAAGAGGGAGACAAGGAAGGATTTGAGGAGCTCTAAATAAAAATACAACATTTTTTTTTTTTGGGTCTCTGGCGTCGAGGCTGCAATGATATTCTCTTCTTTCTGTTCTAATATTTCTTCCCGATTTTCCGAATTGTACATAAAGGCTACAGAATAATAATTTGATTCTTTGCTTGTTACTACTTACTACTACTTAGTTTCTAAAGATGACATTTCATGAATGCTTGTTTATGTCCGTTACTAAACCATGAGTCAGCCAATAAATCTTTCGAAAATTTGATGCATTTTATAGTTACATCCATTGCATTTATACAGAAGAAATATAAAAAGAAAAAGAATCCAATCGCCAATGTGTCAATATAACGTAGACGAGTAGGCAGTCAAAACCAAGCAGCGGTAGCATTGACAAACTCCAGCTTCCTTCTTAGGGGCACGGCTTACCTGCCAAGGGGTTTGCTCACCGCACGCATTACTAAGCAAGCTCAGAATATTATTATAGAGAATAAACTGCACCCACACGAGCCAGCTACCCACAATAATATATCCAACTTTCAATAGATGGTTACTCAACGATCAACAGGCAGCAAGCTTCAATCTTCAAGTCGGATATAACTTACCAATCAGTGACTGATTGAGATGGTTAATGAGGATTCAGAAAGC
Source organism: Durio zibethinus (assembly GCF_002303985.1). Next base: position 4,375,269 of record NW_019167938.1, on the reverse strand, counting down.
TCAAAACAGGCATGTACCTATGGCTGGGGTTTTGGTAAAGCACCTCCTCCAGCAACAAACACAGGAAACAGCAGCATCACATGCAAAACTCAAATAAGAATCAGACAAGCTGCTTCAGAAATTTCATATAATCAAATGTCATAGCTGATTTAAAACAGGAAGTGATGGGCGTGGTCTAACAACATTCAACACAACCCTTACAGTTGCCTGTTGATAGAAGAAAACAGCCTGTAAGAAAAGTAAAGGAGCTAAATTTTGAGCGTCTGGAAGACAGGCATAGGTATGCAGAAATTACCTCAAGGAAGGAATTAAAATTCCCATGCAAAAGGAAACGTCTTAGAAATGGAGCTCGCTGACTCCCAGCAAAACTGCTACTGCTTAATATGGTATATAAGGAGTTTGATTTTTTGTTAAATTCCTGAAAAAGGTTAAGACCAATGTCTTTGAAATACAGGGCCATGCAACTAGTGACATGAATTAATGAGGTAAGTGCTAATCATAAACTAATTAAACAATATCTAGGTGAAATGAGGAGTAAAACAGCTTCCTAAGTATGCAGAGATGGAGGTCTCGTCCCACTATTAATAGCAAGTAGCAAACCAACCAAATTACTTCTTTACACTTCACAAAGTCTTTCAAAGAGAGAAATAACCTCTTTTTTTTTTTTTTTCTTTTTTGGAGATTTGACCTACCTATCAATTACTAATTAGAAGTGTTAAAAACCGTTGCAAGTGTGAACAATATCTGAATATTCCAAGGCACATATATATATACTAATTCAAAATGATTATTCTTGCTAGTCCTACCTATATAAGCAAATAAGAGATGCTAGAAGTGGGTACCTCAGTTATATGTTCTAGTTTAAATGTATTTTGACTGCTTTCTTGGTTCTCAATATTCCAGCAGAACTGCAGGCAAAGCGTCATGATGCTGTCCAACATCCTTGTCACAGAGCCAATGTCCAAGAAAGACTGAGAAATTAAAGCCGATAAATACCTGTAACAATGTTAAGAACATGTAAGCCTTCAGCAAATCATCAATGTTTGACAAGACAAACCAAAAGAATCAACCGGAAAACACCAATTTATGTGAGCACACATAAACTCATTTTACTTGGACAAATAATACAGGATAATATGGAATGATTTCTATGAAATGTACATTAGTGACCCAAAAAGTCAAAAACAGATATTTAAATAGTAGTTACGATCACATTTTCGATCGTGTCACATTTATCTTATTTTTTGATATAACGAAAATCATTGTAATTATCGCGAACATCACGGTCGTGAATTTTTTTTAATTTTGTATAATTTATTATAAAATATAATAATTATAGTTATAATTATAAAAACTCTTATTTAATTTTTTTTTAAACAGTTTATGACACTATATATTTTTTATTTTTTAAAAAAATTATTCACAATTTTATTTAGATTATAATAAAATATTTATATTTGATTTAGCAACAAAATTTTTACTTGAGCCAAGTTCATATTCAAAATTAATTATAGACAAATCAAAATATTAACTAAACATAATACGTTAAATACCAAGCATCCATATTTAATAAAATGACAAACTTAAAAATATAATAATTACGAATTCCATCAACTATATTTATAAATTAATAAGAATTAATCTAATAACAAAAGAATTGACAATAATATAAATATCAAAATAACAAATAATTTATTAAATTTCAAATACAAAATCATAAATTAATAAGTAACAAAATCAAATTATAATATTTAATTTTAATTATTTTTTATCTAACTTATACAAAAAAATTTATTAAAACTTTACATCTAAAATCTACATATATATATAATTTCAAAAATTACAAATTTTCAAACTTATATTTCAATAAAATTAATTACAAAATTAAATAAATAAAAACACAAGCGTTCCTTTCACTACAGATAGGCCCATCCCCCAAAATTTTTCCCAAATTTTGATAACTAGAAAGACAAAAACTCCCGTCCTCAACTCTTCTTCGTGTTTTTTTTTTCTCTCCCTTTTTTTATTTGTATCCATCACTCTCTCTTATGTACTCTTATCAATGTCATTGCCTATAAAGTATCTCGATCTCATTTCTCTCATATTATCACAAAAATCATCATTATTTTACAAAAAATTTACAAAAAAAATTAATTTAATTTTTTCTTAATTTCTTTGATTTTAATTGTTGATTCCAAACTTAATACTGATTTGACTTTGAATAATTTGTTAATTGAGTTAGGATTATTGGCAATTAAAATTTTTTTTTATTTAATTTGAACCAATAACTAAGAAAATAGGAATAGTGATAATAATAATATGTTATTATCATTATTTTCGTTACACTATTTTTTAACGACCATTACGTATTATTTTGAGTATGATTCAATATTTTAACCGCATTTTCTTCGATAATGATGACTAATAATGACACTATTATAATTTTGCAACTGCTATTCCGTTACACAATCGTTATTTGAAACTCTGGCCAAAACATTTTTAAAGATGTTTTGTATGAAATTCACCTAAATCAAGCCCCTATCAATAGTAACAAGCAATTATGATTCAATATTTAGGTCGTTTGTCATTCCATATAAAGTAGCAGATAATTTATAGGCCAACACAATATTCGAAATTTCAGAAGAAGGATGCTAATATAAAGAACTCATCCTACTTTTGATGAAAACCCACAAGCTCAGTGAAGTCATGAGAATTTAGGATATGAGATTGCAAAACATTCCATTGAGATTCTATCACATCAACCTAAAACAGAAAAGATAAAATCTCCATTATGGATTCATGAAATGAATAAAATATAAGTACATAAACAAAAGAACACATCTACTTTCAACAAGTGAGAATAACCAAAACTGACATCAAAATATTGGATGTTTAATTCTCAATGTCATTTGAGAGAATCTTTACAAAACTCAAAAGGAATGGTCAACTATATAGAATCTTCTAGAAGTGGTGATATCTGATTTCCCACAGCCAGTAACCATTCTCTCAACTTGTTTACACTAGGATCCATGATATTGGTGTTTAAAGTTATTCATTGGTGTAGAGGTTATTCCTCCACCTAAGACGCAACACTAAAGATGTCATCAAAGACTTTGAATCAAATAATACTACTCCCTAATCTTCAATATGAATCTTCATCAGAAACTTGCACCAGCGTGTCGGCCAATACCTCAATGGACATGTCACAAACTAACCATAAAAAGCCCTATTCAAAATTTCATGATCATGCCAGTATTATGTCAAGATATTTGCAATAACTGCAAGATGTGTTGCTAACTTGAAAACATCAAGAGATGAGTACCCCTAATGAAGATCTAAAGCCCATTTAACACCTATATCAAAGAATCTAACCATTTCAGCTAACTATGTAACTTTAGACTAGATCGTAGTCAAAGATATAAAGTTTTAATTGCAAATGTAAAATGAAGGATGTAGCACGTCCCGAGGCCCAAAAATGGACAAAAATTCATAATGCATAGTAAGCATAATAAAAGCCCTTGCTTTCTTTGATAGAAAAATCTTTGGAAAACTTTTGCAGACACATGATTTGAACTCTATAGCATCAAGGACCTGGATAAAAAATTGAAGATTTCTGTTTAAGAATGCCATATGCTCTCTAACACACCACATTGGTCTAAAATGCTGCCGCCGTGGCTGAGATATTGAGCAGTTAATCCAGTCATTGCGGTGTTTGGCAAAATCTGTGTAATCCTGGAGCATAAAGATGCCCAAGATTTCTCCAATTCCATTTGTGCTCATTTGAGCCTCAGCAGTTACAGGAAAATTCTACAGCAACTGGAGCACAATTATTATTAACAAATATAGAAAGTGCTTTAATCATGTAAACTAACTAGGGATGGCAAATCTATCCGCAGGGTTTCTACCCAACCCTATGGGTTCTTTTTTTTTGTTTTTGGAAAATTAAGTTCCAAGTTGGGTCAGATTTTTTCTAAGGTCGAAGTTGGTTTTAGGTAACCTTTCCCAACCGGATATATATATATATATATATATATATATATATATATATATATATATAAACTAGCTTTTTTAACCCATACAATGTAAAAAAAAATTTTATTAAATTTTTCATAATTTTAAATTTATTTTTAATTATTTATCTAATATATAATCGTATATTTATATGTTAAGTTACAATTAAATAATAATTTATATATAATATATTATAAACGATATTATTCATTTAAAAGAAGTTCAAATTTTTGTAAATTTTCAAGAATTATAAAAATCTTTTTTTTTATTAAAAAATATCTTCTTCAATTTATTTGTTAAATACTAAAAATTTTGCTATCGCTTTTTGATTGTTTGATAAAAAATCAAGAATCAATATTTAAATAGTTACAATTGATAATTATTTTTATCATAATGTTGATTATGTGATGTATGTATGTGTGTGTGTATATATATATATTTAATTGAACAATAAATCACAATTATTAATTTTGTTATAATCATTTGCTCTTTATTAGTTTTTATTTTTGACATACTTCAAGTAATTATTACATAAATATATTGGGTTAACAATTATTTCTATATATGTCAATAAAATAAAGTTATTTTTTAGATAAAACAAAAACAATAACTCTTTATGTTATGTTGAAAAACTTTTTTTTTGAAAGATTTTTTTTTATTTTTAATCATTTTTAACATAATTGATAGTATTTTTTTAGAGTTAGATATGGTAATGATCATTATTCTTCTCATATCATCCATTGTAGATAAAAAAAAATTCAATAATAAAAAGTATAACAAAAGAAAATAGAGAATATAAATTTACATATTAATTTGTTAAAATTAAATATATACAATAATAAAAGTAAATATGTTAATAAATTAACAGAGAATAAAAACATTGAAAAAATGAATAAAACAAAAAAATATATAATACAAAAAGTTAATTATAATCAATCAAGTAAAACTAAAAAAAGTTATACACTATAGAGAAACAAATAAATTAACCAAATATATAATATAAAAATATTTGAATTAGAACATAAATAAAACATTATATATGTTTTCAAAGCAAAAATATATTTTTATCTAACTTTTTTATCAACATTTAAATGTCTTATATTTTCGTATAAAGATGTAAGCTTTTATTACTTTAAGATTACATACTTTTTAGTCAATAATTCATTAACTTATCTAAAAGTATTAAATTTAAATAACCTATTAAATAATTTTCAATTTTTTATAGATTTTTATTTGAATTTAAAAAATTATCTAAAAATATTAAATTTAAATAATTTATTAAATAAAATTATTTGACAAAAAACAAAAATTTATTAACTATATATATTCGAAACTACCTTTAAATTTAAAAAAAAAAAAGATAAATTATGATTTAATATATCTACATTCAAATCTTATACAAAAATTTCAATCTTAAATAAATATTGATTTCAAATTAAATAATTATCCAACATATTCAATTTAAATAATTTATTAAAAAATTTATTTGATAAATAAAATAATATAAATATTATCTTATGCATTATTAAAAGAAATTATTATCTAAACATCCACATAAGCAATTTTATCATATAACCTTATATGTTGTAATATAATATATATATATATTATTTATTTAATTTTACATTTATATTATATTAATAAAATTAGTATTTAATACTTTAATTTAAGATAATAACTTAATAAAATTATTATATTATATTATATTATTAAAATATAATTTATATTAAAAAAATATTTTATTAATATTATATTAAATTAAATTATTAAATTAATTTCGAGTCAGATTGATTACAATTTTACACATATATGGGTCAGGTCAAGTATAAAAAAAATTCTAATGTCGGGAATGCATTTTATGAAGTTAGGTCAAAATAGAAATGAGCAAAAACCAATCACAACCCAGCCTATTGCCATGTGTAAACGTAATTCTATTAATTGGTTATACAGTTATAATTTCTTATTCTAAAAAAGGCTGCTTCTTGCCTAAAGGAAATTTGGTAATAAGGAAGATAAAAGGTATCCATGAAGCAATTGAATATTACTTGGAGAGCACTTCTTGGGTAAAGAACAGCTGTAAGGGCCAATCAACAGAATATTCAAGTGCAATACCATCCCAACCATCAAGTGATGGCTCTGAAGAAGTATTTGACATTAGAGAACCTGAACTTCCACCAGTATATGTTTTTGCCTTTGGCAAATCTACTTGAGAGGATTTCAATGTAATCCCAAATGAAGGCATCCTGATTGATGAGGAAGACAATTAAGAACATAACTTCTGTGATTTCCAGAAATGGCATGACAGACAGCGAAATGACTAGATTCTTACTGCAAAGGTAATTTAGAAAGGTACTTGTCTTCCTCACTAATAGTCTTTATGGCTGCCGGTGATGCAAGTAGAGACAAAGAGTTCATACAAAAAGTTATGCAGTCTGAAACCTCAATAAGCCAAGACTCTTATGTTTGAACATATTTAAAAAGTATAATAAGAGTTATTATATAATTTGCTTCAAATAATATCATACCAACTGAAATGGAACCATAAGATCCAGCTTCAGCAGTTGACTGGTGAGGTGGCAGGCGCATTAAATGCCAGCTCTCCTCAAGAAAGCACTAGAATGATAATAAATATTTATTAAAAAAACATGTTCCATATTTTCAGAAAAGGAAATAAGATGCTTCACATTCCTAATCTGGAAAAAGTCTCCTTTTGCCAAAAGAAAATAGTCCTTTAGAGCCTTCAGGTGACTATTCAAGTTGGCACGTACAACCACAAGCTGCAGAAGTACAGAAAATTTAATAAATACAGGCTTCAGACTTCAAATATATCATTTAGCAAGTTTGACATACAGCACCAGCCAAAGGTGACTAGCTGCAACAGCCCAGATAGAGTCAACTTAGCATTCAAATGAGTGAAATACTGATGATTCCTACATATAATAGATGCACAACTGGTAAAGGCTTTCTACCATTTGAAGTCATATAAGCAGATATGATACTACACAACAGTGGAAGAAAACCTTTAGATCTTGAAGCATAGTTTCAATCTTATCAGCCTCAGATTGTGGAAGCTATTCTTCTCCAACCATTTTTACATCCAGTAACAGCTCCTTCTGGAAGGACACATGCCCAGCAGATCCATGAATTTTTTTAGAGCTTTTCTCGGCTGGTGATTATATAGAGCATCCTGAAACTGAAAGGTGGGGCTTGGGTTCCAGAGAATCCTGATGGCTTTACCAGCAAAAAGAATTGACTCTGCAACACGCATATGGATATGCTCAGGTAGCATATCTTACAAAACAACAGTAAACGAATAATTAGCTTGCACAGCAACAAAACTAAAAACATTTTGAAAGAAGTTTCTATCAAATCCTTCTTATCAAGAGATTAATTTCCAGGTTTCCTTCCATTTGTCGGTTCACAGTAACAGAACATAGAATACTGGTTTATTAACATGCATATTTAACCTAACAAGGAAATTCACCCACAAATCTCTGTTTCTTAATTATTGCTAATGGAAAAAACTACTGGTGATGCTATTCAACTATGCAAACTAATGCCTTCATCAACAAACACAAATGAAGTGAGTGACATATCCTACCCTAATAACAAATTGCTTAATAAATGCTAAAATGTGATTGCATCAAGTATGTCAGATCTCATTCTGCAACTGTTAATGTTGCTCTTATAAGGACAATGGCATTGTCCAACTTTGTGACTCCAGCCAGAACAACGATGCAACAGTTAATGTTGCTCTTACAAAGACAAACCCTTGAATTATGTTTCCCCATTCCAACTAGTTTATAATTCATTTTAGCTAAAACGCCAAACAGAAGTTTGCAAAAATGTGATGCCTGACGCAAGAAACAAAGAAAACGCAAGAGACAGCTTCAAAATACCAGGAATATAAGAAAGCCCAAGTGTCAACCAGTTAAAGAAGTATCATCAGTTGACAAGCATGCATATCAGACGTGTCTGGGATAGATAAGCCATACTCCAAACTTGATTTTCCTGCCTGAAAGTATTATGACTATCAGACCAGTTCAAATGTGGTAAGGATAATGTCTATAAAAGAATTATGAAATCAAAGAATTAAAAAACATTTAAGTCCCACAAACAATCATTAGATTTCTAAGATCTAGAAAGAAATATGTATATTGAATCAAAAGGGAAAAAAAACTCGTTTAGTCCTTACCTTCCAATGAAAAATTCTCCATGATGGTCTTGAAGAATCCCATAAACCATCCATGATGCAAGTTGGTTATACAACACTTGATTACTGTGCCAAAAAAGCTTAGGTTCAGGAATTAGTTTACAAGCTGATTGGAAAGGTCCTAGCATATCAATACATGGTTATAACCACATTTGAAAACAGTTGCATGTAAACCAGGCCTAAATATTGTCCCAGCCATTCACAAGCATTTACATGATTATTGAAAACTTAAAAGACAAAATTTTGGACCACAATCATTGCTATAATCTCAGTTAATTATTTCAGCATATTGAAGAATTTTCACATAAAATGCAAGGGCTAAGCCCAGTGTCAGATAGATATCAGCCATGTCCTGAGTTCCGAGGACATTTATTATGATCCTCAAATAACAAAGTTGGCAGAAACTTTTATAGCGATACCAAGAAAAGATAGTATAATTAATTGATAAGATGACCTAGAAGCAAAATCTGTCAATTAGAGCCCTACAACCAATAAAAATATACATAGGTCGTTGAACATGGTCGATCGGTAAACCTCATACTTGTCCAACAATGTATATTCAACGAAGTCTTACCTTCAAAGGCATCACTTAACATTCCAGTGATTCCTCGCAACATCCTCAAGTGCCTTTCATCATCTTCCTCTTCAACCCCATCACTCCCATCAACATTTTCATTTTATGTCCCCTTGTTTCTACCACATTGTCGGATGACACATTTTCATCCCACATGAGAAAAAGAAAATACTGATAAACATAAAACAAATAAAAATAAGGGACAAGAATATAGTGTGCAAGCTAAGATTATTTCCTCCAAAAGATTAGAAGGAGCTTATGAAATGTGTGATAACCACTAATGTTATCAACATACTTACAAGATACAGCAGAATCTTATATGCTACTACTCTTTTCCCCAAATTGAGGAAAACGGTGCGTAGGAATTACTTCAAGAAGCAATCAGCAGTTTGATATTCAAATTAAACTATCTCTCGGGTTCTTAACATGATTCAACCTCAATTTCAAGTCTAACTTCAATCAATATAACTTCATTTAGAAGATCTTTTTCATTTGCTTTTAAGAAAAATAATTAAATTTGAAAATTGAGAAAAGATAGAGCAAACCCTAAATTCCAGAATTGCAAGCGTTTTCAATCAATAAACATAAAACAAACCCTAAACGTTAATTAAACTATTGTAAAACAAAATCGAAAGAAAATGCACTCAAAAGAGCTAAAAAGCGAGATGAGAACCTCAAAATCCTGAGGAAACTCGTATTCATAGTTCTTGACAGGGTGGCGGTTCTTCCGGAACTCTTCTTGAGACACTTCTTCCTCGTACTCATAAACACCGTTTCCAACACCCGAATCGATCTCGTCATCGCTGTTAGATGAGATTCTAGGGTTCAGGCGGTGGAGATCCGTTTGCAGCGCCGAAGGTAAGCGAGGACCTGTTCTCCTCTTTCTCATATTGGTTTTGTTCTTGGTGTTCGGCTTTGGAGTTCGAATCCTTTTTGAACTATATGTTGGTTCTGGATTCGCCGCCTCCGAATATCTCTTCCCGATTCTTATCTGCCATGGCTAGCCCGAGTTTGTGGTGTCGGCGTTGGTGACGTTTTGGTTCGAGCGGCAAAATAAAATTAGGCTTTCAAGTGAACAAGTGAAGGATCATACAGGATATAGGAATTTGAAAGCTAAACCGACTTGACCCGACTTTTTGCCTCAAATTGTGCTGTTGAATGATACTTCTACTAGGGTTAAACTTGGCCTTTCGTAAATAAATGGGTCAAAACCCAACCAAGTCGGTCTAACTCTAACTAAAAGGAGTTATGGTGGGGACAATAATTGGGCCAAACTGTAATTCTAAATGGGCCTATCACTCGTCAGGCCTGTAACAATTAACATCATAATTAAAAATATTGATTTTGTTTGGCAAGAAGAATGAAATTTTTATTTATATAGATTAAGTTACAAAATAATAAAATAATTATAAATTTTAATTATTAGATTATAAAATTTTTCCTTTTAATTTCTTTTTATCTCTTCTAACAAACAAAGCTTTGTTTTTAAAAATTTACAGTGATTTATCTTTAAGAAAATTTTAATTAATGATTTGAATTAGGGTCATCTTTAAAAAAATTAATTGAATAGTATTAATACACAAAACATAGATAATCCAAAAATTTTGGAGAAGTAAATGTAGAAAAATCCTGTAAATTATGAGAAATTAAAAAATCAGATTATTTTGAGATAAAATCATGTAAGAAAGCTGATCTAAAATAATAAAAAAAATTATTTAGAAAAAAAAAAAAAAGAGTAGAAGAACCCGACCCATAAAGATGATTTGAATAGAACTTATTTCAAAAATATAATAAAGAAAAGAGTGAGAACAAAAGGGGAAAAGGTGCAAAGGAATGAAGAAACAAGTTAAAAAGAAAAAAGTGGAAGTGAAAGTTGTAGAAAACTTTAAGATAAACACAACCCGTTTGTCCAATGGGTCTTCACACGTGTCCCTACTCGCCCTCTTTCTGTATTTTTTTTTTTTATAAATAAAATTAAAAAAATAATTTTAAAGTTTCATTATTGTGTCTTCTGCTTCGTGGCTAGTGACCACAAGAGCCTTTAAGAAAACATAAAAATTTAGTTTCGAATCAAGCTTTTCACTCTAATAGGACTTTGACCCCTTAAAAAAAAAAAAAAAAAGTTTCATTACTGTGGCCATTTTAATAACTCAACAGTTAACAACCAGAATTAACACAAATATTGATCTGTTCGCCATTACTAGAAAGATGCAAGGTGGCAATAAGAGGTAGCAATGCAGTTTTTCTGAACTTGGATATCATGACAACAGCAATTTCCAACCCAATCTCAAAGAGTACTGCCATGCATCAGGGTGACAGGGCCAGAGGTGACCCCGCGTTTAAACTCACCCCAGAGAATTAATGTTGCTCATCTCCCTTGTATATTCTATGCTGTGCGATTGCCCTATAATTATCTTTTTTTCAATGGTTTAGCATAGAGTGAATTAATTAGTGAACTCGAACATGCATGTACTGGAAAACAAAAGGAAACTGAAAAAACTAAAAAACTTTTATGAGTAAATGGTGATTCATGTTTACTATATCACAATTGCTTGCGAATTCATGCATTAGAGATTAGAGATTACAAACCCTCGAGGGAGTGGAAAAGAGAGAGGAGGTAGGGTGAGGAACCCATGTTGGAGAAGGGGAGCACGTGCAGAAGGCGAGATATCTGGCGTTTGAGAAGCCAAAAAGATGGCACTCTTGCACGTGCCCTGCTTCTCCAACAAGGAGCTACTCACTCGCTCAAATGTCCGTGGCGTGAATAAGCATGAAAACGTGTTTTAAGTTGAGATGTGAAAGAGACGAACGAAGAAGTTCAAGTATTTATAAGTACGAAGAGAGAGAGAGAGAGAGCTGGCTTTTTTATTATTTTGTTAATAATCCCGACAGGCAAGGAAGGGAGCAATGAGTGAAATTCAAGAGTGTTGGGGACTGAGGAGTGGAGGAAAAACAAAATCTCTGGCAAGAGAAAGCACAAAGCCATGCCATGCAATCATAGTGGTACGCAAAGCAGAGAAATTCAGAGTAGAGATATCTAAGGAATACAAAGTGGGTCCTGTCTGCCTTAATTTCACAAAAGCGATGCCACCACCACTTTGTTTGTTCCCTTCCATGATCCAAGGCACAGACAGACAACCAGAAGACTTCAAAACTTTATCCCACCAGTCACCAAAAAAAGATAACCCTTCCTTCCTACCATTACTAGCCTTTGGATCAAGAATATCGTGCCATGATTTCAGGTCCCACTACCATTTATGGGCCCATTTTGTGGGGTAAACCCACACCTTATTTTAAGTTTCTCTTCGGGGAAGAACCTGTCGATGCTAGGAGCAGAGGAGAATAATGTAAGAGTGCACGTAGGCTTTGCGTGTTGCCGTGTTGGGTGCAAACGTGCAAGCTTTTGAGTGTAATGTGGATATGGGAAAAAGAAAGAGAGAAAAGAGTTTTTTTTTTTAAAAACAGAGAAGGGGGCTCCCTAGGTTGATATGATTCCCTATTATATAGAGTAGGGCACCAGCTTTAAGCCTCGCAAAAGTTTAAGGCCTTTTTCACAGATCAAGAATCGATAGAATTTCAAACACCCTGGCCTGATGAGTGATGGCAGGGATTTAATGCATGTAAGCAAAGCAAAGCAAAGCAATGGTTGCTAAAATCCAAACCCATACTATCAAATCGTGCAAAATTTAAAAGAATGGAGCAAAAGTGTACAAAAATCATATTCAGAACTGTAAGTGATCCCATTATTTAATACTTCTTGAACAAGTAAACACCAAGCTAATTTCAAAATTTTCTTCCTCAAATCTTCTCTAAAAAGACTTAAAACCTGTTATCTATCCCCTTATTGATTTTATCAGTAATATGAAATCCCGAATGAAGTGAAACTCGGCTGTTAGTACGCAGACAGAATTGTTAAACTCAAGGTCAAGTTCTGAGACAGGAAGCCGCAAAGGCTTACACTTAACACGACAGCTCAGAAGCTCTGTATATTAAAAAAAGTGGTCTAAGCAGTGATGATCGTGCTAGATGATCGAGAGCAAAGCTGAACGTGCATTTAAAGAAAAGTGCCCGAAGTGTTGTCACCCTTAAATCACCATTTTTGTCTTGTGTTAGAAAAACATTGATTCTGAGATGAAGTCATCATCAAAATCTAGAGACATAAATGTTAGCGTGTTGTGGTTTTGTAGTAAATGCCTTTATTTGGTCATGCACTCAATTTTTTCACAAGTTTTTCAAAACTTTACTCATGCTTCCAAGTTCCAACAAGCTTAAAGTCCACCATGCTTTGATGCATATATTTGACTTTGCTTCAACAACAAAGGAACCGCTGGAAAACAAATTGGCCATTTTATGATATTGTAGCCTATGATTGATTTCAGTTTGACTCGTGTTCATGACATGAACCAAAGCTAGATTTTTCTCCAGGAACTTTTATCTGTTTATATTTATAACTATAGAAATGCACAAGCCTTTAATTAATTAATGTCTATAACAAGTTCCTAAGAGGATATTCAGTCGCATAGGTAAAGCAGGAAAAAGCATTAGAGCGAGCCGCCGCTTAAACTATGGGTTCAAACATATTTTGAGCCAAGAGATAAAGTTTCTTCTCTATGAAGTAATGGATGTAAATTATAACTCCGATATTCAAATTTCTAATATATATATAAAAAAAAAAAAAGGAGGAATCAATTTATTACATCAAAAATGCATACTACGGCAGGCGACTCCCCTGCCTTGTATCCCAGAAGGGGTAACAGAAAGAAGGAAAATATTGTTAGTGAATTTACAAGATGCAAGAGACAGATTGAGAACCGCAAAACGGTCACAATTCAATAAAATGATGGCTATTAAGAGAACCACGAATTCAGTCCTCTGATTAGGAACAATGTCAGAGATAAATGTGGACTGCTGAAACAACAGAAATTGAGTTGATGCATCTGCTTTGGCATGAAAATGGAAAACCAAACAGCACCCTCAATGTTTCTAAACATTTTAGCATAAAAATGAGAGATGACGAGTTTGTGCTTCAGAGCAGTCTCTCTTTTGGTAAAGCCATCATCTTCTACACACAAAGCCCAAATTGACAACCATCATAATGCCACTTGAGTCAATAGTTTTTTTTTTTTTTTTTTCATTCCTAATCTACCCTTAATCCTCTCTACCCTACTACTTAGCTGACTGAAAAAACCATTATACATATAAACTCTCTCGAACTTACAACTTTCAAATGCTAACTCTAATAACATACCAACTAATCTAAAAGATGATCAGTTTCTTGAGTCTATAGTTGAATTAACTACAAAAGTATTTTGAGAATTTAAAAATCCGAAAGTTTATCAAAGCTTAACAGATTAACTAATAAATAGGTAAGCATCAAATAACTGTTCTATTTTTTTTTTCCAAAAAAGACATGTAAAAAAGAAAGAAAGTAGCACAAAATAAACATCTGAACTACAATCTACAACAACGATTCTGAAGCTCTAGTTAAAGAGAATATATCACAAAACAGCCACTGAATTAGATTTGATGGCATCTAATTGACCACCCATACAAACAGCCTTCTTCAAGTAGGAAGCAACAGAAAAGCACTCTTTCAGACTTCCCAGCTACTTCTTTGCATAAGTAATTAACATCTGGTTTTGCTGTATCTTGAAACCTTGTAGTGCCTGCATTGCAACTGTTGATTGCATCTCGTTTTCATACTCCACAAAAGCAATACCTGGTTTTGTTTCCACCATCCTAACGTCCTTTAAACCAGGATATTGGTTGAAGAGCATTTGCAGCATCATTGTGGTGGCATCATGGGGAAGATTCTGAACAAACAGAATGTTATTTGGTGGCGCAGGAGCTTCTGGGACAATTGGTCTAGCACCCAAGTAAGGTATTTGTGATAGCTGCAGCATTTTGGAGAAAAAGAGAGGAGCAAATAATGAGGAAAATATACAAGTTTAACCTAGTTTTTCTTCTTGATAAGAAGATGAAATTTATAATAATTTCAAACTAAATAATATATTAAGACCCTTAAGTACAGGACCATGTTTCACTCAATTAGAATAAGGACCACCACGAATCTCATACAGGTCTCATGAGAATGAATGGTCAAGTTCAATTAGCATCCAACTTCATGAGAGCAACTAAACATGCAATTAGCTCTTCAACAGCAAAGCATAAAATGAAAAATTCCATGTAGATTGAATAGAAAATGCTCTCTCCAACTCTTTTGACCAGCATGAAGGTTTGCACCAACAGGGTTTCAGCAGCTAAGAAGTTCTAAATGTGGCCAAAGCCTGAAAAGTATAACCTTCTGAGCATTCCATACCGGGAATACAGTTGCAAGCTTAAGCAGGTTAATTTCAACCAGATCCCATAGAGTAAAGACATGATCAATCTCCTACTAAGATACTATATTTCTTATCACTTACAGGAGGTGTTGCACCATAAGCACCCGCATAAGCTGGATTTAAACCTGCTGCTGCTTGATTAGGATCAAGTTGTTCTTTTCGTTTTTTCCCTCCTACATTTAGAAGACATGCAAATCACAAGAGAAGAAAAAGAAAGAGAAGTACAAAAAAGATTAAACTGTATGCCACATAGATCAGAATAAACAACAAGTCAAAGAAAGAAGGAGAAAGAATATGAATATTTAATATTAAAAATTATTACTAAAGCAAAGCATCCTGAGTTTTAGCAATGAGGACCCAACTAATGACATCAAGGACGGGGCAAAAGAAAATACTAGCGAGAAGATGAAGGAAGCCGAAAGAGTGAGATTTAATTTGACATTACGACAATTTATATGGCATCTAAATGTGCATTCCAAAAAGACTCAACAATCAATACATTTGCTAGTAATATCTCCATAGTTTGTGATGCAAAGTTCATAGAAGGATAAAAAAGGACTCATTACTAACAATGACAGTAGCCATACCATTGCACGTATAAATACAGACGAAACACATACAACAAGAACAACAACAATATGACTTGCTCAACTGTTAGATTTTTCAACCAAAGATGAGGGACAAAGAGGAATGTACCCTTTTCCTCGTGCCTCTTTCGCTTCTCTCGGGGAACAAAAGTGCCATCTGCTTTTGATATTATATCTGATTTAGTCTTTGCATATTGTATTCTCTGCAAATAATTAAACAAATTTTTCATTATTTATTAGTAGCAAAAATTATGATGCTTTTGTGGTGGTAGATAAAACTGTTTATAAGAATAATCCGAATAATCAGAAAATCCACCTAAATCTCCAGTATATCCATTCCATTCTTCTGAAAAAAAAATTGGCAATTTTGACATACGAAAAGCAAATTTGAGTCAATTATTGCATCCACTAATGAAAGTACCCTATAAAATCTAACACCAAATTACTCAGATTTTTCGAATCATATGCAAAGAGATAAAAACTTTCAAAAAAACATATACCATTTCCTTGTCGTAAAAGGGAAAGCCCTGCATTCGCCTAAGAGCATTGGTAGCGGAGTTGACATCCTCGAAAATAACCCAAGCTTGACCTTTGTGTTTCAGCGTCTTGAATGCTAACACATCCAATATCTTCCCAAATTGCGAAAACACAGCGTGCAACGATTTCTTCAACTCTGCTCACATCATTCAAGAAGAAAAAATAAATTAAAAAAAAAGCACTGTAAAACTCTTTTTTTCTGGTTTAGATAGCTAAAATAAGTACGGTCGATTTTAATCTTCTCGTTGAGATTGTTGATGTATAAAGTCATATTCCGCGGAATTTCTTCTCCCTGAGTAATCTCCGCCATTTTTCCCCTGGCTCTGGCTGGCTCTGGCTCTAAGCAAAAGCAAAAAGCACTGAGAGATAAAAGCAAATGTTTTTTTTTTGCCCAAGAGCCAATGGGGTTAAATTCACGGTTTTTTTTTTTTTTTTTTTTGCGTAAATGCCCTAATCGGTTGCAGCAGAAGTAGAATAGTCCATAGGGAAAGACGGAAAGGGCTAGACTAATATGGGGCTAAGATGGGTCATACTTCTTTGATTATGCCAACTTATGGGCTATACTCTTAAAATTTGGGCCAGAAAAAAGTAAAAGGTTTCTCTCGTTCCAAGTCATTTCCATGAATTTTTTTCTTTTTTCTTTTTTTTTTTCATAAAATTCATATTTTTAAACTAAAACTGAAAAAGTATAATTCACTAATTCATAATCTAACTCAATCTCTACATGTAATTATTTTTAAAAGATAATATTTAATAATTTTGAAATTTAATTCTTAATACTTTTAATTTCTTATTTTATTTTTATATTAAAAGTTTCAATCATTTTACTTCACTTATAAATTGCTACAAAAGTACGCTAGGAGGTTAATCTATGATGTTAATCATTCCTTAGGATTAAGATACTTAACCATTTCAGAGAAATGAGGCAATGGTTTCTCGCATTAGGGTCAAGATATCTTGGGCACATGACTCCTTCAGAACTTGTGGAGAATGAGAGGAGAATCTGAATTTCGACTCCATTTATTGCAATGAAGGCAAACTCATGGTTGTTGGCCTATCTACTTAAAAAAATGGAAATAAGATCGCAATAATACGTTGCCTTTGCCTTTTTTAAGGGTAAGGATGAAATGAAACCAGTGGATAGCCTTACCCAGCAACTTCAACTTGTCATAGGAAAGTATTAAGTACTTGTTTTTATATTTCTTTGGCTAAGTTAATTGTATCTACGATGGATCACCTTAGCTTTTTAATTGGTCGGTAGCCGCCAGCAATTTCAAGTTGTTATGTGAAAGTAATTTTTTTTAGGAGGCCAATTGCATATCTAATGTACCACCTAACTACTTCTATTATTAGGAAAAGGATTTTTTATATTATTTAAATAGTAATGAAAGTTCTAATTATTTTTATTTGAAGGTAATCTAAATCTAAATTTAATATTTGATTAAATTATTTTTATATTTAATTTAAAATTATTAATTGAAAATTTATTATTCACTTTTGAATAAAATAAATTTTTTTGTATATTAGTTAACTTTGATCCTATGAAATTCTTTATTCATTTTAATCTTTAGGGGCGAGGGGGATTGACCTTTTTAAAGTAGAGGGGAAAATATAAGTTGACAGCCATTTTACATAACGTTTAATAAAAAAAAAAAGAAAATGGAAGGAAAGACAACATGCGAGGAAAAAAAAGGAGAGAAACAAAAGTTACTTTTTATTATGTTTTGAAAAAATTACGAATAATGTAGTAAATATTTATCTAAACCATGTAATTAAGAGACTTTAAAAAAATTATATGTGGACGTGAATTTTAATTTTAATTTTAATTTTTTTTGTGCGGATGTTTTTTTTTTTAATAAAAAACCTTTTAAAATTAAAAAAATTATTATTTTCATCAATTGATAATTGTTTCTATGAATTTTAATATATTGAAAGATGATATATCATAATATTTGTAAAAAATTGTAAAAAAAAAACATTGTTAACAACACTTTTTTAAAAATATATTTTATATTTATTATGTAATATTAAAAAAATATTTTTTTATGAAGAAAATATCTTCAAGTTGCCGTGTAGCCGCCACCGCCAGCCATGAGCCAGCCTTTATTAATTATTGGCTGTAGAATCAAATGCAAGCCTGCAAAGCAAGAGAGGAAGATGCTTAGCTGCGAGGTTCATTGACAGACCTGAGGTATAGACCATGGAGTAGAACCAAAATAGAGCTCAAAATTTTGCCCAATCAAATGATCACGTTTGTGGCGTGGGAATGGGACCACGCCAAATATCTGTCTACTGCTGACCATGCAACTTCAACTTAAACCCAGTTTAATTTTATTACATGAACGTAATATCTTCTCGGAGGTTTCTGTTTTTTTTATCCTGATTTGTAATGAGAAACGGATCTCTCTTCCCAATCTGGCCACCAAACTTTCAACATTCATTTTCTTTTTTCCCCTTAATTTACGAGTGACATTATTCAACATGTCATGTCTAACGGTTTCATTTCATGATGTTTGTTTCAGTTTTGTTTTTTTTTTTCCCTCTAATTTTTGTTGAAAATAATGGCACTTAATTACAATTATGCGTAACGTTGATTGTTCATAATTATACTTAAATTTAGAAGATGATCATGTTAAGATGTTTTATCACATTTTATACTTTTATAATGAAAATTTTACAATAATTGCTAGTGTACATAATTTTTATGCTAAAAGTGTCAATTTTGTGTATTGAAAATTTTCTTTGTAATTGTTTATTATGTGCCATGACTTAAAAAAAAAAAAACAAAGTTTTAATTTTAACAAATTTAGATAATTTTACTTAAATATATAAAAAATATATAAAAATTTAGTTCGTACGGATCACATTTCATTCTCTCTCCCCTTTTTTTTGTTTTATACTAACAAAATTAACGGATGTGATTAACAAATGTTGAAGATTCTAAACTTATTGATTAGAACCTTACCTTAAAACTAATAGTCTAAACAAAAAATTTAAAAGTGTTTCTTAATTTTTTTTAAATAATATATTTTTTCTAATATATATTTATTTTTTCTTGAAATTATAAGTGTTAAATAGATTATAATCAAGTATTGTATGCATATAAAATTATTAAATAATTAACTAATAAATTAAAATATAATTAAATAAATTTAATATAAAATTAAACTAAACGACATATGTAAAACTTTAATCAAAGACTTAAAAATTTTAGAGCCTTCCCTTTATTACTTATGTTATTAAAAACTAATAGTATTACATTTATGATAAAAAAAAATTACATCAAATGCATAAATAAATAATTTGTAGAATTACATCTTAATAAAAGTTTTTAAGTTTTGGTTGACATTTAAAAAATTAATGTTACTTACTAAATTATAGTCAGTCATTTGAAATAAAAAATTTTTACACTATAACTACTTAATGGTTCAATATTGGAAAATTATCATGTATGATAACAATGAAATTATTATATTTCACAAGCAAAATTCTTAGAATGACATATATCTTTTCAAACAAATTTAAAAAATAAAAAAGCTAATTAAAAAAATCGGGATATGTGTCAAAATTTTTATCTATTAGATAAAAAATGAAAATGATAGGATTTGATCTTTCAACTTATACATTTAAAAAAAAAATTAATCACTACATTAAAAAGAACTAAAGATTATGTATCAATTTTTTAATATTATTTATAAAATTAAAAAAACCATATCAGATAATTTTTCTTCAATATTTTTATTTAACATCTTAAAATTTACACGTAAAGCAATCTAATTAGCACTTGCGATCCGTGATCTATCGCTAAAAAAGAAAAAGAAATTGATAAAAGGACTATTGTTTTAATAATTTTAATAAATATTTTCATAAAAAAATTTTTCTGCACCTAAATATTTGACTTGAAAATAAAGATAAGTACAAGTATTTTCATTGCCGAAAGAGCGACTTGAAGTTGAAGACAATGATTTGTGATTAAAATTCAAAAACACAAAAGCAAACCGTACATAAATTAAAAAAGAGAGAGAGAGAGAGAGAGAGAGAGAAAAGTGGGCGGTGAAATGGTGACCACTTATAACTTTAAAACAATAAATTAATTTTTCATGAATAATAAATTCAGAGGCAGAGAGCTAAAGACAAAAGCCATCACAAGAAATCGAGCGGAAAGGGCGAAAGGCTGAAAAGATTGCTTCAGCAGCCCGACATCTGCAAGCCTAAAACGAAACATCAAACACTCCAGCCTGGCACCATCTAAGGAGGATACCATCAACTATTTTTTTTTTTTTTAAGTTTTATGTTAAGAGTTAAATGCTTAACGTACCACAAATTTATATAATTGAAATTTATCAATTAATTCAACGATTCATATGGATTAATTTAATTGATAAAAAGAGATTTTTTTGTTAATTTCAATTTAATTTTATGAAAATATTTAAAAAATAAAAATTTAAATACATTCATATTGACGTCGGAAAATACATTTTTAACATCTTTCCTAGAAATTCGTATAAATCATAAAAGACCAAAAAAAGATGGCAAATAATTATTTTTTGACTGATTATAAAATTTAAAATGACTTAAAAACAAAGGGATTGACCACTGATTCTTGACTTGGTAGGGGACCGCTTGAGGGCCCTTCTAGTGGGCAGACAGTCAGTACTTCCAGAACCAAGGAAAAAAGAAACTCCGCCCCCTCGACCAACTATTTCTTATCAACGGCATTAAATCCATCGACTAAGGACTCACGCACTCACGCTGACCTTTCCTTGTTCAAACCCTCATTGTCTCTCTTTCTCTTTATTTATTTATTTATTTTTTGCCAGAAAGACCTAACCTTTTCATATGCTTGATGTTGCTCGAAGAACAAGTTCGCGCTGAAATCATTCGCTGTCTCTGAACCGTCCGATCATTTTGATCGCCCACGCCGTAAAATTTGACCCTTGCCTTGGCAAACTAACGGTCAATCAAGGCCTAATCTCGTGTATTTATTTTTTAATTTATCGATTTAAAAATAAATTAAATAAAAAAGTTAAAAACGGCTCTGGGTTAAATTCCAGGTGGCAGCAAAAGAGAGGTCCGTTACTCGCTGTGTTCACGGGTTCTGTTAAATATTAGTGGACGCTATTATTTCCTCCGGCATCTCACGCGCCTCTCTGTGTTTTTTCCTTTCTATATAAACCCAACGAGGCTCTCCGTTGGACTCCCATATTCCACGAGGCTTTCGTAGAGAGAAAGAGAGAGTGAGAGAGAGATTTCTTCTTTGCCGCTGCGGAAGGTTTCTTTTCAAAGCTCGCTCTTTAAAGTTTGAATTTAATTAAAAAAAAAGGAAGAAAGAAATGGCTCGCTCTTTCTCAAACGTTAAGCTTTTCTCTACTATTGTTGTCGATGGAATCTCGAACGCTTTCTCCAGGTACCCAGACTTTTTTTTTTTCAATTCCATGGCTCTGTGTTTTTTTTTTTTTAAGAAAGTGAAAAAGAACAGAGATTTAATGATATTCGGTGTCGGTTTTTGTTTAGACGAGGATATGCGGCGGCATCACAAGGAGTTGCACCGAGTGGAGTAAGAGGAGGAGCGGCAACAAACTCTGCGGTGGTGAAGAAAACAGGGGAAGAGATGGTAGGAGCTAAAGAGAAGGTTTCATGGGTTCCCGACCCAGTTACCGGATGCTATAGACCTGAGAACTGTGCCAAGGAGATCGACGTGGCCGAGCTCAGAGCCATGCTCTTGAAGAAGAACTAAAATTTATGACTATATATATATATATATATATAAATTAGTACAACAAGAAGGCTAACCCGCTAATAATTCAATGGATTGACGAGGTTGGTTCCAAATGTTATCTGCCGCATGGGCTATTGGTGGTGTGGTGTCTAAAGGGAAGATCTTTTCCTTTGGCTGAAAAGAGACTTCTGCTTGCTTGCTCCTCTGTCCTTTGCAAACGAAATAGATTTGACGACGTTGTTTCTTGATTTCTCTTGTAGTCGGAATAGCATTTATAATAATAAAATCAGAACTTTTTTACTTATATTTTCTTCTCAGTTTTATTGTTTTACTATTATTTAATTACTAGTATTTGGTCTTTTAAAAAAAAAAAAAAGTAGTATTTGGTATTTGTTGCTGCTATAATTGAAAGTGACTAGATATGGAAAATTGTTAGTAAATATCTAAACGTGATTGGAAAGAAATACGCTAGCAAGAAAAGGTAAAAATTAGGGTTTTGCAGTTCAATACGAGCCTGATGAGTTTTGATTCGATTTTAATGAGTTTTTATTCGACTTGATTTTATAAAATTATTTTTTTTTAAAATTAGATTTTGAGTTGAATTGAATCAAATATTATTAAAAAAAATCATGATAAGATTGGATTCAGATTTTAAGTAAATTTGATTTGATTTAATATTATATTAAAAATTATTTTTTAATTTTTTAATTATATATAATTATATATTTATATTTTAAAAATATTTTATATTTTAAAAAATAATATTTTATTAATTTTAGATCGAATTAAATACGATTTATATAATATCGAATCGAATTTAAATTCAGAGAAAATAAAAATCCGTCTCATCCCGATCTATTGTCAATCCTGATAAAAATTTTGTTGATATAAAGCATTGAATTTGTATAATTTTATTTTCTCAAACTACTATTTTGCTTGGTGAACGCTAATATTAATGTTTATATTTATAAATAATTGCCAACAAACTTATTTTTACTATTTAATGGAAAATTAAGGATGTTTATATAATTAAAAAGAATATGACATCCTATGAAATTAAGTGTAAATATTATTTAAATTAAGAGTTTAATTTAATTGATTTACATAATAATTTTTTTAAAAAATAATGGCATTTAATAAAATTTAAATTTAAACTTCAACATTATAATTTTTTATCTTGAAATTTTGATTTATAAAAAAACAGATATTGTTTTTTGTACCAAAAGTTGTTAATGGCTTGGAATAATCCTTTAGATTTCACTAGTTAATGGAAAATTTATATGCATTATATAATTTGTTTATATTATCTCGATTACACTTTTCATAAACCAAAAAAGCGGCCCTCACGTAATCAAAATGACGTGAAGAAGAAACATTATCACAACATTAGGTTGGATTTTAATTTTATTTTATACACTTTATTATATTAAATTAAATTAAAGGTTAATATTAAATTAAAGGACCACTTCAGGTGAATTATCACCTCTATTATTTTTGGACTAGTTTATCGTAAAGTTAGGAACACTAATAAAAGAAATTATAAGATGTCTTGTCATCAATGTAGTGGGATCGGATGCATCAATGATTATCAAGCAATCAATCAAAGTACCGATGGCATTCTTTCATTTTCTTAATGTTTTTTGGTGGGCCTCAAAGTCTCATAAAATTGTTTGGTAGAATCGAAGATTCGGTGAATTGTCTGATCCCAAGCCTTTGAGAAGATGCCTTGTTTGAATGAAAACGACGCGAGATTATTTGTGGTGTTGGAGCATCCGGTCGTCAACTTGATCACTCGCGCAAGGAAAGAATAATGTAGAACAAAATTTTAGATTGGATAGTGTTTGAACATGAAGAAGATTAATCTTCTTTTTTGATTGACTAATAATTTTATGGAATTTGCTGAAGAATTAAGACGCGGCGAGCAATTCAATTTTGTCTCGAATTGAAAGCTGCTTATTTGAGAGAAAATTTAACTTTATAGAGTGAAAACTTTGTGTCTAACTTGTTATGTCTAGCAAAAGCTAAAAGGTTATGCAGTGGGAAGCTCCGAGAAAAAATTTTAGTGCCTGTTTCTGTTTTTGTCTGTTCGATGGAAGAGGTGCTTCTAGGTTTGGCAACCAGGTGACCACTCAATCGAAAAAGTCAAGAAAGGTTCGCATGAAAGATTAAGATTGGGGAGAGTGAAGAGTCATCACAAACCAGAAAAATTAAAGAGGGTTGAAATCTAAAAATGAGCAGGCCACAACTTGCCAGCTCTAGAGATTAATGGTATATTTGACAATGATGGGTAAAATCTTCAGGCAGTGGAGCTCAAAGATTTATGACTGGACAGATATGATAATTGAGATCAGCACCCAAAGTTCAACTGCCTTGATGACAAAATTGCCAAAATCAATTTTCTTTTGCATCCAATTAGTACTTGAATTTGACAGGTTTAATTTAAATTATGTGCTGTTGAGCGACAATAATCTTAATCTTCCCAGCATGACTGGCAGTAGCCATATTTTTAGTGGGAGTTGCTACCTTCTCACTATAAAGCAGATGAATTGGGTTTAAATTGTGTTCCTTGGAGAATAGATGGGAATGGAAGAAACCCACAAAGCAGCAAGGCAGGAAGGCAGAGAGGATGATGGATCTGGTCAGAAATCAGCACCAGGAACAGAGACATTAGCAAAACCCTACAAATCACAAACATGATCCTCGCATGTGCCAAATTTGGTATTGTTTTAATGTCACTTTATGTGGAAATTTTGATCTTATCAGAAGGAATATCGCATCTGGTGTGCACTTGGAAACGAATTTGCCATTTGTCTTGGTTGATATCATCCAAAAGAGAAGTTCTGATTCCCTCTCTTGCATAAAAAGCACTCAATCTTTCTCAATTCAAAACAAACTCAAATTATTTATAACCAGTTATAGCTCCCCCATCCCAGTTAGTCCCTTTTCTGGAGTCTGGACCAGACAAGCAGATCCTTGTTAGTCGTTATTTCCAAGACTATCTTCTTGACTTCTTGACAAAGAGTAAAGACAACTTAATTCATGTACCAAAAAATACAGTTTAATTCAATGGATAGGAATTAGACCTCCAATGGAAGGAGGTATCACAATGATATGATATTTTACATATGCGGTAAAGGAAGACATAATTCGAGATTACAATCTCCAGTATAACTAAAGCAAAAAATACAGCCATGGAGGGCATATTTACTCTTCCCTGTTTGAGTCCGACATCTATGTAGTTGTAAAATCTAGAAGTTAGTGTAGAAGTTGTCAAACATTTATCAAGTCCAAGTCTTAATCAACTAATCCAATTACAGAATTTTCTTACCTCTTCATTCAACAAAAGAAACATTATTATTGAGTTTCTTGTCTCAAAAACTACTGCAAAAACTAATTAACAACTTCAGCCATCATCTCCAATTTATTGAATACATAAAGTTATCCTCATTCAGTCATCCTGGCCTCGAACATTTGCATGCATCAAGACTTAAAGTAAGCCTCATTGCCAAGCCAAAGGCAAGCATTAAGCCTTAATACAGGTCTCAAATGTCCTTGATAGCGCAGATTAAACATGATACAAACAGACTACCTAAGATCAACTATATAAAGTAACTAAATCAAATTAGTGGAATAGCAGTTGTAATCACTTCAAATGGCCATAAATGGCACTCTGCCATATATATATATATATATGTCACTTGAAAGTGGCATGCAACAGTGCTACACCAATCGGACTTATCCAGTTCCATATTTTAAAGCTGGCATGCCTTAACAACCACTATATGACAATCACTACTCATGATTTGCACTTTTCAATAAATTAATTTAAGCTAAGAGCATTTTAGGCAACGGAAAACTCCATACTACAACTTAAATGACATTTTTTCTAATTGAAGTTGTCCGCCAAAGGGTGCTTGCAGAATGAGTAACAAACTCTTGACCATAGAGTTTTACTGTTTGAGTTCACATTCATAGTCTTAAAATAACACTTGAGAGGTTGTAAGTCTTAAAATAACACTTGAGAGGTTGTAAAGAGTTTGACTAATGACTCAACTCGGGATTCAAAAGTCTGATTGCAGTACTCAGTTCCTGCCCACAATGTACTGTACCTTCCTGCCACTATCACTCATGGCCAATTCCTACTTCCTTCACCTTCCAAAACACTCACTACTCCCATGTCTTCTCTAGTCCTCGTTTCCGCCTTCTTTACCTCATTCCTATTCACTCAATAGGTACTTAATAGTAATACAAGTTTGCAGTTCCACCATCATAAACGGGAGATGATCTTGCAAAGCATGGCCATCTATTAACAGCCATGCTAATATCCATAGTCCTAAATAGAAATATAACATGTCCCAATCCTGGTGCTAGCATTCTAAATAATCTACCTAATAGCACTTGAGATATTGCAAAGAGTTTGCAAACATCTCAATTCTCAACCTAGCACTAGAGATATTATAAAGAGTTTGGCTAATGACTCAACTCCAGATTCAAACTTATGATTGCAATTCTTACATCTCATACATAGCTTCTGCGCAACATCCTGTACCTTCCTACTTCCACCCCTCATTTCCAATTACAACCTGCTACTTCATTCAGCGTCCACAACACTTACTATTCCAATGTATGCTTTAGTCCTCCTTTCTGCCCTCTTTCCCTCGTTCCTATTCACTTAGTAGTTACACAAATTCTCAGTTCCACCATCATAAACAGGAGATGATCTTGTACAGCATAGCCTTCTATTAACACCCAAAGTAACATCCATAGTCATACATAAGAATAAAAGAGGATAAAAATCTATTTAACATGTCCCAACCCCGGTCTTAGCATTCTAAACTATCCACCTCATAGCATGAACCAAAAAAAAAAAAAAATTGCAAATTATGTTTATGTTTCTACTGCATTGGTTGATCAGTCCTCTAACCTAAACCAAGCAATGAAGCCAATATCAACCACATAAACAGAAATAAAACACACATGCCAGCAGAATATATACACACCAACCAAAGGGAAAGTCTAAACCCATTTTGTCGGTAAAGCTTCACCAATTTTAATAAATAACCGAGATCCAATTCAACAAAAATATGTAAACAACATATCATCCAAATCCCATCAACAGCATTTCATAATCTAAATCTCTTTTCACCACAAATTCCTCTAAATTGAAGAAAAAGAAGACTTAATTCTAAGCTTGCTCACTTTCCCATTAACACAATCGAATCCACATCCACACTGCGGACACTCATAAAAGTTATCAATTGGAAAGCTTGCAGAGGCAATCCCCACCGAGAACTCCAGCTCATCCCCATCTCTAATAACCTCCACAATATTCAGCCATAAAAACAGAACCTTGACGCTTATTCCACTAAGGTCTTTGAGCCTGTTGTTGGAGACAATTCCGCTGATTGTGGATTTGTATTTGAGCTGATAAGATCCTTCTAATGAGACGCTACACGAACCGTTTAAGTAGGCATGGAATCGTCCCGTGGATTCGTCTAAATCGTATTTTACGACTCCTTTGGGGAGAAGACCGACGGGGAAGTTGTAGCCTTGGAGGACTTCGTAGGCTGAAGGTTTGTCGTCGGTGATGTTGAGGGGGAATGACGTGGCGAGTGGCGATAGGACGAGAAGAAAGAGGAGGGCGACGGAAATGGTGGTGAGATCGAGAGCCATTTCTTTCTCTTTTGTTTTTGGTTTCTCTCGAAAATTGTTCTAAGCTGTTTTCCGAGGAAACTTTGCTTTGGTTTCTGTTGTTTGTTTTGCCAGCGAAGGGACAGAGGACGAAGAGGGGCAGGCAAACTCGGGTCTGATATGTCCGACGGATGGAGAAGATGACGGCGTTTAAGAAGAAAATGGAACTTAACAAATGTGGGAGTGTTGGTGTTTTGGTAAGGGCATAAAGGAGCGTGGTTGTTGACGGAGACAGCACGCTATGGCAAATTTGTCAACTCAGAAAGTAGACAATTGGGGACATGGATTTCAAAGGCTCTTTGAAAAGTGGATGGTTACTTAAAGTAGGGAACGGGAATTATCGTTTTGTCGTGTTCAAAGCCTGTTCCTTTGGATTTTCTTTCTGCCTTATGTATAATTTTCCAATTTCTTAATCACGGTATGAAAACTATTTCTAATATATACGTATATATATATATATATATATATATAAACTCTAAAATTATTAATAGTGAATGATTTAAATATTTTTATAAAATTTTAAATTAATAAATTTATCTTTAAATATGTCTAATTTTTATTAATTTATTTAAATCTAATTTAAATTAACTAAAATTAAAAATAGATTTTATGTAAAATTAAATTTTTTAAAATTTTAATTTTAAAATTATTAAAAGTGATTACCTAAAATATTGTTACTAAATGTTTATATATATATATATATATATATATGAACTCTAAAATTATTAATAGTGAATTACTTAAATATTTTTTTAAAATTTTAAATTACTAAATTTATCTTTAAATATGTATAATTTTTATTAATTTATTTAAATCTAATTTAAATTAACTAAACTAAAAATAGAGTTTATGTAAAATTAAATTTTTTAAAATTTTAATTTTAAAATTATTAAAAGTGATTACCTAAAATATTATTACTAAATGTTTTTATATAAAATTTTTTATTAGTAGACTATTTCTTTCTATAATTAGAATAAAAAATATTAAAAGTGATTGATTAAAATACTCTTAAAAAATTTTTAATTTAAAAAATATTAAAAATGATTAATCAAAATATCATTAGTAATTTTTTAAAAAATTTAATTTAAATGACTTTTTTTATTATTAAACTCTTTTTATAAGTAAAATGACTTTTCACAACAAATAATTCAGTGGTCATGTTATCTAATGTGAATTATTTTAAGTAAAAAATTATTAAGTGAAATAAAATTTGTAGACACCTCATTTTGTTTGATAATATTTTTTCGGAGTTTAACCGTAATTGAGAGATTTTTGAGATTTAATTTTAAAATCAGTTGGCATTTGATGTGGAGAGATTGTCAGGATTTAATTCCATAATCAATTCATATTAAAATGATAGGGAGAGATTTTTGGGATTTGATTTCAAAATCAATTTTCATTAAAATTGAAATCAAACAAAATCATGAATTTAAGGAGAATTGATTAAGCATGAACTTCTATATAAACATATGATCAAAGCAAGGGAAAGAAGGGAAAAAAGAATATGCAAAAAAAACTCTTGAGATAGAGAAAAAAAGGGTAGAGAAAAAAATTATGCAAAAACTTTTGAGAGAAAAAGAGAAAATTTTGTTCAACAATTAAGAGGTTTTGAGTTTTGGGTTTGGTTTGTTTAGATTTTCTAAAATTAAGATTTGGTGTTTTGGGGTTTGAATTTCTGTAAGATTCTACATTGTAGGATTCCTGGGTTTAGCTTTCTAGACAATTTGTTAGGTTTTCAAAAATTTTCTATCAACATTTGAGATTTATTCATCAATTTTTGAAATCAGTTAGAAATAAGACAGAAGAATAATCATTTCAGAAAAAGAGGCATACTTAAATAATTCTAAAGAAAAGTTGAGTGGTGTCGCTTTTATACTTCTCCAACATGATGCCATTTTTTATAGTCCAAGATTTGCGTGCGACCCATTAACCCGCGTTCTAACCAGTATGCCGACCCGATCCAAATCATAGGTTTTCCTTTTCTATCTTATCATGATTTTGTAATTTTATTTATTTTATATTTTTAACTTATTTTATTTTTAATTTCTTTTATTTTATAATTTATTCTACCTCATTTAAAAAATAAAATAAGACAAAAAAACAAAAAAAAAAATCTTTTCAAATAGAGGTTTCAAAATAACAAAAAAAAAAAACTTTCAATAATAATAAAAATCTTTTCAAATAAACAAAAATAATTTTTATCCTTAAAAATATTGGATGATTACTTTGGAGTAAGCCCTACCAAACTATTGGGAGGCTTTACTGATTTTTTTGGAATAAAAATTAATAAATTCAACGATGGAGCCTCTTTTGAGTGGGATATTAGTCTTCATAAATACTCATGAGGTGAAAAAATTATCTTGAATTGCTACCAAATTATTGAAATAATTTTAAGATTAGTTTTCAATATTAAATATTTGGTAAATCATAAAAATAATCAAGACTTGGATAATTTGAAATCAAACTGGTACCATCTTTTGGATGAACGTTGTGGGGATACTACAATTTTTTTCATTCGTAACCGACTCTCAAACCTAACATCTATTTTCGCATATCAAAATATATTTTAGGTGGTCAATCATACCTACCAAAAAAATATTAGTGACGACTTCTTTCATTCATGTCTAGCGGTAAGTATACAGATCTATACGTTATAACAAAATTAATTATTTTTTATGAATTCTTTCAAGGTAAGATTTTATTTTATTTTATTTTTTAAAATTATGTTTTTTTAATATTTTATATAATAAAAATTTATGTATAATAAAATTTTTAAAATAAAAGAAAAATTAAGCTTTTATTTTATAGAATGTACAATTATATTCAATTAATAAAAACACTAATAAAAGATTATTTTAAGCAGAAAAATGAAACAAAAGATTGATTGATTATGCATAATTCTATCATCTCTATATGACAAAAAATGTTAGTGTTATATGGTATTTCAATAAAAAAAATATATACAAATGCATTGATTTCAATTTTTTTTATGATTAATATGAAACTTTTTTATTTGATGAAACATTATATACTAATTATCTCTTTTATATTAATTGAAGAATATTAACTATTATATACAATTTTTTGAGGTTATCATATTAGATAATATTTGTTTAAAAGAATTGAAATTTATCAAATTAATTATCATTTTATATCTAAAATAAAAAATTATTATAAATTATAATTTAACTAAATTTAAAAGTAATTTAAAGGCATTCATTATCAAAATTTATTTGATAAATTTTTATTTAATTATGTATTTATTATTTCAATTATTTTAACATTTGACTTTTTATAACTTTGAATTAGATTTTGGACTTAAAATTTGCGACCAATTAGATTAAGTCAAGTTTTATTATCTCATTGTATTCATAGTGTATTCAATTATTTACTTATACATTCGTACCCATTTGACTTAATAATTGGTACATATTTCTTTTTATTTGAAAAAATGGATTTAAATCGTTCTAAATTTAAATAAAAAATAAGTATATTGAAATACTTATAATTTCAATTTCACTTTAGAAATTCTCTTAAAATTAATTAATTAATTCAACCACAAAAATAATAAAAATAAAAACATTGAAGAGGAAGGGAAAAAAAGCTTTAATAAAAAAATTTCAAATTGTTATGAAAGATAAATCACCAATTAATTGGGTTATTATTTCAATTCGTATTTTTATTATATTCAATCATTTCATATTTTAAATAATTACTAAGTTGTTAACATTTTAAAATTAATTAAAATCGAAATAAGTTAGTTCATTTTTCTAATAATGTGTATTATATTATTTTTAATAAAATTAAATTTTAAAATAAATAAAAATTTTATTTATATTTAATTTGAATTTTGAATTGTTTCAAGTTTGAGTTTATTAATTCATGCTATTTTAACTATACTTTTATGACACCTGTAACAAATTTCAAAATAAAATGAGTACATAACATAATAAAATTTAAGTACAAAAATGAGAGTTATAGATGATTATTTTAGAAAAAAATCCTTATGCCCAAGTTTTACAGAGATTAAAGGATATATTTTTTAAAGATTTTGAAATTCGTATTGTAAAAATGCTAATATAAATCAATGAATTTATAATTGTTTATTTGTTAATCAAGTTACTGTTATGTAGGTTAAAGAAGACAATGTAAACATCTCATTTAAAAGAGATCATTAGTTCAAATTCATTTATGAAGATAGCATATAATTAAACATTATTTTGGTTGTTATGACCATTTATAATATTTTTTACTTTTTCCAAATGAAAAAGTTAATTGACATCAAAATATCAAAAAAGCCATTTTAAATGATGGTAATAAGAATGAAGTAACAATTAAAAATATATTATCTTTTTTGTTTAGTAGAATAATTTTTTTATAAAGAATGCGAAATATTTTTTACTCTTTTTAAATGGATAAGTCGATTGGCATCAAAATATCAAATATATATATATATATATTTGAATGGTGGTAATTAGAATGAAGTAACAATAAAAAATATACCATGTTTTCGTTTAGTAAAAAAAATTTATGAAGAATACGAAAGTAATTATTATAAATCTAATATTTTTAAAAATTATTGTCTGTTTAATTTTTATAAATTTTATTTAGTAAATAAGTTCATATTACTTTGATCATATATATATACGAATTTTTTACTTAAAATTGTATGCTTAAAAATAGAAACATAAAGTAAAATTTATTACTTTCATTGATGATATAACTCTTTAAAACTTTCAATCTTTTATATATAATTTTACTTCCCTAACAAGGATGAAAATATATACACTAATAATTCAATCAAATCATCAATTATGCTTATCTCAATATCTGCTATTTTACTATGAACTAAAAATTTTGAAGATATTGACTTAATATATATTATATATTTTTTATTTAATTTAATTTTAATACTTATATTAGTATAAAAAGTTATGATTTTAACTTATTATTATATGTTAAGCTATGGAGTAAATTAAGAACATTTACTCATACTTTTCAAATCGTATAAACTTGAACTTTTTCTTATTTATTTCTCTATCTTACAAATTACATCATCTAACATACGTTGTGATTATTTTCTTTTTAGATATACATAAATCAATAATAATATAGTAGTAGATGATTAATAACTTAGTAATTAATTAGTGTAAACTTAAATGTAATCAGTATAATATAGTAATAATCATCGATAATTTAGTAGTAAATTAATTATAACTTAATAATAAATTAACAATAATCTAGTAATAAATAATTAATAACTTTTTAGTAAATCGGTAATAATATAATAATATATGATGATACCTTAATGGTAAATCAATCATAATATAGTTGTAAATGTATAATAACATAATACTAAATCAATGATAACTTAACAAAAAATAAGTAATAATTTAGTAGTTAATTAATGATAACTTAGTAATAAATCAATGATAATTTAATAGTAAATCAGTAATAATTTAATAGTAAATCAATTTTAGTTTAATATAATTAATTGATAGTAAATTAATGATAAATTAATAGTAAATGATTTATAATTTAGTAATTAATCATTAAAAACTTAAAAGTAAATCGGTATAACTTAGTAGTAAATAATTTATAGTATAATAGTTAATCAATAATAACTTAATAATAAATCATGCATAATTTCATATAAATCAATAATAACTTGATCATAAATCATAGATAATTTAGTGATAAATCGATAATAATTTTGTAGTAAATAATAAAAAATTAAGTAGTAAGTCAATGATACCCTAATAGTAAATATATAAAAAAGTAATAATAAATAACTGATAATTTAATAGTAAATTATTAACTTAGCAGTAAATAACTAATAACATAATAGTAAGTTATTAGTAACTTAATTATAAATCAATGATAATTTAGTAATATATTAGTTAATCATTGGTAACTTTTTAGTGAATTATCAATAAATTAATTAGTTGTAAATTAATTATAACTTTATAATAAATCATCTATAATTTAGTGGTAAATCACCAACAATTTAATATAAATCATTTTGCAACTTAATGATAAATATTTTATAACTTAATGGTAAATCATTCATAAATTAGAATTAAATATCATTGATAATTTAGTGGTAAATAACTGATAAATTATTTGTCAATCATTAATAACTTTTTTACACTTAAAATTGCCTATGATTGAAACCTGGTTACTAATAAAAACGAAGTCAAAACTTTCATTTTTGTTGTTAGGATAAACTTACCGTGAATTTATTCAATAAAAATAATTAGTGAAATAAATTTTAAATTTAAATAAAACAATAATGTTATTATATAAAAAAAAAATTATCTTATACATTATTAGTGGGTTGTTTAAATTTCATATTTCATGGTTTTTAAAAGTATAAAATCATATTAGTAAATCAATGATAGGTTAATAAAAACAAGTGATAATTTAGTTGTTAATTATTAATAACTTAATAAAAATCAATTATAACTTAATAATAAATTAGTGATAACTTAATAGTAAGTAAATTTTAATTTAATAGTTATTAATTGATAAATTTAATAGTAAATTATAAATAATTTAATAGTAAATCAATGATAATTTAGTAGTTTATTACTGAAATTTAAAAGTAAATAAATATAACTTAGTAGTAGTTAATCATCGATAACTTAATAGTTAAATAACTTAATAGTAAATTATGAATAATTTAATATAAATTAGTGATAAGTTGATAATGAATTATGATTAATTTTGTAATAAATATGTGATTATTTTGTAGCAAATAATAAAAAACTAAATAGTAAATTAATGATAACAAAATAATAAATGCATAATAATATAATAGTAAATCATTGGTAATTTATATGTAAATTATTGATAATTTAATAGTAAATTAGTGATAATTTAATCATAAATTAGTTAATTATTGATATATTTGTAGTAAATTATTAATAAATTAATAGTAAATCAGTTATAACTTTATTATAAATCATCAGTAACTTAATAGTAAATTATTAACAATTTATTAGTAAATCATTCATAACTTAGTAATAAATCATTCATAAGTTAATAATAAATCAATGCTAATTTAGTAATAAATCATTGATAATTTAATAATATATTACTGATAGCTTAGTAGTAAATCGCTGATAATATAATAATAAATTAATGATAACTTATTTGTTAATTATTGATAAACTTTTTGAACTTAAAGTTTTTAGGAATTGAATATTGATTATTAGCAAAAACGAAACTTGAAATTTTATCTTGGGAGACTTGGATAAACCTAGCACGAACTTATTCAATAAAAAATTTAGTGAAAAAATTATAAATTTGAATGAAATAATATTATTATTATTTAAAAAATTATCTTATACTAGAATTGAATCTGAACTTTCTTACGAGAATCTATTATTAAATATATGATAACTCAAATTTTATCAATAATTACTAAAAGTATATCATAAGTTACTAAAAGATTAATTATTAAAATTACATAAGAGATTACTAAAATTTTATCAATGATTATGAAAATTGTATCAAAAGTTACTAAAATTTTATCAAAAGTTATCAAATTTTACTTATATTATATCAAAATCAAAATTAAATTAATATTATTTATTATTGTTATCATAATATCAAAAATGATATGAGTTTTTAAAAATAAAAATTACACATGCATTGTGCACGTGTTAAAAACTAATATATATATATATATATATATATTTGTAGTAGTGATTTTCTTTAGACATGATTTTTAAATAAATTTTAAAATTTATTAGAAACTAAAAATAAATCTTAAATCTTCTAATGTATAGAATTAAATTTTAAAATTTTTATTTTAATAAAAACTTTGACATTACAAAATATTTCATATTCGGTTAAAACCTTTCAAATATAATTGATAAAAATATTTATTTAAATTTACTTGAATGAATTAAATAATAAATATTTCAAATAATACTACGTTAATAATTTCTAAATTAAAAATTTTCATTCATTTTTTGATTAAATAAATATAATGATAACAAAACAAAAATTCATAATCTTGTTCTAATGTAATAAAAGATTTAATAGTTATTTTATTTTATTTTTAAATTTGAAGGTTTAATTGGTTTTTTTTTTTATAAGCTATTTTTTAATATATTTTTTAATTCTTAGTAAGTTCGTATGTTATAGGATGTGGGTGTAAATTATAAGAGATGGAGCAAGTTTTAATCAATTTTCTCATTGGTTAATTATAAATAGCAAAGACCACAACGAGCTAAGACATAGGAAAAAAACAGAACAAAAACAAAAAAGGAAAATTGGAAACCTGATAAAGAAAAAAAGAAACAGCTCATTTCTCTTAATTTGAATAGTGCATTAACTAATATCAACCTAGGCCTCATAATGAGTCATCCATGCAATGTAACAGACCGACACACAAACAAAATTATTGGTAGTAGCTATGAGTATTGACAACCTAGATTCAGTTGGACTTTGATGATTACCTCTCATTAAACATGATGGAAAAATGAATTTTTCTATTAATCCGAAAGGGCAAAAACCTTTAACTCTCTTGCTGATAAAATTTACTTAGCTAAGCAAAGGATATCAGATGATTGGATTTAATCTTTTTGCCTTTAACAGTACCACAATCAAAGCCAAATCCACAAATTGGGTAATCAATGAAATCAACAGAGAAATCAGCAGAAGCTAACCCAACTGAGAATTCAAGCTCATCATCATGGATCACAGACTTGATATTGAGCCACGACAAGATGACCTTGACGTTGATCCCACTCAAGCTAGTTAGCTTCTTTTCGGATATAAACTTAGTTACTGTGGACTTGTATTTGAGTTCATAGGAGTTAATGGAAAAAGATGCAACTACCATTCAAATAGACTAAGAACTCTCACCAGTGGAATTGTCTAGCTTGTAGCTAAATTAATATCCCATTAGGTGTAGACACCCCAATCTGTCCAAGGTTTTACTCATTCTGATTTCTGTTAATTAAAAAAATAATAAATAATAAATAATAAAAATGAAAAAAAAATCTAGCAAGTTGAATTTGTGTGAAACTGTGTGTGTGAGAAGTTTAAATTGGATTTAAAGACTGAAGTTGAAATTACAAGGGAATTGAACTCTTTTTGGGTATAAGGTTCTTTCGATAAGAACCCTATAAATAAATGTTTTCCACGACAAACACAGAACACACACATAAGCAAAAAAAAGATAAAAAATCTAAGAGAAATCAGGAAAAGCATATGCAAAAATATTCAAAAATTTGTAAGAATTTTTTTGGGGTAAAATTTTTTTTTTCTAGAAAATTTCTAGAAAATTTTTAGTTTTCGATGAATTTTCTTGCGTCGATTGATTTTTTGATGAGTTTTTCGCATTGGTTAAATTTTTCGACAAGTTTTTTAGAATCCGGTTGAAGATTTCAACACCAGTTAAATTTTTTGATGAACTTTCGACGAACTAACCCATATTTTAACGAGATTTCCAAAATTCGATGAAAGATTCAATTAGAGTTTATCCGGGTTAGAAGAGAGGGAGATAAAAGAAAAAAAAAAAGGGAAAGAGAAATCTAAAAAAAAAGATCGAGTTTTGCCTTTAATATTGGTCCCAAAATAACGTCATTTTGGCCTTAAAAAGTCCTAGGATCTGCGCATTTTATTGCTGAGCGACCCGACCTGAGCCCTCGACCGATCTTCAACTAGCGTCCCTGCCTTTGGCTTTAACCAAATCGAGTCGCCAAGCTTAAGATTCTGAGCCACCTTCTACCTGAAGCTGAGCCGTGTCGAAGCCGTTCAACCGAGCTGATTCTTTTTTTTGGTATTTTTTATTTATTTTATTTAGTTATTTATTTATGTGTTTGATTATTTTTAGGATTTTTTAGGAAAAAAAGAAAAAATAAAATATTTTTTTGAGAATAAATATTAATTATCCAATGATGAAATTTTTAGAAATTTAAATGGTAAATTTTTATAAAATTTTTAGGTGAGAAATTTTTTTCTAGATTTGTCACAAAATTGTGTAATAATTTAGATAAAGTTTTAACAACAATAATTCATGTTTATTCTCAATAAAAAAATCAAAAAAATAAAAATTTAATAAAATTTTGAAAAAATACTAATTACCTAATGATGAGATTCTTAAAAATTTCAAATGATAAATTCTTAAAAAGTATCTAGGTGAGAAATTTCTTTAAATTTATCCCAAATGGTGGAATAATTTAGATGAAATTTTAATAAAAATAATTGTATTCTTTTCCAAAGTTGGTTGAAAATATATGATAATTATCCAGTGATGAGATTCTTAAAAATTTCAAATGGTAAATTTCTAAGAAATCTCTAGGTAAGAATTTTTTTAAAATTTGTCCCAAATGGTGGAAGAATTTAAATGAAACTTCAAAAAAATATATTATATTATTTTCCTTTCGAAAATTTAAAAAAAAAAAGAGAATTTCTAAATTGACCCAAATGGTGAAAAATTTAGAAATAAAAAAAATAAAAAATAAAGAGAATTTCTAAATAAGCCTAAATGGTAGAAAATTTAAAAATTCAAAAGAGAAAATATTTCTAATTTTGCCTAAATGGTGGAATAATTAGATATATTTTCAAATAAAAACCAAATCAAAATAAAAAAAAAATTTTGACGACAGAGCCTCTTCAAGATATGAAATGAGATTTTTGAATATTCTTGAGGTGATGAAATATTTTTAAGAATTCTGCTAGATTGATGGATGAATCTTAAAAATTATTTTCAATATTCAACATAAAAACTTAAAACCATTAGAATCAAAATCTTAGGATAAATTTAAAATAAAATGGTACCATTCTTTGGATGGGCATGTGGATGTGCTATAATCTTTCCCATATGTAACCAACTTTCAAACCCTGTTCTAGTTTGTAGACTTGAACTAGACTCTTAGTCAAGCTTAAAAGTTTCTTAAAAGGATAGATTCCTTAGGTGACCAATCACACCGTGATAAAAAAAATTGGTGGTGACTTTTTTTATTAAGTCTAGCTATAGATTTACGGATCTATATGTTATGACATTAGGAAAAAGACCTATGGGGAAGTCATATTATTCAGGAACTTCATAAATGGTTAGTGAATAGTCATCCAAAGGCAAGAGAGAATGAGGAGATCAGAGAGAGAATAATCAAAGAGAGAAATGCAATTGAAGAAATACGT
The DNA here is from genome assembly GCF_002303985.1 of Durio zibethinus. The sequence continues at coordinate 4,336,436 of NW_019167938.1, read as the reverse complement.
TTTAGGTGGAGATAAATTTCTTTTTTGCTTTGATGGTGCTTAATTTGACATTCTGGTTTAAGCTGATGCTGGTTGTGGGAAGTTGTTATGTATATATATAGGTGATGTATGGAATTAAAAAGTAAGAAACAAAAAAAATAAGATATTACATTAGCTAAAACCTATTCATAACACCTTGAGTCAATGGACATTAATATGCAAATGGATCAAAACCTTATCAAATCCCAACTTTAACATATTAGGTGACCAAATTAACAATACTAATAATGTCAATACCATAAAGATTTCCTAAGAGGCTGGAAACCCTAAAACATACCCTAATCATCTAGTGATCGGTACTCACCTAAATTGAATAACTAAAGCATTAAGTGATTACAGTTGAATTCGCACCCACACCATGGAGACTCAAAAAAGTTGTTTGTAGGGAAGTTGGCCAACGCAATCTCAATGAAAAATTCCATCTCGTCCTTATCATGGATCACTTCAAAGATATTAAGCCAAAAGAAGAGAACCTTAATGCTCATACCTTCCAAATTTATGATCTTGCTTAGGGAAATCACTCATTGTATGTTGGACTTGTAGCTGAGTTCATACAAGTCCATAGTGAAGTTGCAAGTTCCATTTAAATAAGCAGAAAACTCACCAGTGTCTCTGTCCAATTCATACCCAACGACACCCTCGAAAAGGACGCCTGCTGGGAAGTTGTACTTTTGAAGAACTTGATACGCATATAGTTTTTCATCAGTTGAGGTGAATGAAGTTGGTAGGTAGATTAGAATAAGGAGGATTAGGCTTTGCAATGCCATAGAAGATCTTTAGTTTTGGACTTGATTGAGATGATATATTTTGTTAGGATGGGGATGAGGGAATCGAAAATTTTAAAGTGAAAAGGTCAGATGCGACTGCTGTTGAGCCGAGTCAATGCATCCAACTCTCATTAAACTGAGCTAGGGGTGACCATTTCTTTTGTCAGGATAGTCTCTTAATTGTTAAACGCAATAATAATAATAATCATTTCTATTCTATCAAAGAAATAAACAGAAGCTACCATGTCTACCACCATCAAACATTTTTAATATGCTCATTTCCACTCTAATTGATGATTTGAATGCCTAAAGCCTTGAACTCAACTCAGTTACATGATTCACAAATTAGCTGAACAATGGGCATAATAAACTAATTTGATTAAGCTGATGCATGCTTACTTTTATGCAAAAGCAATTTCATTTATTCAACAAATAGTGTTTTGGTCAAAAAAATTTAGCAGATGCAGTTGACCAAGCATTCGAAATAGACATAAATCGAGAGAAGCATAAAAATAAACTTGAGTGATGAAATTAAATGAAGTATAATACCTTGAATAGGTGTTTGATTAAAACAAAGAAAATAAATATAACTTCAGTGGGTGCAGAAGATCAAAGGTTCCCCCTTTTTTTTTTCTAAACGCTAACAAGAACAGTGGCATAAAATTATCTACTAGCTTATAGAGTAGTTTAGGCCACAAGTTTCCCAGCAGAAAATTAGATTCTTTTAAGTGGCATAAGAATGATGGTTCATATTTTATACCCGGTAATTTGTTTGGAACGTGATTATGTACAATTCACGTTCTGATCTCCAATTATAGATTTATTGTTTAGAAAAAATAAATAAGAGAAGAGAAATAATATAAAAGAACTTTGATTTTGAGGTATGAAAAATACTTTCTTAAATGCAATTATGTTTTTAGGATACAATAAAGTAGTTTAGGCCCAAAGTTTCCCAGCAGGAAATTAGATTCTTTTAAATGGTATAAGAATGACGGTTCATATTTTATACTCGATAATTTATTTGGAACGTGATTATGTACAATTCATGTTTTGGTCTCTAATGATAGATTTATTATTAGAAAAAAATTTTGATTTTGAAGCCTGAAAAATATTTTCTTAAATGCAATTATGTTTTTAGGATACAATAAATATTCAAATTCTTCAATCAAAAGTAGTAAAAATAATTATACTGAAAGATTTATTTATAATAAATGAACAGACATAAACTTTTATTCAGATGGTTATGACCTTTTATATAATCATGACCTTTATAAATAATAATTTATTTATATTCAAATAATTATAACCATTTGTCATATGATAATTATTTTTGTTCAAACATACTTATTTAAAATATAAATAAAATTAATACAAAAATTAATTTTATTCATCAATAATTAAATCTTTCTATTCAATGTGAGATGCAACACATTTTAAATTATCAACAATCATTTACTAGTTTGGAATGTTGATGCTTAATTTTTATCTTTCACGTAAATAAATATTATGAATATAAAAAGGTATCTATCGATTTAAAATTTTAATTAGCATAATATCTTAGAATTTTAATGAAGTTGATGGTGTCCACAGATAAACCTCAACTCCTAATGTTAAAATTAAAGATATAACATACATAATACTTATTTATTTTTTAGTCAGAGGCTTATAACTACTTTTAGCATTATTATAGCTAAGTGCTTATCCTATTTATAAACACTTACAAAAAAGACCCCAATTTTTCTTGTTGAAGCGGTATCACTTCTATATTTATATAGGTAGAATTTTCATTATGTCTCAATTGCTTTAGACATTTAAAACTTCATTAAGAATATAAAAACTCATTCTCCTCATATAACAGATCACACTAGTTTCTAAAATTTGAATAAATTTTACTAGTGTTTAACAGACACTTAATAATAACTTGTTTTCACCCATTAAACTTTGTAATTAGAGGTTATTAATTCAAAGTTGGGTTTTCATTATCAGTGTCTAACGGTAAGTGTTTAAATCCATTCTATTTATAGTACTACTAACCAAATATTTTGAAATTCAATTTTTTTTATGGTATTTACCCCAACTTGATATTGAATCTATGATATAATCACTTTAGGCTAATATGTCCAAAATTTTTATTTTGCATATCATTTATATGCTTCAAACATTGTTGCCTCATTCTTATCATTTTAAGAAATAGTTGATTTTGGTTATGGCCACAACTCCATATTTATTAATTTCAACTATTCTATTTTCATACTTTTATTTTTTTTAATACAATTATACTTCTAGTGTAATTAAAAAACTCAATAAATAAACCAAACAATTTTAGTCCTTTTAAGATTTTTAAGGACCTTTTTTATGATTTTACTTTAATTAGTGTTTAAACTTATTAGCTTGTATAATTTGCTCATAAAATTATACTAAAGTCTTACAGCATTATGTGGTAATTTTTGTTTCTTTTAATTCTTATCACCGCCACCATGTGCAAGTATATATTCTTTTATTAAAGAATATCTCATTCAATTATCAAGATATCATATATACTTAATCAAGTTATTATTTCATTTATCTTTTCATTATTTGTTAGTTTTTTCTAAGTAGAAAGCCTCCAAATCTACCTTTAGTGAAAGATAATTTAGCTGATATCTTAATATTTTAATAAAAGTTTCAAAACTTTTATATTTTAACTCAATATAAAAGTTTACATCAATAAACAGATTTTAAATATAATCATGTTTCTATGGTCTCCTTTTGAGACTTTTTATGTTAATTCATAAATGCTTATCTGAATTTATTTCGTCATAGACACTATTAATAATATTTTATTATCATGAACAAAATCATTTTCATCACCCAAATGAATCAAATAGCATTCTTTTTGCCATTATAAAAGTTTCAAATTCACAATATCTTTGAATCACTCATGGCTTCCAAAGTAAATATACTTTGAAATTTTCACTATATAAAATTATAGATGATAAATTATTTATACAATCCATGAAGTAAACCATATATAGAACAAAAATTACCATAACATGATAAAATTGTGACATCAATTTTGGCTTATGGCTATTCTAAGCCAACCATAATAATCCACCACATACCTACATATCATGTAGATTTGGCTATTAAAATTATCTCATTTATAATGATGACTTTTAGTGTAAACCAACTATCTCAAATATTATCACGAGTTTTCAATGCATATAATATTTGCCTAATGGCCAATTCCAAGTTCATGATTATTGAAACCTCTAAACTTAATTTTAAAATTTTATGAGAACTTTATTTCTCTCCCATTGTGTAGCCTATATATCTCTATTATTTACCATCTTTAATTGGTCAAAACATTTTCGGATATATAATAAATTTAAACTTTATTCATATGACCAATATGCTTATATATAATAAGAGTCTACAATATATTTTCAAATACTTTCACAATCATTTTGTGACCAATATGTTCATATCTAGATCACTATATCAATGCAAGTCATGAAACATGAATCTGAAGAGTCATTTTCATAAAATAGTATAAACAATAATTATAATATAAGTTTTACTCATATTTCATGAAAAAATTTGTGATGAATTTGCATTAGTTAAATTATTGATTGGCTAACTCTAAGATGGCTTTCACAAACCAATATTATTATCTAAGTTCATATATTAATATGGTATATAACCCCTCATATCCTTGCCATTGTCATGAAATTATTGAAAACATCAAAAACTTATTCACTTTTCATTTTAACAGCTTATAAGAGGTAATTTTTTTAGGTACAATAAGCAAAAATACCTTTATTGTCTTTAACCAATAATGTATTAATTGGATAATGACCTTTTATCTCCATAGTCCATCCTATTCGTTTCATTTCGTAATATATGATAAATTGTACCAATGTTCTTCATGCCATCACAAAATAGAATTAAACACATACATTATTGGTACCTTTAAAACATTGAATTTACATTTTTTTTTCTAATTTATAAACATGCCCAATTAGACATTGATAAGCATCATTCAAATTGCTAGTAACCAATAAATGTTTCACTATATATATTTTTAATGGCATACCTTTTCGTTAAATCAATATCTCATATGCGAAAAGCAACAATACTCTTTTTTTTAACCATTGATTAATTTTTTGATAACTTTTTATGATTTTCACTTTGTGATTGTTCACAATAATATTTTATTTTATAAAATTACTTCTAGTGTAATACATCTAGCAAGCAAAATACATATCACATTACCCATATTTCTGATAATAATCATTATTTAATTTATTATCCACCAATTAATCCATGAAACACCATATCTTAATAATAATTATTCACATATATCAATTTAATTTAAATTAGTTTTCATGAAAATTGAACAAGAGTCAAAATTTAAACCAATAATAAATTAAAAAAATTTATTAACATTTGATTTATAAACGACCAACAAAGATATAATCATACAAATAACTTGACTTAACTTATTATTTTAATTTTGGTGTCATGATTTAAAAATAAAACTAATCTGGTAACCAAATCTTATTTTTTGCATATATTATTCACTTATATATAATTTTTCATGTAAATACCTTTACCTATTTTTGATTGTTTTCATAAAACCATGAGACAATTTGCCTGTTCTATATATAACCAAGACATGACAATTAAATAATCGATTATTTCATTACAATCCAATTTAATTCGTTACTTAATAACAAGTGATAATTCTTTTGATCATAAATCAATTCATGTCTTTTTCTTTTATGTTATCAAGCTATTTCTTATCATAGTATTAGTAAGTATCAGTTTTTCAAATAGATATAATATAATTGTGAAGCCAATTTCATTACAAGCATAAACTTATGCAATATAATCAATATTTTGCATATTGTGTTTTGATTTTACATACTAATAAAATTAATTGTTAACGTGTTTATCTTATTCAGTCAATATTTTTACCAGCAATTATGCAAAAAATAAAATACACACCTCTAATAAAAATCTTTATGAAAATTAACAATCCATAGAAACATTAATCTTTTGACATCTTGAACCTTCTCTAATATTGATCTTCAAATCATGCTAATTTCTTTTCCTTATATCTTCTTTATACGAAATATAAATTTTTCATAATTGCCTTTAAATTGTTAGAAAAAATAAATAAGATAAAAGAAATAATAAAAAAAAAAATTGACTTTAAGGTGTGAAAAATACTTTTTAAAGGCAATTATGTCTTTAGGATACAACAAAGCCCCAAACTCTCTAATTAAAAGTAGTGAAAATAATTATACTAAAAGATTTATTTATAATAAATGAATAGATATAAACTTCTATTCAGATGGTTATGACCTTTTATATAATAATGACCTTTATGAATAATAATTTATTTATGTTCAAATAATTATGATCATTTGTCATATGATAATTATTTCTATTCAAACATAATTATTTAAAATATGAATAAATAATTCAAAAATTAATTTTATTCATCACTAATTAAATTTGTCTATCTAATGTGAGATGCACCACATTCTAAACTACTAACATTTACAGCAGTTCCTACTTTCTTGGCCACTAAAATTCACAATTAGCCAACAAAAAAAAAAAATGCTTGAGAGAGAGAGGAGGGAAATATGAAATATCCAAGACAATCGACATGTGTCATGGGCTGAAAGTCAACCTTCAGGCCCGCGCGGCTCTAGGACTTGGGCATCCATTCATCCGGCGTCTTAGATCAGCCTACTTATCACGATTCACTCCCTTGTGAGGTATTGTCCGCTCTGACTCCCCTGACTTCACGATTTTGTCTCACAAAAGACACCTTACAAGAAGAGGAATGTGTGAACCTTTGTATTCTATGGCTAATTCTAGTACATAGCCAATGTGAGATTCAAGACTTTTCCTTAAGTCCGTAGCATGCTCCCCCACTCCAACAAAGGCCCACCATCCTCGGTAGCACATCGTTAGTACCCCCAGAACTAGCTCAAATGCCATTTGTCATGAGCCGAGACTCAACCTCCAGGCTCACGCAGCTCCAGGACCCTAGCATCCACTCATCCGGCGTCTTAGATCAGTCTACCTGCTACGATTCACACCCTTGTGAAGTATTGTCCGCTCTGGCCCCCTCTGGGCTCATGGTTTTGTCCCACAAAAAGCGCCTCATAAGAAAGGGAATGTGTGAATCCTTATATCCTATGGTTAACTCTAGTTCACAGCGGATGTGGGATTCATGACTCCTCCTTAAGTTTGTGACACATGCACCACCTGAGGTAAACAGGAACTACTATTCAGAGATCGTGTATTTGAGGAGTTCCGATTCTGTTAACTTACAAAAAGAACACAAGAGATGAAAGCCAGATTGATTAGCATCTCTTCATATGTTAACCATGTTTCATTGGAATATCTCCCTCTGCAGAAACAAACTCGCTAGTCATAGTTCTCAATACATTTTATCATCAGTATGTTCAATAATTAAGTTCAACATATGTCAGCTTCACAAAAGAATGAAAAATATTCTCCTGATATTGCACTCTATGTCCCTCAACAGCTTCTTTTATTAGTACATTATGTTATAATGCTCTATAACTATCATATTTCAGGTGGTGTTTTTATTTTCCTGCTGCTCCCTCTCTTTTTCTCTCCTGCAGCCATCTACAATCAATCTAGCCTTTCTAGCCATCAATTAAACTCAACGTAAAGTACATTTTTGGTTGCCAAATAATGTTACTTGCAACAATACCATATTCAATTGCATGCAAAATGTTCAATTTAGATTTAACTATTTATCCATATAGATAACCATTTTCAGGACCAAGGATAGAATCGTTGTCTCTACTGAGGAAACAAACAGATAGCATCATTGTTAATCTTCTGTTGCTGTCAGATATAATCAATAAGTCAGCTAACCATCTATAATGTAAAACAAAGAAGCTAAACCCTGAAATAAAAATTAAATTTATCCCAATCAAATTGAATGCACTCAAAAACATGCATATAAATGTGTATACCTGCATGTGTATATACCCCATAATACATCAGTACATGTAGTAATCAGCCATGTCCTTTGAATGGTGCCAATAGATCAAGCATTGTCCCTATCCTATAGGTTGGCATCCCAATCAAGAAAAAAAAAAGAAGAAAAAAAGCAAGCAATGAATATAGCTTTTTACCTATAGACATATAGCAACCGGTGTTAGAGCAATGGGTAAAAACAAATTCAATCATGGCCAAAAAAGAATTTAATACAACTGATCGTATGATACCAATGATACATACAAAGAAAAATTTAATTTGACATTTATTAATTTAATTCAACCGGAAAAAACCAACTGCTGTGCCTTCTATGAAGCAAATAAATTAGCAATGAACTACTAAGAAATAATGGCAACTGCAATCAACAAAGATAAAAGGCAAAAGAACATAAACATACATACAGCTCGTTGCCAAATCAGCTCACATCCTTGAGTCTTTTTATCAATGCATCCAAAGATTTCTTCTTTGGATTCTGCTTGGCACCCCTGCTCCCAAAGGTTCCAAATATCCTATCTGAAGGATCCCTTAACTTCTCGGAGATTGTCACAACTTTCCTATAGTCCAGGGTATTGTAACTCCTCTCTCTAATTACTGGATTCAGAAAAATCTCTGGATGATTGCTTAAAAGCAAATTGATCAACTGTCTTCACTCAGCAAGTGCATTTTTTAACTGATTTGCATCCCCTTCGGATAACAGAGGAGCTAGGTTATTTGCAAAAGATTCTAACAACCGAATATCTACATCAATCCCAATAATAGCATTTACATTAAACCTCTTAACTGAATCCCCAAGTAAAGCCCCCAAAATCTTCTCTGATATGTGACAAAGAATATCTTGTAAAACTCTTTTAAGAACTTGAGGTGGCAATATTTGTTGTGCAGTAGAAATCAGAGTTTCCAAATAAATTATGACCTCATTCACACATTCATTACCACCCTGTGAAGGTTCATCTGTCATCCAGTTCACATTCTCAATCAATGTCAAGAAACCATCAACCTTCGTCTTGAGCATCCCAGACAGCATCTCTTCTGCAGCATCACGGGATTTGTTAAGAGGAAACAGCCTCCTACCCCTTTCTGCCATTCTCAAAGGAATGCCTGAAAGCTGTGCAGCATGGCGAAAGAAGAAATCGCAAGCACGCTCCAAACAGCAATATTTGCTGCAACCTGCATTGCCTGAGAAACCCCGTGGACAGATGAACTAATAAGCTTCAAAAGAGCTCCATCCAAAGCCTCACTCAACAGCCGGTCCAAATACTTCTTAACAACATCATAGAAATCCAATTGTCCACCATAAGACATAAAACTGACAGAATCCTCAATAAAAGATCTCATAATCAGACAACAGTCGGGAACAGTGGATGAAAATGGTGCAACATAAGGAAATGCTGGAATAATATCCGATGTTTGTAGCTGGAAAGATAGCACATTCATTGAATACTCATACTCCTTCTTCATCAGCATCTGCTCAAATTTATCAGCAGCAAGTGCTTCTGCAATCTGCTTCCGACAATCAGACAACAACAACTCATGGTACTTATCCCTGTGCTTACTCAAAACATCAAGCAATGAATCAACAGGGTAGCCATACCTACGTAAAGTAACTCCTAACAAACTCACATAGTCCTTAATCAGTAACAGATGATTAGCAGTCTGCATCCTAGAAAACTGATCCTCTAAAACCGAGCACATTTTACTAGTAGCAGTCTCCCACAAATTCTCAACTTATATTTTCAAAATCAAACCCCCTCCTGTCCTTAAAACTCGATCTTCTACGATAAAAAACCCAGCAATTTGGGCGAAAAATGTTTGATGAGATTCAAGAAATGGAGTCATAGAAGATACTTGAAAATCCGAGGTTAATTGAAGCTTCCTATTCTCAAAGTAATACTGCTTAAATCGATCTTGGAGTCCTAAAGTTTGATGAATATGATAAGCTCTATAAAGAGGAGTCAAATCAAACCCTAACAAGCCGTTACTATAACCGTCGTTCTCGTCTCCTCCGAGTCCACCTTCATCATCATCTTCTTCTAAAGCGTAAACTGAATCTCTCAAGCTGAGCCGACTCTGTTCCTCGGCTTGCCGTTGCTTGATTCTGAGATCTTCTTCGCGTTGCCTAGCAGCCGAGGCTTGTCCGATCGCTAATTGCCCTAAATTGCGACTCACCACGCGTATCTCGACGAGCCAATCGCCGAACTCTTTGCTGATTTTTCTCTCGATATGAGATCGAATCTCTGGAATTTTCCTCTCCAGCATCCTTTTTAAAGTAGACAAGGGCGTTTTATCTTGGAACTCGTTTTCAATCGAGTCTAAGCATTTCAACGCCATGTAGAAACTGCCGTATGAGAGATTGATGATTTGCTCTTGAGCAAACCTCCATTATCTTAATACATGTAGTCACCGATTGCAAAGCGAAGTCCACGTTCTTGGAAACGTTTTGAGTTTCGACGAAGGAGTCAAGGGAAGAAAGGAGAGGACCCGCGACGGATTGGAGTCTCAAGTTGGAATCGGAGAGAGAGGATTTGAGAGAATCGACGTCGGAGAGAAGAGATCGAAGATCATCCAAGGCGAGGATGAAATCTTGGTAGTGAGCTTTGCAAACTTCTTCGATTTCCGATTCTTTAGAACGAGCAAAGTGACGGAGGTGGTGGAGAAGGGTTTCAGGCCTACCAGAAGCAAACGCTTTGCGGACGAAACGACCCAGGTCCTCGCCGTTACAGACGGCCGAAGAAAGGAGGAGTTGTTCCGACTTATCGCTGGAGTCGCCGCCATTCGCGGCGGCTGGAGCCACTTTGCGGCGTGACCTCGTTGACTGCATTGGAACGGTGATGGCCCGTAATTTTAGAAAGAGTGAGAGGGAGGTGGGGGTGGTGAAACGGAGGTTTTTGGACAGAAAGAAAAAGGCTGCATGTCGTTTGGTTATTTTTGTTTTGACGAAAATGACACTAAGGTGGTGGAGGCTAGTGTTTAAGCTCCGACTAGTGCGATTTTAGGATTTGAACATTTCGACATTTTAGATCAATCTATTTGTTATAATTTATATCCTTGTGAAGTATCGTAGATTTTAATCTCACGATTTTATCATACTAAAAGTATTTCATAAGAAAAAAATAAATCGTGTGAATTATTTTATATTTCAATGAGATGTGTGATTAATGACTCATTTTGAAGTCTGTGACATTTTTTTCATCCAATTTCGTAATATTTTCGTCACGAAAGCTGATCATTCTAAAAAGATGAATAATGTGAACCATTTTATACTTTATTGACTTTTTTTTATGTCCGATGTGAGATTACTGACTTATTTTTAAGTCTGTGAAGTTTTCTTCACCTAACATCGTGACGTCTTCGTCACGAAAATTGATCACTCTACTTATTTTTCTTGGAACGTTTGACGTGGATCGAATGGTTTAAGACTCATTTTGATATCATTTATTACGAGTCGAAACTTAAGCTTCGACCAGCACGGTTCTAAAACTAAGACATTCACTCATTCGACGTCACAAATCAACTTACTTATTACAGTTCAGGCTCTTATGATATTATCCGTTTTGATTTCTCTTAATCTCATGATTTTATTTTATAAAAAATATCTCATAAAAAAAATAACGTAAATTTTTTTATACCTCAATAACTTTTTTTTATGTTTGAAATGAGATTAAATATTTTTTTTAAAATTCGTGACATTAGTACGAGCTTGTTAGTATTTTGGAAAAAGAAGACGCTAATGGAAACTTGTTTGACTTTTCCTTTATGGTAAATTCGGCGGCGTTTCCGCCGGAGAAATGTCTTAGAGAACGTTGAACAAATACTATCTTATTGCCTATTGGAGTTTGACACAGCTGACGATAATTATAAAATATTATAATGATAATTATATTAAATATATAAATTTCATTTTTGAAAAATCTCTTACCAAACTCTTGATGTATACAGACGACAACTAACGATCAGTTGTAATACAGTTAAATTGTCCGTACACTCTATTAGATTAAAAAAATTTTAAAAATCAATTAAGTTTGATCGAATTTATTTTTTTAACTGATTTTGACTCGTAATTTGAAAAAGTTTCTTGAACTCAATTTAATAGATTCGATGAAATTATAAATATTAATATTAAATACTATATTTTTATCAATTATTTATATTTATTATATATTAAAAAATAAAAATTAAATTCAATTCAATATTAAATCAAATTTAAATTTTACTCATTACTTGAATAATTTCAATCCAACTTAATAATAAATGAATTGAATTTTAGTTTTTTTCAAAATCTGCATAAACTCCTAGTAATTTGATTTGTTTATTCTTCTACTAATAATCATAATTAAAAAGCATGCAAGATTTTCTAACTAAATGAAATGGGCATGGGATTAGTAAGAGCTAACTTAGGTAATTTTGGTGGATTTCTTTTTGTTATTTATGGATGGATATATGACTTCGGCTCGGTTTTTTCCCTTTTTCACAAGCGAACTTGAAAGTGGGCCTCTGAGTTTCAAGTTTAATTCCTTCTTGCCCAATTTGGATACGTTTCCGACCTATGGCACGACACAAAGTTGGCCCATAAGACCACAACTACAGCCTTTTAGCAGGCGGTCGGAGTGCCGGACCCTTCAATGAAATATCCATCAGATTTAGCTGATCAAATTTCAACGGCTGAAAAATATGGGAAGCATTGAAATCAATGGAAATTTAACAGCAAACCGAACCTCACCTTTGTTATCCCAAACAAAATAAAAGCAAAGGTCTCTTAAACCTTGTCTTCTTGTCTCTCAAGGCTATTTTCCTTCCCTCATCCGCGCAGCTTTACCAGCAATGGTATGCCCTTCACCTCGAAATCCTAACGCAAACCGCCGCTGCCATCTCTCTCTTTTTAACTTCTTTTTTTGAACAATTTTATTTTTGTTGCAATTTCAGGGTATCGACTTGGTCGCCGGAGGCAAGAGCAGGAAGTCAAAGAGAACTGCTCCAAAGTCTGATGATATCTACCTCAAGCTCCTCGTCAAGGTTCCTTCCGTTTCCCGGTCGTTTCGCTATATATATTTCTGTTTTATGAAGAAAATTTGATTTTTTAAATGTGTTTGGATCTGTGATCAGCTTTACCGATTTCTGGTAAGAAGGACTGGGAGCAAATTCAATGCGGTTATTTTGAAGCGGTTTTTATGAGCAAAGCCGACAAGCCTCCCTTGTCTCTCTCCAGATTGATTCAATTCATGAAGGGCAAGGTAATTTATTAGATATTTCCAGTTTTTTTCTTGGATTTTTCTAATGATTTTTGGTTGGGTGTTTTGATTGAAATTTTTGTTTGATTAATGATTGATCTTGTTATTGGTTTGATCGACCAGGAGGATAAGATTGCTGTGTTAGTTGGGACTGTCACCGATGACATTCGTGTGTATGAAGTTCCGGCGCTGAAGGTTACTGCACTAAGGTTCACTGAGACAGCGAGGCCAAGGATCGAGAGAGCTGGTGGGGAATGTTTAACATTTGACCAACTTGCTCTTCGAGCACTTCTTGGACAGAACACGGTATGCTTTATGATGCAAGTCTTTTACTTAAGTTGTCAGCATTGTGCTGTTTTTTACTAGTCATTTTGAGACTAAAAATACCAGGTTTGGGTTGGAACGGTTGGCTTGTTTTTGCTAGCTTTGGAACGTCTTTTCTTGTTTTCTTTTTTTTTTTTTTTTTTGGGGGGGGGGGGGGTTGGAAAGGTAGATGATAAAACCTGCTAGTTTCAGCTGTATGAAGTGGCAAAGTTTTATCGGCTCAAATTGCTGATTTTTTCTTTTTTTTTAATATTTGGCATCATTCAAGAGGAAAGATAAACAGCTCTCCCCTTCTCTCTTTATGTAGCTCAATTGAGTAGTTCACTGTATGATTATCACAATTCATATTTCAGTTGAGGGGTAGCAATAACAGTGTAAATTATATTATTAGCTGTTGGGATATTTATAAATCTTTATGTAATTGTTGTTTTCTTCTTCCTCATGTAGATAGGATCTTCTCCTGATACCATTTTTTCTTGTTTTATACTTTAATCAAGGTGCCACTAAGTAAAATAGATGTTAGTTTGAATGTTAGGGTTACGGGAACTGATAAGCATATGCTACAGCAACTGTTAGTTAGTATAATTTCCTTATTTTCGAACTTTTTGATAATTCAATTGTAAAGGAAGACTCTTTACTTCTATACTGTTTAAATATACTTCGTAAAACTGAAGAATCTGGGCTCAACTTAATACCTTTTCTTTTATTTGCTATTCTTAAGCGTTCTAGACTTTATAATTAGGGTCGTAGTCATTGGAAGGCTGAAAGAATCACTTTGGAAGCTTCTTATTTATGCAGTCCACCTTCCTTTATGAAATATTTTGAGTTTTCAAGACTATACCATTAAATCATGTATATCTTACATATCATTCCCCTGTTTCTTTTTTGGTTGACATTTTAATTAGGGATTTTACAAAAGGAATTGCTTTAGAATGCTGATCAACATTGTGGCATGGTGAAAATTGATTCAAATTGCATGCTGAAAATCTGCAGGTTCTCCTCCGAGGTCCAAAGAACGCTCGTGAGGCTGTAAAGCACTTCGGACCAGCTCCTGGTGTGCCACACAGCCACACCAAGCCCTATGTGCGGTCAAAGGGAAGGAAATTTGAGAGGGCTAGAGGAAGAAGGAACAGCAAAGGCTTCAGGGTTTGAGTTTACCACTGTTCTAGAAGAAAATTACTTATCAGCCTATCATCATGAAATGGGAATCTCAGTTTTTCTTTTTCCTTTTTCCACCTTTCCTGTTCTTTTTCTCTTTCATGAAACATTATTGAAGTTGTGAATCTTTTGTAATTTTGTTTATCAAGGAAATTTTAGAGTGATTGAACGTGTTTTTATTTTTTGGGTCTCTATGGAGGGATTTGAGGGTTGCCATTACAGAATTAAACTGCAAAGAGATTATGTTGCTCCATACTGCTCCAGAACATGTAAGGAGGATTGTCTGATATATCTATCGCATGGTTTGCCCTAGAATCTAGATGTTTTGCAAGTATTTTTCAAGTTGTTTTGATCTGGGACTTTGAATCTAAATGTTCCGCAAGTATTTTTCTAGTTGTTTTGATCTGGACGTTGTCAATGGTTGACCATTTGAAGTAAGACTTGGATAATTTGGCTAGATCTGGCATATTATGTGTCTTGTAAATTAACAGGTTGCTACCATCCCCCCATATCCTGTGGATTCAAGGCAAAATCCTTTCTTTGCTTTAGAAAGGTGCATCTCATGACACTTCGCAGAAAACTGAGAATTCAGATTCTTTAGATTAAAAAAAAAAAAATTCATGGCTCTGAGATCTGAGTGGGACTTTTAAGATACGCATAATTTGAAGTCAATAGCAGTCACTTGCCTGGCGTTGAAAACAGAACAGATTTGAGAATTTATAATTGGAGGGCAACCGTGGATACTGAACTTACCTACTACAGTGGTATACGGGTGACGAGGGGCCTTCACAATTCCTACACTTAATCGGTTATTACCTAATAAAGCGAAACAAGTTGCTCATGAATTACTGCTGGGTTCATTATGATTTAAAAAAAAAAAATAGTTGAATCTCGAACATGACTAGATAGGTTCATGCATCATTTTTATGAAATACTATTTAATAAATTTAAAATTCGAATTGCAATACTTGTATTTTTATTTTTTTTTCATATTTTGGTCTCTTACATCTAAGAAAAAAAAAAGTTGAAGATAGTAGTAAATTGTTAATTTCATTCATATTTTACTTTGTAATGTTAAATGGAATATCTCGATTGGAAATAAGTTGCTTGATGAAGATC
Organism: Durio zibethinus; assembly: GCF_002303985.1. Next base: position 4,320,772 of record NW_019167938.1, on the reverse strand, counting down.
ATTAGAAAGCTTCAGTTCGATAGACAAATGAACTGAACACTTAAAAGGGACCGACTAGCCTTGACTTCTTAGCCCGACCTTTATCACAGCCTCTTTATTCTCCATAGTATCTTATATGTAATCAGAACCAACTTTGAGTTCCATAAGCGTATATAAAGCACTGCACTAATACTTATTCCACTAGTTGGAAGAAAAAATGGAAAGCATCAAAAACAGCTAAGCAGGTCCATTGCAACGTCTTAACACTTTATTGTAGAATCTGAACGTCAAGGGAGGTCAGGTACCATAGGAGATCAGAATCAGAATTTCTTAATAAAGTCATAAATGTGCATGCTAATCTCCTCGGGCTTTTCTTGGTTTAGACAGTGGGCTACTCCTTCCATGACAACTACTTCCTGCAAGAAAGGCACATGTTTCTTGAATCCACCATTGTGTATATAATCCTTGACACCAGGGGTGTGGTATGTAATGTCCAGGTCGCCCACGATGAATTTAACTGGCACTTTGATTTGTAATCCGGTCCATGGCGCCATCAGTTCCCAGTTTCTGCAACAAGGATGATTGGATTAGCTTGGCTACACAAACAGGCCTTTCAATGATTGATCCAGCTTTTTCAAGTTTTGACTTTTGCGGAATTAAGTCATCAAGTTCTAATGATGCCTAAACAAAATGAAGAGAGAGATGAAATAGTGCTGGAAAGTATCATGTTCTCTGCTCAATTAAGTAATTATTATGAAATGTCAAGATAATGAAACTAGATGTGTTGAATGATATGAATGCAAATCATCTCCAATAACTGCTCCACCAAGCGTTGTACTGAACATCTAGGTTCCTAATTTCATGTTTACCTAATCCTCATGAATAATATAGAAGATTTGTAAAGTTTATCAGGGCTGCAAAATATAAGTGAAAGACATTGAAGAAAGGATCAAGCACCAAGAGAAGATTAGCTAGTTAGCTTATCGGTCAAAATTCAGCAGAAAAATGAAACAGAAATGAGAGTTCAACAATCTTAGCATGCACAATTGCACCTACAGATTCAAAGCTCGGTAATAGTTCAGTCCTCCGGTGAATCCTTTTTGATTAAATTTGCTAGCATAGTAGTTGATGTCTTCTTCTGAAAGCCAAGAAGGCAAGGCTGGAGGATCAGGCAAACCTCTGAGACCTGTTTCTTTAGGAATACAAGGTGGACGTGGATTGCGAGATGTAAGAAATAACTTCATAACTTTTGCAGTATCCATCTGAGCAAAGTCTTCTTCAATCTCCCCAGGTTCCTACAGAATAATGAAGAATATATACCATGAAAGTAAAATTGAATAGATATAAGATCTAAGGATTTAAGATAACTGAAAAGAAGAAAAGTGAACACCCGATAATCAAACAACTTATACCTATTAAGAGAAAGTATTTCAGATATCAATGTTTTTAAATTTAAGCAAGCTAATACAAAGACTTTTTTGAAATATTTGTGTTAGAACAAAAATCAGAAAATCTGGAATTACTACTTCTGGTAAATCAGAAATTTTGAGGAAAGCTCCGAGATATGTAACTGTACCATTTTCTTTAAGATTTTATTCTCTCCCACTGTACTATTTACTAGTTGGTGTGCAAAATTATTTAATTAATGCAAGACCAATCAAGCTAGAAAATCCAAGCTCATGGTCCATCTTTGCACTTTAGCCACTTAAGTCCAACTGCATTAGACTTCCACTCCTCTTAATTTAAATGATTGTCTTTTCTGTTCTTTTTTCAATGTGGAATTATTTCCCATAATTTATTTTGAAAATCTCTGACAATTTGTTCCCAAGGGAAAAGGTAGGGAATGGGAAAAAGATAAAGAGCCATTGCTTTTGCTGTAACAAGAAAAATCCGTATACTAAATGTGGTCTCAATCATGTAAAAAATAGTGACAACATAAATACTCGGTTGAGGTATAGTGTACAGTTTTGAGTAGTCTAAGCTTCACTATAATCTTGTTTTTGGATCCAGCAGAGTTGACTATAGCTTCCTTCATTAATCACACCTCAAAGCAACCATTTGTGAGAAATTATTATTCATCATAAAAGTTCAGAATGGAGATCGGAGTATGTAGAAATCATCCAAAGTCAGCCCACAACCTGAGTTTGTCTTCTAATACTATTAGTAGTCCTGGGACTGGGACGCTGGATTTTATTACTTTAAAAGTAGATAGGGACTGTAATGATAATCCAAGCCAAAAATAAGTGGAGCCTCAAAGGCAAGAAACTTAAATACTGAAAATCCATTTCCAAAAACAGATAGGAGAACCCAATTATATCAAAATCACATTATCTGCTACTTTAACTACCAGAAAAAGTCCATACTCCCATTAATTCAAGCAATTCTCCCATGCAAAACAATCAATGTATTAGCAAACAACAATTTTTGACTCACTCTAGTCAAAGAATATCTTTTTAAAAAAGAGGGGAAATGGATAATTGTATTTTGTGATGATGGGTTCAAAACTACATGCAAATAGAAAGTTCAACAAGGCAAATATGTAGTCAACCAATTCCAGTTGCAGTTTTACCCAATAAAGTCATTGTAATGAATGGCAATTCCGAACAGAGAAGAGAAAACAGGGAAGTAACTTGAAATTTTATGGCAAAATCAATTTACCTGAAACCTGCAAATATAATAATCGTCACCAAACAAAGCCCTGAGTCCTTCCACGGGCTTCACCTTGGGGTGCCTAGGCCGATACGCCACGCTCATGTTGACCAAAGCCTTGACTCTATCAGGCCTGAACTGGGAAAAATACCATGCGATCATCGCACCCCAATCATGCCCCACCAAAAACACCTGGTCAACACCAAGCGCGTCGAGAAGGCCAACGAGATCCCCCACGATGTGGAAAACAGTGTATGAAGTCGCCGAGGGAGGCGCGTCGGTATCACCGAACCCACGAAGATCGGGAGCCACGCAACGGTACCCGAGGGATGACAGGGAAAGAAGCTGGTGCCTCCAGGAATACCAAAGCTCGGGAAAGCCGTGCAGGAAAAGGATTACCGGGCCTGAACCAACCGATGCGACGTGCATTTTTATGCCGTTGGTGGTCACCACGGTGTGCTCTATCTTCTCCATGTTCGGTTTCAGACAATTTTTTCTGTAGCTTTTGTTGCTAAATGCTTGTACTCTGTAGCGACAGTTCCCATAGTTAGGCCTTGTCCCGAGTGGGATATAGCTTCGGCTTTGGTTTTGAAGGTGGATTCTTGTCTTTTTCAAACAACTTTTCTTAGAAGAGTTTTCGATTTCGGGTTTTGCTTGTTATTTTTGATGTGGACTTTCGACCCGCATTACATAGGAATAGGCAAAGCTGAAGCAGAAATTTTGGTAAGAAAGAAAACCAAGAAAAATTTACTAGAAAAAAAATTAAAACAGGAATTTTTTTTTTACTGAAATTACGATGATTTGAATTTTTATTATTAAAATTAAAATTTTAATATTCTATAAGTAGATCATATAATTATTCACAAGAGACAAACACACGAAAAGTTTTTAATGAAATAACAGTATTGTATTTTTTTTTCTTTCACTTTGTTTAAATTGAAGGGAGAGGAAAGAAAATAAAATAAAGTAATGGAAATAAAAAAATTTTTATTTATGTGGATAAATTTTTACACTATATTTGAATTGAATGAAGGGGGAGGAGAGGAAAATAAAATAAAGTAATGAAAATAGAAAAATTTTTTATTTGTTTGAATAAATTTTTAATTTTAAAAAAAAGAGATGAAAATTTAATAATTTTTTATTTTTCTTGTAGTTTTCACTTTTTTAATACCTCAATTTAAAGTAAAAGGTAAAAAAAAGAAAAGTTAAAAAAATTATTTTTATAAAAAGATTATTATATTTATGAGTGCTTTAAAATCACAAATAATAAATAATTATAATTGAAAAAAATTATTATAATGAAGCATTTCTTTTATTTTCATTATTTATCCAAACAAAAATTGTTATAATTTTTTTTTTCATTTATTAATTTTAATTATCCAAACAAAAGGTAAATATATATTTCTTTTCCTTTAAAAAACTTTCATTTCCCTTCCTTTACTTTCTTTTTTTAATATTTATCCAACCATTGCATTAATTTAAAGGAAAAAAATAGGTAAAAACTCAATAGCTTTTAATTTTTCATTGTAATCCTCACTTTTTTAATATCTCAATTTGAAGAAAACCTAGGGAAAAAAAGTTAAAAATTTTTTATTTTTATAAAACGATTATTATATCTATCTTTTTATTAATACTACAAATCTAGGAAAAAAAACTTAACCACATCATAATTATCCTATAATTTTTTTCAAAGCCATCTATTTTTCAAGTAAATTTCACATGTCTTTTTTAATATAAATTTTTTTTATAATTTTTAGTGTTTTGATTTTAATGAATGATTGAATATAAATAAATATTTTTTTTTATGTTTATAAGATGTCGGATTAGCTCACAATCATTTATAAAACATCTTATTGTTTCACTTGATAAAAAATCACTGATATAACAATAATTATGAGATCGACAATATGTAAATATATTATAGTCTAGGAGTGTTATAAAATCACGAGCAATGAAATGTTATAATTGAAAAAAAATTATTATAATGAATCATTTTATTTATTTTTCATATTTTATTCGAACAATGGTTGTTAGAATTTTTTTTTATTAATTTTAATTATCTAAACAAAGGATACATATATCTTTTATTTAAAAAAAAACTCTTGTTTTATTTTATTAATATTTATCCAAACATATTGTTAAAGAAAATCAAGCCATAGGAAGAAAATAACAAAAATTCATGAACACATTTTCATTACTTGAAGTAATTTTTTTTCGTAATTAATGTACTATGCTTGTAATTCAAGGAAAGAAGATAAAAGCATTTAGCAAAGAAATTTGGAATTGTGTTGTTTAGCATCGATTCTAGATTATGAAACAGTCCAATCACCTTCTTTGAGTGATCATATCAAAATATCCCCTATCGTTCTTGCATTGTACATGCAAGCATCGGTTGAACCAACTTTGCTAGACATCTAAAAGATAAATTACAAAGCCAATATTATTAATTTAATAAGGGCCATGTCGTCGGGAAATTGGTTGTATACATTGCGGCTTAAATTTAAGGATACGATGATTTCATATATCACATATCTTTTAATTGAACATGGGAAGAGCGTTAGCATAAAAGAACTGCGAGTACGAATTTCAATGCAATATTTAAGAGCCAAAACTCTTTTAAAGGCCATCTAATTTAGAGAATGGTTGTTGGGCTAATATATATATTTTGAAAAACAAAATTGTATGGTAGAAGAAAGATGGTTGAGAAATGTTTTTTTTTTTTTTCTTGTTTCAAGTTTTCTTTTAGTAACCCAATTGACTTTAAAAAAAGGAACTTAATTACGTGTTATTTAAAAAAATATTATAAAAAAATACATTCTCAAAACTTTTATTTTCTCTTAAAAACTAATTTAGTTTAAAAATAAAAAATAAATAGTATAAATTAAGACAAAAATTGAAAAGATTATTAAGGAACAAATTAACCCAATAAATGTAAAAGAAATAATTATTTACCTATTTACGTAAAATTAATAGTTTCTCGAAACTCTCCCGCAGTAATTAGTAATATGTAGATGACAAGCAAACTCTTTTCTGATTGGAACTCAAGCATAAAAAGTTGTTGGTAAGATAGATTCTTTTGTGTCTATATGTTATTATATATTAAAGCATGGATAAATTTGGGAAGTGGGAAGAGTCGTTTAGGTAGGGTGGCATGCATGAATTAGAGCTAGTAGCCATTTCCCTATATGCCATATGCTTCCTTATTCCGCGTACTAATTATTAGTAGTACATATTCTATTAGAGCTGGTTATGGAAGGGAGAGAATAACAAAGCGATCGAGTGGGAAGTCAACTTTGAAATTTGGTCCACATATTTTTTTGAAATGTGTTATATCCTCGAGGATTCCGTGAGTAAGCTAAATTTGGTTGATTCTTTAATCAATACCTTCTCTTTTTCCACGGGAAGACGGTTGAAAATTTGGGTTAATTTAAGTATAATATATATATATATATAGTACTTTAGCTATAGAGAAGTTACAAATCAGTGATGAAGCAAAACAAAAAGGTTAAAGAATTGATGTTCAAAGCAAACCCAAACTGTTTTGGTTAAATGGAGTTCTGTCATCAAAGGGATTTATATATTTTTGACAAAGGAAAATTTTGGGAAGTGATCGAAGGGTGAGATATGAAGGAAATACAGTTTAATTCTCTCCTTTTATATGGTCTACATCTAACGAACTTCAATACGAGTTGGCAAGAAGCAGGAATATCTAGATGAATAAAACAAACAACTGATTTCACTTCATTTTGATTAGGTATATACTTTGGAAAAGACTAGACTACCAGGTGGGATAGGAATCGATATAAGCTAAAACAAGAGAAGTAATCCCTGGAATAAGGGATGGGAACTTCCCTATTTCACTTGCCAAACTAGTTTAAAAATTTTCAAATACAAAGTTTCAAAGCCTGAAATTATAAAAGCCATGACAATTGAGAGCATCCAAGGGAAGTCAGAACTATTGAAACTACTTATTTTGTTTACTAGCAAGCAATATGAAATGGCATGAATTATAATGTGCGAAGTACATTTTCGTCGTTTCACAGTGTCGTAATGCGTTTATTCCGAGTTCGAACAACAAGTCCCTAACCTTGAGTGTTCTTTTCCTTTTCTAGACTCCCTTGTCCCTTGGCCCCGTCCTTGCCCACCATTAATTCGTACTTGACGTCTTTGAGATAAATTTAAAAAATTAATATCTGATATATTATAATTTCTTAATTTATGAACAAAATTAAAAGATTGAGAAATATATTTTAAATAATATGTAACAAATAAAATAAATTTTTAAATTAAAAAATTAATTACATGTGCTGTCAAGTCAAGCAAGTTGATGTTCTTCTCCTTTCCTTTACCCCACAGAAAAATGAAACCCATCGAAACTTTGGCGGTTGGACTAGGCACATGGTTTTGGAGGTAGGAAATAGGAATGTTTGACCATTAGTTGGTTCAAGCCTTTTTTTTTTTTTAATCTACGGTTGATTGTTAGCTTTTAAGTATTAATCCAGCGGTTTCATTTTTACATGACGCACGGAGTACTCAAGAAGTTAACCACGAATTAATGCTTCTATAACTTTATCGTTTTTTAAGCTGAACAGTAGCTTTTCAAGAATTTTTATGAACTGCATAGCTATTCAAAACATGAAAACAAGAAAATAATAGAAAAAATTAAAGCAAATGACGCGATGGATTCAACTTATATAAAGAATATCGGCCCCAAACAATTGCTAATATGGGAACAAATTATTTGGATAAGGATCAATGCATCACAAATATATATATTTTTTAACGAGTGTGATATGATTCAATTATCCTATCCCTTTTCGTGTTTTTATTAGCGAACTTGGTTAAATTGCGTTGGCATATAAAGTGCATAGGCCATAGCATATACCCTTGAGCCCACAGAAAATTTATGTTGCCCTTTTAATTTAAGAAGGTAAAACTGGATAACGAGACCACATTTCAAGAGCTTAGAGAGAGAACTGCCTGTGATCTGATCATGTCTGACCTTTTCTCATTGTTACCTAGTTATATTTGGTTTAAGTAAGAAAGAAGCAGTAGCAGTAGTAAGTTTTTACTTTTGTTAACTTGAGCAGAAAAAGAATCTACTTTTTCCCCCAAAAAATAATTTTACTCTAAGATAATTTAAAAAAAAAATAGTTGAATCTCGAACATGACTAGATAGGTTCATGCATCATTTTTATGAAATATTATTTAATAAATTTAAAATTCGAATTGCAATACTTGTAATTCTTTTTTATTTTCATATTTTGGTCTCTTACATCTAAAAAAAAAAAAAGTTGAAGATAGTAGTAAATTGTTAATTTCATTCATATTTTACTTTGTAATGTTAAATGGAATATCTCGATTGAAAATAAGTTGCTTGATGAAGATTATTATAAAGCTTCAGTTCGATAGACAAATGAACTGAACGCTTAAAAGTGACCGACTAGCCTTGACTTCTTAGCAAGACCTTTATCACAGCCTCTTTATTCTCCATAGTATCTTATATGTAATCAGAACCAACTTTGAGTTCCATAAGCGTATATAAGGCACTGCACCAACACTTATTCCACTAGTTGGAAGAAAAAAAGGAAAGCATCAAAAACAGCTAAGCAGGTCCATTGCAACGTCTTAACACTTTATTGTAGAATCTGAACGTCAAGGGAGGTCAGGTACCATAGGAGATGAGAATCAGAATTTCTTAATGAAGTCATAAATGTGCATGCTAATCTCCTCGGGCTTTTCTTGGTTTAGAAAGTGGGCTACTTCTTCCATGACAACTACTTCCTGCAAGAAAGGCACATGTTTCTTGAATCCACCCTCGTGTATATATTCCCTGACACCAGGGATGTAGGTAATGTCCTGGTCGCCCACGATGAATTTAACTGGCACTTTGATTTGTAATCCAGTCCATGGTGCCATCAGTTCCCAGCTTCTGCAACAAGGATGATTGAATTAGCTTGGCTACACAAACAGGCCTTTCAATGATTGATCCAGCTTTTTCAAGTTTTGACTTTTGAGGAATTAAGTCCTCAAGTTCTAATGATGCCTAAACAAAATGAAGAGAGAGATGAAATAGTGCTGGAAAGTATCATGTTCTCTGCTCAATTAAGTAATTATTATGAAATGTCAAGATAATGAAACTAGATGTGTTGAATGATATGAATGCAAATCATCTCCAATAACTGCTCCACCAAGCGTTGTACTGAACATCTAGGTTCCTAATTTCATGTTTATCTAATCCTCATGAAATAATATAGAAAATTTGTAAAGTTTATCAGGGCTCCAAAATATAAGTGAAAGACATTGAAGAAAGGATCAAGCACCAAGAGAAGATTAGCTAGTTAGCATATCGGTCAAAATTCAGCAGAAAAATGAAACAGAAATGAGAGCTCAACAATCTTAGCATGCACAATTGCACCTACAGATTCAAAGCTCGGTAATAGTTCAGTCCTCCGGTGAATCCTTTTTGATTAAATTTGCTAGCATAGTAATTGATGTCTTCTTCTGAAAGCCAAGAAGGCAACGCTGGAGGATCAGGGAAACCTCTGAGACCTGTTTCTTTAGGAATACAAGGTGGACGTGGATTGCGAGATGTAAGAAATATCTTCATAACTTTTGCAGTATCCATCTGAGCAATGTCTTCTTCAATCTCCCCAGGTTCCTACAGAATAATGAAGAATATATACCATGAAAGTAAATTTGAATAGATATAAGATTTAAGGATTTAAGATAACTGAAAAGAAGAAAAGTGAACGCCCGATAATCAAACAACTTATACCTATTAAGAGAAAGTATTTCAGATATCGATGTTTTTAAATTTAAGCAAGCTAATACAAAGACTTTTTTGAAATATTTGTGTTAGAACAAAAATCAGAAAATCTGGAATTACTACTTCTGGTAAATCAGAAATTTTGAGGAAAGCTCCGAGGCATGTAACTGTACCATTTTCTTTAAGATTTTATTCTCTCCCACTGCACTATTTACTAGTTGGTGCGCAAAATTATTTAATTAATGCAAGACCAATCAAGCTAGAAAATCCAAGCTCATGGTCCATCTTTGCACTTTAGCCACTCAAGTCCAACTGCATTAGACTTCCACTCCTCTTAATTTAAACGATTGTCTTTTCTGTTCTTTTTTCAATGTGGAATTATTTCCCATAATTTATTTTGAAAATCTCTGACAATTTGTTCCCAAGGGAAAAGGTAGGGAATGAGAAAAAGATAAAGAGCCATTGCTTTTGCTGTAACAAGAAAAATCCGTATACTAAATGTGGTCTCGATCATGTAAAAAATATTGACAACATAAATACTCGGTTGAGGTATAGTGTACAGTTTTGAGTAGTCTAAGCTTCACTATAATCTTGTTTTTGGATCCAGCAGAGTTGACTATAGCTTCCTTCATTAATCACACCTCATAGCAACCATTTGTGAGAAATTATTATTCATCATAAAAGTTCAGAATGGAGATCGGAGTATGTAGAAATCATCCAAAGTCAGCCCACAACCTGAGTTTGTCTTCTAATACTATTAGTAGTCCTGGGACGCTGGATTTTATTACTTTAAAAGTAGATAGGGACTGTAATGATAATCCAAGCCAAAAATAAGTGGAGCCGGAAAGGCAAGAAACTTAAATGCTGAAAATCCATTAACCAAAAACAGATTCGAGAACCCAATTATATCAAAATCACATTATCTGCTACTTTAACTACCAGAAAAAGTCCATACTCCCATTAATTCAAGCAATTCTCCCATGCAAAACAATCAATGTATTAGCAAACAACAATTTTTGACTCACTCTAGTCAAAGAATATCTTTTTAAAAAAGAGGGGAAATGGATAATTGTATTTTGTGATGATGGGTTCAAAACTACATGCAAATGGAAAGTTCAACAAGGCAAATATGTAGTCAACCAATTCCAGCTGCAGTTTTACCCAATAAAGTCATTGTAATGAATGGCAATTCCGAACAGAGAAGAGAAAACAGGGAAGTAACTTGAAATTTTATGGCAGAATCAATTACCTGAAACCTGCAAACATAATAATCGTCACCAAACAAAGCCCTGAGTTGTTCCACGGGCTTTTCCGTGGGGTGCCTAGGCGGATACGCCACGCTCATGTTGACCAAAGCCTTGACTCTATCAGGCTTGAACTGGGAAAAATACCAAGCGATAACCGCACCCCAATCATGCCCCACCAAAAACACCTGGTCAACACCAAGCGCGTCGAGAAGGCCAACGAGATCCTCCACGATGTGGAAAACAGTGTATGAAGTCGCCGAGGGAGGCGCGTCGGTATCACCGAACCCACGAAGATCGGGAGCCACGCAACGGTACCCGAGGGATGACAGGGAAAGAAGCTGGTGCCTCCAGGAGTACCAAAGCTCGGGAAAGCCGTGCAGGAAAAGAATTACCGGACCTGAACCAACCGATGCCACGTGCATTTTTATGCCGTTGGTGGTCACCACGGTGTGCTCTATCTTCTCCATGTTCGGTTTCAGACAATTTTTCTCTGTAGCTTTTGTTGCTAAATGCTTGTACTCTGTAGCGAGAGTTCCCACAGTTAGGCCTTGTCCCGAGTGGGATACAGCTTCAGCTTTGGCTTTGAAGGTGGAGTTTTGTCTTTTTTCAAACAACTTTTCTTAGAAGAGTTTTCGATTTCGGGTTTTGCTTGTTATTTTTTATGTGGACTTTCTACCCGCATTACATAGGAATAGGCAAAGCTGAAGCAGAAATTTTGGTAAGAAAGAAAACCAAGAAAATTTTTTTTTGCTGAAATTACGAGGATTTGAATTTTTATTATTAAAATTAAATTTTTAATATTCTATAAATAGATCATATAATTATTCACAAGAGACAAACACACGAAAAGTTTTTAATGAAATAACAGTAGTGTGTTTTTTTTTCTTTCACTTTGTTTAAATTGAGGGGACAGGAAAGAAAATAAAATAAAGTAATGGAAATAAAAAATTTTTATTTATGTGGATAAATTTTTACACTATATTTAAATTGAAGGAAGGGGAAGGAGAGGAAAATAAAATAAAATAAAGTAATGGAAACATAAAAATTTTTTATTTGTTTAGATAAATTTTTAATTTAAAAAAAAAAGATGAAAATTCAATAACTTTTGATTTTTTTTATAATCTTTACTTTTTTAATATCCCAATTTAGAGTAAAAGTTAAAAAAAAAAAGAAAGTTAAAAAATTTTATTTTTATGAAAAAACTATTATATTCATGAATGCTCTAAAATTACAGACAATAAATAATTATAATTGAAAAAAATTATTATAATGAAAAATTTTTTTTACTATTTATCTAAGTAAAGGTTGTTATAATTTTTTTTATTTATTAATTTTAATTATCCAAACAAAAGGTAAATATATATTTTCTTTTCTTTTAAAAAACTTTCATTCCATTTCCTTTTTTTTTTTTAATATTTATCCAACCATTGCATTAATTGAAAGGAAAAAAAAAACAGGTAAAAACTCAATAACTTTTAATTTTTCATTGTAATCCTCACTTTTTTAATATCTTAATTTGAAGAAAAGTTAAAGAGAAAAAAAGTTAAAAATTTTTTATTTTTATAAAAAGATTATTATATCTATCTTTTTATTAATACTACAAATCTGGTAAAAAAAATTAACCACATCATAATTATCCTATAATTTTTTTTCAAAGCCATCTATTTTTTTAAGTAAATTTCACATGTCTTTTTTAATATATATATATTTTAAAATTTTTGGTCTTTTGATTTTAATGAATGATTGAATATGAATAGATATATTTTTTTAGGTTTATAAAATGTCAGATTAACTCACAATCATTTGTAAAATATTTTTTTGTTTCACTTGATTAAAAATAACTGATATAACAATAATTGTGAGGTTAGACAAGATAACAAATATATCATGGTCCATGACTGCTATAAAATCATAAGCAATGAAATGTTATAATTGAAAAATATTACTATAATGGATCTTTTTTTTATTCAAACAATGGTTGTTAGATTTTCTTTTTATTAATTTTAATTATCTAAACAAATGATACATATATCCTTTATTTAAAATTTTTTTTTCTTTTATTTATTAATATTTATCCAAACATATTGTTAAAGAAAATCAAGCCATAGGAAGAAAATAACAAAAATTCATGAACACATTTTCATTACTTGAAGTAATTTTTTTTTCCTAATTAATGTACTATGCTTGTAATTCAAGGAAAGAAGATAAAAGCATTTAGCAAAGAAATTTGGAATTGTGTTGTTTAGCATCGATTCTAGATTATGAAACAGTCCAAATACCTTCTTTGAGTGATCATATCAAAATATCCCCTATCGTTCTTGCATTGTACATGCAAGCATCGGTTGAACCAACTTTGCTAGACATCTAAAAGATAAATTACAAAGCCAATATTATTAATTTATTAAGGGCCATGTCGTCGGGAAATTGGTTGTATACATTGCGGCTTAAATTTAAGAATACGATGATTTCATATATCACATATCTTTTAATTGAACATGGGAAGAGCGTTAGCATAAAAGAACTGCGAGTACGAATTTCAATGCAATATTTAAGAGCCAAAACTCTTTTAAAGGCCATCTAATTTAGAGAATGGTTGTTGGGCTAATATATATATTTTGAAAAAAAAATTGTATGGTAGAAGAAAGATGGTTGAGAAATGTTTTTTTTTTTTTTTTCTTGTTTCAAGTTTTCTTTTAGTAACCCAATTGACTTTGAAAAAAGGAACTTAATTACGTGTTATTTAAAAAAATATTATAAAAAAATACATTCTCAAAACTTTTATTTTCTCTTAAAAACCAATTTAGTTTAAAAATAAAAAATAAATAGTATAAATTAAGACAAAAATTGAAAAGATTATTAAGGAACAAATTAACCCAATAAATGTAAAAGAAATAATTATTTACCTATTTACGTAAAATTAATAGTTTCTCGAAACTCTCCCGCAGTAATTAGTAATATGTAGATGACAAGCAAACTCTTTTCTGATTGGAACTCAAGCATAAAAAGTTGTTGGTAAGATAGATTCTTTTGTGTCTATATGTTATTATATATTAAAGCATGGATAAATTTGGGAAGTGGGAAGAGTCGTTTAGGTAGGGTGGCATGCATGAATTAGAGCTAGTAGCCATTTCCCTATATGCCATATGCTTCCTTATTCCGCGTACTAATTATTAGTAGTACATATTCTATTAGAGCTGGTTATGGAAGGGAGAGAATAACAAAGCGATCGAGTGGGAAGTCAACTTTGAAATTTGGTCCACATATTTTTTTGAAATGTGTTATATCCTCGAGGATTCCGTGAGTAAGCTAAATTTGGTTGATTCTTTAATCAATACCTTCTCTTTTTCCACGGGAAGACGGTTGAAAAATTGGGTTAATTTAAGTATAATATATATATATATATATAGTACTTTAGCTATAGAGAAGTTACAAATCAGTGATGAAGCAAAACAAAAAGGTTAAAGAATTGATGTTCAAAGCAAACCCAAACTGTTTTGGTTAAATGGAGTTCTGTCATCAAAGGGATTTATATATTTTTGACAAAGGAAAATTTTGGGAAGTGATCGAAGGGTGAGATATGAAGGAAATACTTTATATGGTCTACATCTAACGAACTTCAATACGAGTTGGCAACAAGCAGGAATATCTAGATGAATAAAACAAACAACTGATTTCACTTCATTTTGATTAGGTATATACTTTGGAAAAGACTAGACTACCAGGTGGGATAGGAATCGATATAAGCTAAAACAAGAGAAGTAATCCCTGGAATAAGGGATGGGAACTTCCCTATTTCACTTGCCAAACTAGTTTAAAAATTTTCAAATACAAAGTTTCAAAGCCTGAAATTATAAAAGCCATGACAATTGAGAGCATCCAAGGGAAGTCAGAACTATTGAAACTACTTATTTTGTTTACTAGCAAGCAATATGAAATGGCATGAATTATAATGTGCGAAGTACATTTTCGTCGTTTCACAGTGTCGTAATGCGTTTATTCCGAGTTCGAACAACAAGTCTCTAACCTTGAGTGTTCTTTTCCTTTTCTAGACTCCCTTGTCCCTTGGCCCCGTCCTTGCCCACCATTAATTCGTACTTGACGTCTTTGAGATAAATTTAAAAAATTAATATTTGATATATTATAATTTCTTAATTTATGAACAAAATTAAAAGATTGAGAAATTTATTTTAAATAATATGTAACAAATAAAATAAGTTTTTAAATTAAAAAATTAATTACATGTGCTATCAAGTCAAGCAAGTTGATGTTCTTCTCCTTTCCTTTACCCCACAGAAAAATGAAACCCATCGAAACTTTGGCGGTTGGACTAGGCACATGGTTTTGGAGGTAGGAAATAGGAATGTTTGACCATTAGTTGGTTCGAGCCTTTTTTTTTTTTTAATCTACGGTTGATTGTTAGCTTTTAAGTATTAATCCAGCGGTTTCATTTTTACATGACGCGCGGAGTACTCAAGAAGTTAACCACGAATTAATGCTTCTATAACTTTATCGTTTTTTAAGCTGAACAGTAGCTTTTCAAGAATTTTTATGAACTGCATAGCTATTCAAAACATGAAAACAAGAAAATAATAGAAAAAATTAAAGCAAATGACGCAATGGATTCAACTTATATAAAGAATATCGGCCCCAAACAATTGCTAATATGGGAACAAATTATTTGGATAAGGATCAATGCATCACAAATATATATATATATTTTTTAACGAGTGTGATATGATTCAATTATCCTATCCCTTTTCGTGTTTTTATTAGCGAACTTGGTTAAATTGCGTTGGCATATAAGGTGCATAGGCCATAGCATGTACCCTTGAGCCCACAGAAAATTTATGTTGCCCTTTTAATTTAAGAAGGTAAAACTGGATAACGAGACAACATTTCAAGAGCTTAGAGAGAGAACTGCCTGTGATCTGATCATGTCTGACCTTTTCTCATTGTTACCTAGTTATATTTGGTTTAAGTAAGAAAGAAGCAGTAGCAGTAGTAATTTTTTACTTTTGTTAACTTGAACAGAAAAAGAATCTACTTTTTCCCCCAAAAAATAATTTTACTCTAAGATAATTTAAAAAAAAATGTGTGAAAAAGAAGCGCTCTCAGTATAATTACATGCAAAGAAAGAGTAGAAGAAGACGATAGAATAACAAACACACAAAGGCAAGGCTGACGAAGGCCCTGCAGCTGCTGATAAAATAATAAAAGCCTGTCAGGTTTACTTACCATTTTACTCATCAAAGCCAAAATTAAACCGAAATCGAAGATAAAGAAATCCAAACCCATCAAACTGATCATCAGATAGGAACCTTCCTCACCCTTTCCCTTTCCCTTTCCCTCTTCTCTCCATGACCCCCCACAACCAACCTTTCTTCTCCTTCTCCCATACCTTTCCTTAATTTCTTTCTCTAATCTTTCATGGATAACCACATGGATTTACAAAGGAAACGCATCAATTATGCTCTTCAGGGAAAAGTAATGCTCTGCGCAGCCATCTTTCTCTTCATAGCATTACTTTTCATAATCTGCTTTCACAATTACGCTGGTCTCCTCTTCCGCAACCGCCGTCGGCGTTACACCCACCGTCGTGCTCAGCAATTGCTCTCCATTTCCTCTGCCACTCCAACCAGTACCGTTGCTTTCAAAGGTTTGGATCCTTCTGTTATTAAAACAATCCCTACTGTTGTTTACTCCACCAAAGCCAGCCATTTCCCTCCATGCAAATGCGCCGTTTGCTTGTCTGAGTTCGAGAACGACGAGAAAGTCCGCGTTTTACCCAAGTGTAGTCATAACTTCCATGTTGGCTGTATCGACATGTGGTTTTATAGTCACTCTAACTGTCCACTGTGTAGAGCTCCGGTCCAAGTTGATATTCTGGTCAACCCACCTAAAATATTAGAGCAGACCGTCATTCCAGTGGCTGAAGCAGCCGGTTTAGAGACTCCTAGAGAAGATATTGAAATGAAGATTTCTTCCGCTACTGCCTCTTCTTCTTCTTCTCCTTCGTTATCGTCTTCGTCATCACGGTCGACGTTGAAGATGGAGAGTTGCCCCATGAAAACACAAGAGCTAGAAAGGATGGGAATTCTTATGGAGGTCCCCACTGGAGAAGACAGATTAACGGGTGTTGAGGATGTCGGTTCGGCTAATCTGATTCTGAGTCTGAAGAGGATTTGGAACGTATAATAGGACTAGGAGTAGTAGAATCTAAAACGCATTTACTCAAAAATGGCGTGGTTTGGTATCTCTGGCATGAGAGAAAATAATAAAAAAAAAAGAACTGCTGTTAGCAAAGACACAGTTCTTGAAAGAGAGCTGGCGCTTTGATTTTGCAAACGTGTCAACCATTCGTTGCCCAGCTTGAGCAACTCTTGCTTTGAATCTGTAAACTTTTGTTAGATGTTCCTGCACAGTTCAATCATGGCTGAACATGGAGGAATTACTTTGACTGGAAAACAAGCAAATCTAGGCAATGAATTTTTCAGATGTTACCGCCAATAGTAACTAAGTACTACGAAACTTTTAAGTAATTAAAAAGTAAAACATAAGTTTGTAAGTCTTATTAAAGATAAAAAAAAAAATGTAAGATTGTGACATTGGCCGAACAGCAGTATGATCATATGATTAGAGAAGCGCGAGTTCCTTCTTCCCTTTTTTTTGGCCTTTTTGGGAGGGTGGGCTATGGCCTTGAAATTCTGGCCCAGTCCAGCCTAACAACAAGTCAAAGTCTCCCAAAAGGAGTCCAATAAGTATGGGCTATCATTAGTGAAAAAAATATCTTTCTTCTCTTTATATAATTTCGGGCTAATTTGATTAAACAGGATATCAAGCTTTTCAAGTATAATCATTGTTCCATGAAAAGAATAAGCGTACTGATTAAGGAATTGCGGAAATGAAATGCCCTTTTATTTGTTACGAGTCTAAATTGACTTTCATCTCTCAAACAGGGCATATAGTATGTACCAGTATTTGCAATTTGTTAGTAGTCACAAAACCTTCATGATCAAGGCAGTGAATTCAGCGTATGGTACGCATTTATTCAAACCACACCATTCTCCAGCGGCTTCAAAGTGAGTGGCTCCGCGCATCTTTCTTTGGGTTAGCGGTCAATGCTCTTTCTTTCTGTTTCTTTTTTGGCCAGCCAATTCTCTTTCTGTTTAATTTCCCACCTTTTTAAGATAAGAGTGATGTTGTACAATGGTAGTTTTTAGGAATTCTTGTTTCAACTGACATTTTTTAAAGCACAAGCTAAGCATTACGATTCCTTCCAAAGTTCCAATTGGAAAAAGCGGGAAAAGCCAGAAACTAGAGGAGAAAAATATGAAGCCTATCGCAAATAATGCTGCCTTGCTTTTGTCTTTCTTCCTTTGCCTCTCTTTTTTGCCCTTACTAAACGCTGCTGGTAATAACAGCTTAGTTGCGGAAACCTGTCAAAAGGCCAAGTACAAGGATCTCTGCATCTCAAGCCTTGAGGCTGAATATGCCAGCCAAGACGCCGACCTAGCTGCCCTTGCCTTGATAGCTGTCGAGGTCGCTTCTAAAAATGGCTCAGACACATCCGTCTACATCAAGAAGACACTCGATGGTACAAATTTGGAACCTACAGTCGAGCAGAACTTCGAAGATTGTTCAGAAAATTACGTATCCGCAATGGAGCAGCTTGATGATTCCCTGGAAGCCCTGGTATCAAAAAATTACGAAGATGTGAAAACCTGGTTGGAAGCTGCCATTACCGATGCAACCACTTGTGAGACTCAGCTGATCAAGCAAAGTCCGGGCGAAGAAATGGAGCTGTTTAATAAGAATAACGTCTTTCGCCAGCTATGTAGCAACGCCTTGGACATCGTCAATCTTTTGGCTACAAATTAAGAGATATACTCGCCTATCTTCATTTGCTGCTATTAATTATTCCTAATTACTTTGTTGAGAATACTCGATTTTAATTTCTGTTGTGAAATTAAACGTGCTAAAACTCTGGTGCATTTCAGATGTTCCCTTGCAGCCAAAGTTTTATGTAATTGTTGCATATTGCAAAGATATAAGCGATAAAAATAAAGGTTCTCGGAACAGAAGACAATTGGATATCGTTGCCTGCGGCTCTTTGAGAATTTGACAATGTACCATTATTATTATTATTATGTGGCATATTGGCGTTATCCAAGTACAATGATTAATAATATATAATTGCACTTGTTCCTTTCAAAATTCAAAGTATTTTAAGTGGCACCAAACTACTATTTGTTAATAAGAAAGACAAAAGTCAAAACATATTATAGATGACTGGAATGGCTATAATGGAGAGGTTTGCAGGGGCAACTGTGTAGAATGACCTGGACACTTTAATGTTAGTTCGAATTCCTCCAAGGGATTTCCTTTTTCATGCCCGGTGGATTATATATTAATGTTTTAGTAGTAATTTACACTATCTTTCATTGCATATCAGCATTCCATTTTCTAACAACTTTTTTCTAAAGGAAGCAAAGATTACATGTTATTTGATTAATCAAGCAGTGGGACATGACAACAAGGTCCTTTCAATAAAATCTGGTCACCAACAAACTGGCGATATATGATCATAGTTAAGTTACTTCACAAATAGGTTTTTTATAATTATGCTACATATATACGCAATTGGCTTTAAATAAAGAAATTACTATTAGTTGCGAAAAAATCATATTAGATTAAATTATAAAAATGCATGTGACAAAAACGAAACCTTATCATGGAGTTTTGTTTTTTAATTAATTTTCACTACTTAATCATTCAACTACCTAGCTTGCTGTTTAGTGGAGCACCACCACATGTAATTTTCAGATTAAGATAATTAAGTAATATTTTATCATTTTGAGTGATTTAGGCCTGTTCAACAAACGTGGGACGGTGGATTAGATCGTTGTAGCATGAATGATCAGTAAGTGAATAGTCTTGTCGCATTTTCTCTTTTTTCTTTTTTTCTTTTTATCTTTTTATTTAAATGAAGAATTGAAAGCATTAGTATCAATTAACATTTGATTTCCAATTAATACCAAGCCGTACACTTGAATAGCTCAGGTATTTTCACGCTTATTATACATCATAAATATAATGACCAAAAAAATTGAAAGAATGCATAATTTCATCTGACAAATTAGTTGCTCATATTAAGCTTGCAGTGTAAGGCACTCCCGTAACTGGTAACCAGTCTTCTCCCAGCAAGAAGCCGGACACAGTGAAATTAGCAGCATCGGTAGCATTAATCACATGGTAACCAGACCATGTGACCCTACTGGAAGTGTTTGATCCAGGTCCACTATTGCCATACTCTGCATAGTATAATGTACTCAGGGCAAAGTCTCCATCCCATGCTCTCCAACCAGCAGGATCAATCAAACTTCCTATGAAATTTTGCATATATACAGTCCTCGAATACTCCTTCCATGGTCTCCCTAGATACGTACTGAAGGTGGTATTGCTCGAGGCCAGATCATCAGCAGCCATGATATTGCATTCATGAATTGATATGCCCGTGTTCTGGTTAGGATCAGTCCGGCCTTGTGCAGTGATGGCATTGAATTGTCCACTCATTGGCCGTGTAGGAAATATGTTGCAGTTCTGGAAAACAACCGCAGCGTTTCCAAATATAAAATCAACAGTTCCATAGATATCACATTCTCTATAGAACTGCCTTAAGGAATGAGCATACAAAGTATCTTGGTATCCTTCGAAGCTGCAGCTATAGAATGCTGACAAATCAGCCCCATTTCGAACTGCGACTGCCTGGTGCTTGATTGCTCCAGCTGTGTTCTGGAAAGTTATGTTTACCGCAACAAAATTTGGAGCCACTACAGCTGTAATATTAAGCAAAATTTGTGAGATTAAGCTCATATTGTGTTTAGACAGGAAATAGTGAAAATTAATGCAGTTTCACATGAAGTTACTTAAAATGGTTTTTGAACTATAACTTACCAAAAGTTGCGGAGTTAAATGTTGTCCAACCATCAACAAAGCTACGGTTTCCCGTGATAATTGTCCGATTGATACCGTCACCGATCATCATCAAGTATTTTTTGTTCTTAGCAACGGAAATATACTCTTGATAAACACCAGCAGTGATGTAAATCAAGAAGTAACCATTTACACCATTGGTGTTGTTTGGAGCTGCTGAGATAGCATCGTTAATGGTAGTGAAATTTCCGCTTCCGTCCTGACTCACCGTCACAATGTCACTCACCAAGACCTCATCAGGATCACTCGTCTGAAGAAGCTTTCTTCTGCTTACGGTCTCATAAATTGAGCGAGTTTGGCTAGACATTTTCAGAAGCAAACGTCCATGTTTGAAACCTAGCTGCTTGCTCCTAGGCTGCCATGCTGCCTTTCTCTTATTCTTAGGAACCCAGCCTTTTGTAAAAAGAGCCAGAGAAACACTGTAGAGTTTTGAGTCATCTGACAGAGGAACCGAGAGGCCGTTCCTTATGCTCCAAGCTGAAGCAGTGGATTGTATGCTGTCCAAACAGGTCTGCTGGTTAGTTAAAATAGCACTAAGAAAGCTTTGTATGTCATCAGCTTCGACAGGGGACAGAGTTTTACTAGTGGCATTGACAGTTTTAAAGGTGCTCAACAGGAAATCCATGTTCAAGCCAGCTAGAAAGCGGCAATCCTCTAAAGCACGAATTGCGGTTGTTGATAATGAGGATCGGTATTGTTTTAGATATTTCTCAACTAATTTGAGGAATTTTTGGGACTGTGACAGAGATTTGCGAACGGAGAATCGACCATAGCTGTAGACATTGGTGGTTTGATTAGGAAGCACAGATCTGCAATAAGAAGGGTCAGGGGTGGACTTGCAAATTGTTCCTGGTGAGACAGGATCAGATGGTGGAGCATCTGCAAGAGAAGGAGATATGAAGAAAGGAAGCAGAACGAACAGAGATATTGTTAGAAGAGAGCAAAGCTTGGAAGCCATAGCTTTCGATTTCTTTAACAAAGGAGAGCTGAGCTGATTATGGAGAATTTGCGTTCGTGGATTAGATGTACTTGAAGGTGGAGAAAGTAGGATGATTCTATTTCTATATATCATGCAATATTTTAGCAATTTATGGCTTTTGTGTTAGCGTATTTTAGAGAGTAGATCATAAATTTTTTTATAAATTGAAGTCAACTGTCAAGATTTCATTGAAAACGCGTCTTCTTCTCCGGCTTGATGCCAGGCTAGCTGTTTCGCAAAATTACAAACATATTTACCAACTACCGAAAGATATATAGTAGTTTATTCCTGCAGGGGCGGGACATGTGCTAGCTACTTGCCTAATTCCCATTGGAATTTTTCATCGGTTTATCCGCGCATGGATGGTCGTCTAAAATATTTATCAGCTTTAGCCTAATCTTATTTACTTTATAAATTTAATTGCATTACTCGTAGAGTTGTAAATGAATAGAATATGAACAAACCAATATATGTTCGTGATTTATTCATTTATTTTTAGAGTTATTTGAGTTTGATTCGTATTTGATAAAAAATTTATTAATTATGTTTAAATTTGATTCGTTTAAATAATAAGATGTTTGTATTTATTTGTATTCAGTTCATTTAAACTAAATGAGTTTATTTGTGAAAATTAAATGAACATGTTCATGAATATATATAAATAAACATATTTGATGATAATTTAAATAATCGTATTCAGTTAATTGAATAGAGTTACTTAATGTATTTTTTAAATAAAAATGTATTGAATAATCTCTTTTAATTTTTATGAGAATATTATTTAAGATTTTTTTGTCAGAAAACACCTTAAATAATTCATTATAAAAAATTGAATTGTATTATTCAATATGTTTTTGGTAAAAAATGTGTTGAATAATCTCCTGTAATTTTTATGAATGGATTATTTTATGTATTTTTGACAAAAAAAGTCTTAAATAATCACTTTTCATTTTTTTTAGAATTATTGAAGGTGTTTTAAGTCAGAAAACACATTGAATAATCTCTTATAAAAAATTTAAATGAGGTTATTCAAAGTATTTTTTAGCAAAAAACTCATTGAATAATCAATAAAAATTTATTCAAGGTATTTTTTATCAAAAAACATATTGAATGATTCCTTACAAAAAATTGAATTAAGTTATTATAGGTGTTTTTGGCCAATAACACTTGAAATAATTCTTTAAAAAAATGGAAGGAGATTACACATTAAATAATCTCTTACAAAAAATTAAATTGGATTATTCAAGGCAACCTAAAAACTCCTTAAATAATCTATTATAAAAAATTGAATTGGACCTTGAATAATCTTTTACAAAAAATTAAATTGAGTTATTCAAGACGTTTTTTGTCAATAATATCTTAAATAATCCCTTAAAAAAATGAGAGGAAAAACACTAAAGGAAAAGATCAAACCTATGATTTTAAAGTTAATAGTTTTATCCTCTAACCAATTGAATTATTCCAGTGTTTTTATAATTGAAATATATTATTTAAGGTATTGAATAATCCCTATCTTTTATTATTATTATTATTATTATTCAAGACATTTTTAGTCAGAAAAAGCTTTGAATAATCTTTTATAAAAAATTAAATTGAGTTATTCAAGTAGTATTTAACCAAAAATACTTCAATAAAAATTAAAAAAGATTATTCAATGTATTTTTTACCAGAAACACCTTCAATAACCTCTAAAAATGCCTTTAAAAAATTGAAATGAATTATTCAAGGTGTTTTTTTACTAGAAATGCCTTTAATAACTCCATTCAATTTTTTGTAAATGATTATTAAAAGCATTTTTCATACCAAACACCATAAATAAATCAAAATTTTTATCAGTAAAAACCTACAACTAACTTGCATTCATTTCTAAACATGCTTTTCAAAATGGTAATAGCTATTTCATAATTTTTTAATCAAATCAAATTTAAAAATAACATTACTTTCTCCTCCAGAATCCTAAAATACCATAGTGAGAGATGCATATTTTATTTCAGGGCTTTGGGTATTATTAAAAATTTATCAATTTTTTTTTAAATTAGATTATTTTGAATCAAATATTTAAATTAAATATCCAATAATAAAATTTCGAAAAAAAATATTTGGATTCTCTCAAATCAAATACATCATTATTGTTATCAAACAAACGAATAATAAACGACTAATAAACAAATGAATTTTAAATAAATTTTAAACAAATTTGTTTGTAAACATAAATAAACAAACAAATAATTGTTCGTATGTGATTTATTTAATAAATAAAAATATAAATAATGTTTAAGATTATTTGTTAAACTAAATAAACGAATATAAATTAAATATATTCATGAACGATTTATCAAAAATTTTATTTATTTACATCCCTAATTACTCATAAAATTATATATGTAGAACAGCTATTTCACCATTATCTCTTTTACAATGTAAATATACGTGTTCAAAACCAAATATAACGATGTTAAAACTAATTCAAGATGGAAATCACGTATCACATTTTATCACCTAAATTGGATAGCTAGTGATGACATTAAGGAGTTTGTTTTGGTGAACCGTAAAACAAACGCCTGGCACCCTGGGCCACACGTTTCATCATTTAATTATCTATGACTCTTATTCCCAATGGCCTTAAGGTAAAATCCTGTCAGTTTCAGCCAACGTCGGTGATCTCAAGCGAGTACATAATGCTTGTAAAGTCGACCTTGAAAGTCCGTTTGACTTGAATCCAAAAGTTATTTGTCCACATGTCCTATAGTTCTTTGCCCAAGTGGGCTTAGGTTATTGACGTTGGAATTTGGGATTGTTTTGCCAGCTGGGACGACTATCTTGTTGGAAAAAAAAAATGCTATAATACCCTAGCCAACACGCTCTAAAGATGTCAGTTCTCCAACGTATGTTTTGGATTGAATATTAATCAAAGTCAGGAAAAGTAATGTGGTGATTGGCCGATTGGCTGATTGGTTGATGGATTGACTAGATCAAAAACTAAACTGAAGCCGATTCTTCTTAGCATATTATATATATCATTGGCCAAGTCAGACAAGTAAGAACAAAGCATCCATGGACTTATGGCCTCACTTTGATTAAACATAGTTAAGTATCTAATTATAATGTTATAATGAGCCGCAACATGTTTGCCACTTACTCATCATTATCCTATGAGACTTTATTTAATAATTTTAGTAATCATTAACCTAGCCTAATTACCAATCACTGGCATTTGTGAAGTTAATAGAGATAAAGTGTTCACTAGATTTGACAAGAATAAGCGTTGCAGACTGCAGAGACAGCAAATTTTGCCCATTGGAAAAATGGAGTGTTATGGGAAAGTTGATGGCAAGTTGGGAACCGCATAACCAAGCAAGGCGTTCGAAGACTTCAAGAATTTTACAAGTTGCTTTTGCGTAAATCAAAGAAAGAAAATCGGATCGCAACTTGCATGCAAATACTTGTTGAAAATCCTCGGAGTTTGTGCAAAAACATGTGCTGCTGCTGCTGCTGAAACAATGAAGCTTCCCCCAAACTATATTTAGATTTTATCAATGTTTAGACTTGTTTTAAAATAAAGGCATCTTAGAATCGGAATTTCAACGTAATTTATTCATTTTATCATTTATTAAAAAGTAATATTTAATAAATTTAATATTTAAACTTTTTTTTCTTCAAAAAAAGTAAAGACATCTTAATTACTTCTAATAATTTAGGAAGCACATTATCCAAATAGGACAAAGGAAGTCTTAACTATCTAAAGATTAAAGAGAAATTAATAATGATATTTAGGAGGGAATTAGGACCAGTCAAGATCTTAAATCATTAACTCTTTATTTTTATTTTGAGGATCAATATATACCATTCAATCATTTTCTAATTATATAAGAAAAGTCGGTGTATTTGGAAATTTGAAAATTTGAAGGCCCAAACAAGCTGGCGGTGCTTAGTTTCACGGTAACAGGATTTCCCATATTGTACGTCGCGGTGGTTTGATTATCTGTAATTCTGCATTCAACCACACCGACTTTCTATTTCTCCTTACATTCTTTGCTTAATTTTATATGCATCTAACTAAACAGAGAACAGAGCTGGAAAGCTGACGCACAAAATAAAGTGATCAAATTCGTTCGGTAATGTCACTTTCTTTAGAGCCTTTTTTGTCCCTGGGTCTACTTTTTCAAAATTAAGTTTTAACCTTTACGTAATAGTTAAAAAAAAAGAATCTGTACTATTACTATATACGTTTTTAATCGTGAGAATGAGGAAGATTAGTCAATCAATTGACAGCAATTTTGGAGTCTCATTCAATTAGTGACCCCACTTTATTCCTCCGATCATTTCATGAATCGCCAATGGTTCATAAATATTAGAGTCTTAGGTATTATTTAGATGATAGTAAAATTTATTATAGTGAGATTGAAAATAATAATATAAATTATAGTAATTATGATAAAAATAGTTATTATAATTGTGATTAAAAAAATTAATAAAAAATTTATACTTAATAGATTTTATTAAAATTAATATTTGAATTCAATTAATAGTATAGTAATTCAATCTTATTATATTAAAAATGTAATTGAATTCAAATAGACACTTAAACTACCACTGGACCAGAAAATAGAGCCAGAATATTACTGTCAGTATTAATTTCTCAGCACCCCACCGCAACCGGCTGGCCCTGATTTACCCTCAGTTGATCCATCTACATTAAACTTGAGAAACCAGAAGCAGGTGGTGACCATAAGGTGATTGGTCGTTTAGCTCTAATAGAAAATGTAGGAAGACATGCTCTTGGATTGATCCACCACAGAGTCCGAGATAATCACATCCTCCTCGGTAGCCTTAAATTCTACTGATACTCCCTTCTCTCTCCGTTTGAGTTGAAACTTGAAAGCTAAATGTACTTACCTCCCTTTTTTTTTTTAATTATTTTGTTTTTGTGTTGGTTTGATCAACCATCACATGCCAAATTGCTCTTCTACTAGAATTAATAAAAAGCTTTAGTTTAGGAGATTTTGCTCTGTTTATAAATTGTTTGCAATTCATTCAAAAATTACGGTTATAGTTATATGCAAAATTTTATATCTAAATTCACCTACCAAAGAAGCGGTAGTGTGGGTTTAGTGATTACTACAGATTCTCGTAGTGAGTTTTAAAGGTGAAAGATTCCCGCCTTGTATTCAATTTTTATTGGGCATAACCCAACTAGATCCATTGGGCTTGTCTCTTCATATATATAATAACTTAACTCACGTTCCCACTTTCGTGAATGAGGCTCAACCTGCAGCCCAAATTCTCTCTGTCAACAATATATACAGATTTATATTTGATGTATTATGAATGAATCATGTAATAATTTTATGAAGTGTCCTTGTATGATATATCGATAATGTGTAATATCTATATGCTATATATTGATAATACATCAAATACAGACACTCTTCATATATATATATACATATTGATCGTATAATATACTGAACTTCTCAGAGTAGAAGAATTTGAACATGAAATCATCTGATTTATCCACTTGTCCCAAAGTTCTTTTAGGTCAAGAGTTTTCATAGAAAAGTGCCATTAATTTTTCATTAACTTGACAGCGGTCAGGACCGAGGATGAGTTGTGGTAAGGTATGGTCCCCAAACCCACATAGGATGCCCAAAGTGTTGAAAAAATGACTCCAATTCACTGCAAAGACCGGAAATCGCAGGATGCAAAACACTAGTAATTACTAACAGAAAATAATGAAACCACGGTCCATCACCCCAGACACGTAGAGCAGAGAGTTCAGAGAATAACAATCATGAGGCTGCGTGCTATCAGTTTCAAATTGCAATATGCAAGCTTTGCTGATCAGGTAAAGTGAAGAAGACTGAAGACTTGCTTTTTTAAAGAAAGAGCTTAGGAATTAGGAGGCTGACTAGCTGTTGCTTTGGTCCGGCCTTATTTTTCTTTAACTTTATTAGAATGTCATTGGTTGAGGAATTAGTGATTATAATCTCATATATACGCTCAGTGATTTTAGTTGGTTGAGTTTGATTTGAAGGCCCATGCACTGCAATGTAAGTCGAGATCCGTCTCATTCTCAGTTACTTGCATTGCCCTAATTCTTTCACATTTCATTTTCAACATTCTGTAATCAGAGTAATGTTTGTGTCAGCTTTCCACCGCAACTTATTAGCGTCTTCTTCGCTTTTATGAGAGACGGATAGAAGACGGGGACATGACTGCATGCTTTTGCATGTGGGCGGAATTTCAGAATAGCACATGCAAATATTGGGTCGAATTTTTTGCCCATTATATCTTTTTCTCACCAAAAGTTTTTCATTCTCTTTATTTTTCTCCGTCTTCCATTTATATTCATTTTGTTTATTTTATAGAAGCTTTAGTCACTTAGATTGAACTTTGAGAATAATTCCCATTGATCAAACTTAATTATGTCTCTTTGCTTTACTGGAACTTAATCCCATCAATTAAATACCTAATGTAGATGGGAGGGACATATGATAAGAGTTATGAATAATATATATTTTTTTATGTTTGAGAGAGTTAGAAATTGAACTCTATTTATATATCATTCTATCAATAAATTATATGATTGCTAACGATTATAATTATAAATAATCTTAATTTAAATATAAAAAGAAAAACTACAATATAGTAACTAATCCAAAAATTTATGTTAAGCGAACATTTAGAATAGTAATAATTCTTTGTTCACTAACATATACTCAATTTTATATACAGAAATTCGTAAATCATATTTATCTAAAATTTCACATTTTGATCTAAAATATTTCCCTTACTATAAAGTAGTTTTATTTTACAAGATTATTTAGCAGGATAACATGGACTATCAGTGTTTCAATAATATAAATTGTAGGTCTCTCTGTCTGCTTTTTCAATTTCCTTTTCGTTGCTTTGCATCAAACACTTGCTGACCATTTTGCTTGGCAACATGACATGGGTCCTTTATGCTCCTCTCCACATAATTCATATAATTAAGGCAAACATCTTACAGAGCCTAGCCCCAACGCTTTTCTGATTGGCAGTGAATTAAGGGAATGCCCTCCTAAATAATGTTGCAGCGCATGTGGAATACAAAAAAGAAAAAAGATCCAATCTTTAAAAGAAATTTCCGAAAAAATAATAATTCGTTGCCACATGGAGAAACTCACTTTTGGATAGTATGATAGAGATTGATAGTACTATATATTTTTTATAATTGTAAGAGTCTGGCCTTTCATCATATTTTCTCATGATTTGTTAGATCCTTTACTTTTTTTTTAGAATTTAGAGTAAGCCCAATGCATATAGTCTTTGAATTACTGAAGGCATGAAATTGGAGCAATTTAAACAAATTTGGGAGAAGAGAAACAAGATTGTACGACCGAACATTTACAAATTGGTGGAAATTAATGTGAACGGTACAATAATCATATGTGTATTGGAGATGAGTACTAATATCACCTACTCGTTTCTACATTTTTTTTTTTTGAATTATAACTACAAGTCTACAATAGAACATTTCCTTTAGTTTTTATCTGCAAATTTAATCCAGTAAATAAGGTGAATAGAAATAATTATTTTATACAACATGATTTCCGTTGTTTTCTTTAGAAACATTTTTTTTTCTTTTAGGCTTGTTGTTGGAAAGTATGGCAAAGATCTTCCTCAGTCCTGACATTAACACTATTGGACACTTTTCCTAGAACATATTAACTGAATACTAATTAATGTAACAAAAACAACTATCATGGGAATTTCTGTTATTAACACTCCCCTGCTTTACTGCGTGTTCTTATTTCTCGGGCAAGTGAAGATTGAATTAAAAAGGTTATCTACATTTCAATAAAGTAATGCTGAAAAACATTGGGGAAACGAGTAAAATTTATGAGCCAATGCCAGGCACCTGTTAGAGATTGTGGACTTTATTTATTGTTCTAACCTGTTGGGGCAAAAAAAAAAAAAAAAAAGAGAGAAAAAAAATGTAGTGGTAACTTGTAACCAAGTAGGGAGGTAAGAGAGGCAACTTTTACTATATAAATAACAATGGGAGGTATTCGGCCCTCAGCTGCTTGTTGCAGGTTGGTTGTAGTTGGTTTACTTTGGTGTAGCCTAAAAGAATGGGTCCCTCTCTTTCCCCTTTGGCTTTGATATTCCTGCTAGCTTGTTTCGCTGGTTCTGTCTTTCAGGGTAATGGCTTTCCTTTCCATCACAGCAACCCTTTTCGCCACCATCACCCTCGCTTTACCAAGCACAACTACAGAGATGCTCTTACCAAATCAATAATTTTTTTTGAAGGCCAGAGGTCAGGGAGGCTTCCTTCTAACCAAAGGATTACTTGGAGGAGAGACTCTGGCCTCTCAGATGGTGCAGCCATGCATGTAAATATACAAAAACATTCTCTCATTTCTCTTTTGCAAAGGCTATTGTTTCACGTTTCCTCGGTTTCTCCTTCACATTGGGTTGTCATGTGAGCTCATTTAAGCGGGAAATTTGAAAATGCAGGTTGATTTGGTTGGAGGATACTATGATGCCGGGGACAATGTGAAGTTTGGGTTCCCCATGGCCTTCACCACCACCATGCTCTCATGGAGTGTAATTGAATTTGGTGGGTTGATGAAAGGAGAGTTACAAAATGCCAAACAAGCCATCCGTTGGGCTACTGATTACTTACTCAAAGCAACTGCACATCCAGACACCATTTATGTTCAGGTATTACCTTCTTTTCCCTGAACTTTTCAAAATTTCTGCTTTATTTTGCAAAGCATGTGCATTTTTTTTTTTGTTTCACTGGCAAGGAAAATTCAAAAATAAAAAATCAGAGCTGCTAATATTAGCTCTGGGTTGTTCTGTAGGTTGGTGATGCAAACAAGGACCATTCTTGCTGGGAAAGACCAGAAGACATGGACACTCCAAGAAGTGTTTTCAAAATAGACAAAAACTCTCCTGGTTCTGATGTAGCAGCGGAAACTGCTGCTGCTCTTGCAGCTGCCTCTTTGGTCTTCAGAAGAAGTGACCCCACTTACTCCAAGCTTTTGGTTAGGAGGGCTATCAGGGTAAAATTTTTTATTCTTACAAAACAAATTTGTAATTATCCCTGCTCTATTAAAAATTTCCTCTTAAATGAAAATGTGTGTTGTCTCTGAGCAATAGGTGTTTGAGTTTGCTGATAAGTACAGAGGACCCTATAGCAATGGACTGAAGAAAGTTGTATGCCCATTCTATTGCTCTTATTCTGGTTATCAGGTGCATTATCGTTACTAAACTTTTACTATTCAAGAGTTGTTTGCAAGGGATAATGTGAGGATATTTCAATCTAATTTATTTCTCTGGCATTTTATTAATGTTAGGATGAACTGTTGTGGGGTGCCGCTTGGCTGCACAGAGCAACCAAGAACCCAACCTACCTAAATTACATTCAGGTCAATGGGCAGACTCTTGGAGCTGCAGAGTTTGACAACACATTTGGATGGGATAACAAGCATGTTGGAGCAAGAATTCTTCTTTCCAAGGTTCCATTTCCTTTCCCCTCCTTTCTACATGCTGCTTCTGTTCATACAATAAATGATTATTCTCGTCTTTGCATTTCAGGCATTTCTTGTTCAAAGACTGCAATCTCTCCATGATTACAAGGGCCACGCAGATAATTTCATTTGCTCGCTCATACCAGGGGCCCCATTCTCTTCAGCTCAATATACTCCAGGTTCCACTCCCACCTTTCCCTAACAAAATGTAAAATGTCAGACTTGTAAAACGGCAAGTTTTGATTTTTTTTCTGTTGTCTCTTGCTATAAACAGGTGGGCTCCTGTTTAAGATGAGTGATAGCAACATGCAGTACGTGACTTCTACTTCATTCCTGCTTCTAACCTATGCCAAGTACTTAACCTCTGCCCACCAGGTTGTTAACTGCGGTGGCACCAGGGTCACCCCAAAGAGGCTCCGAACCATTGCCAGGAAACAGGTGATTGCAATTTACAATATCAACATCACACAAGTCACAGGATTTTCTGTTTGTTGTGATTCATTTTTACTTTTGAGTTTTTTTTTTTTTATACAGTTAACTAAAGTTAGAAATGATTTTATTATCAGGTGGACTATCTGCTAGGGGACAACCCCTTGAAGATGTCCTACATGGTGGGATACGGTCCCCGGTACCCACAAAGGATACACCACAGGGGCTCATCTCTGCCGTCCGTTGCAAAGCACCCAGCCAAGATCCAATGCTCCGCAGGCTTTCTTTTCATGAATTCTCAATCGCCCAACCTCAACATTCTGGTGGGTGCAGTCATTGGTGGGCCAGACCAGCATGACAGGTTCCCAGATCAACGGTCAGATTATGAGCAGTCAGAACCAGCAACGTACATCAACGCACCCCTTGTAGGAGCGTTAGCTTACCTTGCTCATTCTTACGGTCAGCTTTAGGGGCCCTATTACTTCTATAGCTTCATCAGTAACTTTAACAGATTTAGGTGTTTGAAATGTCTTCTTTTTAATCATTTTAAAATGTTAAAAAGTTCTATTAATATTTCCTCCTCTGGGAAGTGCACGAAGCGTCAAGGCAAATAGGGTCGAGACCAAAGGCTCGAGCCCCAAACAGTGAAGGCTGAAGCACACTTGTCAAGAATGCAGTCTGGTGGGGGTTATTTATATATATTATTAGTGTTGAGTGTTAACAGCTTTTAGCTTTTGGTATGAGTGGATATGGCGCGCCAAGAACGGCGTTTTATTGTAATTGTAATGGTGGCAAGCTCAAGCCGTTACGGGGCTCTGGGCTCCAATTATAGGCCGTTATGGGGCTTTGCTTTTTTCTCTATATTTTTTTCATCTTGTTTTGGAATTTGTGATATGTCTACATGCGTTTAACATGCAAAGCCTTTAGCCTTTAGTAGGGCCAAGATGTTGGCTGAGACCATTAAATGTGGGATTCCAACCAAGAAATAACAGACAACAACAACCGGAGGCTAGGTAAATTTTTACCGTTGTAGCTTTAATGGGAAACGAGTATTTGACCGTTGAAAAGGTGCGGTGAAGTTGAATGGAAAGAAGGCAGATCAGGAAAGAAAGATTTTGTTCGAACACGTGACGTTGTTCCCGTAAATCGCGGTCAAACAAGCTGAGTTTTTTCCAGCTACTGTCAGGAGTAGCTTAGCGTGCTAGATGAACCACAGCCCCCCCCCACCCCAAAAAATTATATATATAGTTGCAACTGGTTTGATGGTAGGCACGAAAATCCTAAAGACATTCTCACTGTCGCCCATAAAGTGCTTCTAAAACAAAGATTGTTTTCGCAGGGTTCTTTTCCTTGGAATTCATTTTTTTAGTTTGGGCGTAAGTGGATGACAATAGTAAATTATGCATAAAACGATATCAAAAGGTACTGACCAACTTCTGTGACAGCTACTACTTAATACTCTTCCGAGTTCCAAATAAAACACCCCGTATCATGCTTATTCACTACTACTACTACCACTTGAGAAGTCTTAAAGACAAATGCATTCAACATAATTTACTGTGAAAATGGGCTCTGGACATTTATCTTAGCCCTTTTTCTTTAATGTGTTCCATCTGTCCTACTATTTTATATTTTATATATATATATATATTACATATATATAAGTAGCTCGAAACCTCCAAGGGTATTGTTAGTTGAAATACAAATCATCAAGACTTCTAGAGGCAGACCAAGCAAATACAGTAGAAATTATGTCATTTATTGACAACAGCTATGATACAAGATTTTACTCCCAAACAAGTCAAAAGTTCAATACAAAAGCTCCATAGGTAGTAGGAGACCCAATACATATATATTCTTCGTCCTTGCGATCAACCAGAACCTTATTTATATATTGCATACTATCATTATCGTGCGAAGTAAATGTCGCTTGGGTTTACCTTGGTTTCTGGAGCAGCCAGGGATTAAGCTTTAATCATCAATGGCTAAAGGAACAGACTTTACCTGAAAAGAATCCAAAAATGCTTAAATTCTATACAGAAACGTTTAGTTGAAATTCAAACACAAAATTGAGCACCATTATAGTCTTTAAAAACATTCTAGGCATTTTAAGCAGATTAGAAATGGTGATGCCAACATCACTCCGATAATTCTAATGATGGATCAAAGTGTGCTTACCAAATCACGAAACTTGAGGATATAGAACATTTCAAGATATCTTCGGGTCTCGCGCCTCTCAAGTTTTGAGACATACTTCCAGAAACTATACACCCCAGCCAGTGTCATCAGCCTTTCAGAATAAATTTTCCAAGTATACCTACAATTTCAAAATCTTTGCTTCAGCTCCACAATTAGGTGGAGAGAATGGAAGTATAGATGTAAATTAGAAGAAACAAACCTTTCGTAAATTCTCTTAAGCCCTCCATCAGATATTTTAGTCCAGTAGCTTGGATCCTCTTTGCAACGTTGAAAGAAATCTGCCAGGAGTTCAGCAGTCTGATCAGGGTGATATGGATCAATATGGAACCCTGATATACCATGTTCAATAATCTCTGCAGGGCCACCATGGCATGTGGCAAATGTTGGAAGGCCACAAGTCATGGCTTCCACCACTGTAAGTCCAAAGGCTTCATAGAAGGCAGGCTGGAATAAATGAGAAAGGGTAAAGTTAATAGAAAGATCAAGTGGTTGTAACACAACAGAAGCATATCACCAAAGGGCACATACCTGTACAAAAATACCTTTTGTGTCAGCTATGTAGCGATAGAGCTCACCGTTGCGTGCTCGATTTGTTTGGGCTACTATCCAACGAAATTGACCATCCAATTGATACTCTTTCATTAGGCCATGCATCTTTTCAATTTCTTCTATCTCTTCTCTGTCTTTGGACTTCTTTACATCAATGTAACCAGCAACAATAACCAGGTTTGCTAATTCCCTCAGCTTGGTATTCTTACCATAGCACTCTACCAATCCGGTCATGTTTTTAACTCGATCCAGCCTTGCCATGGAAAAGATTATGGGCTTTGTCCGATCGCTCAAAGTACCGCTACAAATTGAAGATGAAATTTGCATTACAAACTTAGCAAACCAACAATATTTTATCATGACTTATGTTACAAAGTTTTGTAACAAGGCAAATTATCCTCAACTTTGTACTCATTACCTGAAAAATCTCATAATTGCATTCTATGTAGAAGCCTAATTTTCCACTCAATGCCAGCTATTAAGATTCTTGAAAGTAGATATCTTAAAAAGAAACTTCCTATTCTTGGCAACCCAAATTCTTGACCGCATTCAATAACTAGCAAAAACAAAAAAGGGAAGGAAAATTTAAAAGTGCTTAAGCAATTAGTTCAGTTTCTATGCAACTTAGTAATTTCACTTTACTTTTCTTGTCTTCTATCCTATACACAGAAGAAAACTAAGTTTGGGTTGGAAAACTGGTCAAATAACAGTCTTATTTGAGCAGCAATTTTACTGAAAGCAATTATTGTACATAAAATTGAAAATTTCCTGTCATTCTAGCATGCTATTGTAAAAGAAAATTGATTTGGGCTTGTTCTTTCCTCTAACAATCTAAAGAAACTGGTGATAATATTCATGGTAACATTATGGTAGAAGAAGCAGATCAAAATGCTATCAATTCAAAGATTATGCTCTTCAGACATACAATATAGGCACATAAAAAAGAATGAAGAAACTCACATGTGTTCATCATTCTGCCGAGGATCATACAACAACTCTTCTATCGAGCCATGAAGAGCCGTAAGTCTCTTTTCCTTATCAGAATATGGGAAATAAATGCACATATCTGCCCCGGGAGAAACAATATTGAACTTTGGATCGAAAACATCAATGCCATGAACTACTCGATAGAGCCCTGGAAGAGTAAAGGCAGTGTGGCTCTCATACTGACCAACAGTGTTCTTCCTGAAGCAAAGAACATGCATGGTAAGGAATTGATAAAATGAAAAGGTATCACTTGGTTCATATCACATAAGCAACTATAGAGACTCCAATTCCAAAACAGTTATATATGTTTAAGCCCAGGGATCCATCTCCTTACTATAGGAAAGCAAGCTGAATAAAGTTTATTAAGATAAACAGTACTCTTACAACATATTATGATAAAACAATAATATGACATGGCCATACTAAAACGAATGGTGCCAACTGTAATCCAGTAAATAAATAGAGTATTCCACAGTAAATGGAGAAAACTTACGTTCCTGCAATCTCTTGGTATGTACTGGTGATAATAAAATCTGCATTATTCATGGCTATCAAGTCAGCAGTAAACTGACAAGAGAAGTGATATTTCTCGTCGAACTTTTTCCAATATATATCTGAATCTGGGTATTTTGTTTTCTCCAATGCATGTGCAATGGTGCACTGCAAAGAGTGTAAATTTAGACATGTAAAATTCAAGGGTTAGAAGATTTAATAACAATGCTTTCAGCAAAAGTAAAAACGAAAGAGTGGAGGGGCAGGGCAGTTGGGAGAGAGGAGAGACAAACCTGTGTAACACCCATTTTGTAAGCCAACAAAGACGCAACAAGGTTTCCATCACTGTAGTTTCCTATAATAAAATCTGGAATACCCTGCAACTCTGCTGCAATTTCACTTGCTACATCCTGATTACATATACAACAAGGAAAGCATGTTATGAAATAAGATTGCAGAAATACATCCTGAAATATGTTGTGATTGTTGCAAAATCTTTAGCATTTTTCTCTTCAAAAAAATTCAAATGCTTTTTTACAATTGTAAAGTCAAAATGATTTTACCTCAGCAAAAGTCTCCAGATAAGGCCATACATCAAATCTTGATATCCATTTACGAAGAATTCCTTTTTCGGATCTAAATGGAACTCGCAGAATATGAGTATGTTCTGTCCCACTGACTCTTTCCAGCCGCTGATTGCAACTGGTTCCCTTTGCGTCAGGTATTAACCTGGTCACCTTGAACAACCAGGAAAAATATGTCAAATTTAAACAAGCAAAATATAAAAATTATAATAAGGAATACGCCAGTCTGGGCCAGATGTCAGTATACTTACAATAAGAATTCTGGGTGTAATATCAAGTCCTTGCCTCTGTATCCTAAGAAGCATTTCATTCTCTAAGGCACGCACTTGGTCCAAAATATAAACAACCTGCACATTACGTAGGAAAAATGGAAATTTTAAATGATGATATTTCCATTTAAGAAGCAGTCCTGCAATTGAAAGGAAGAACAAAGCTTCAACTCCTTGATGAACAAAAATCTGAATGCATTTCCATGCTTTCAGATTGACTACAAACCTGCCCACCAGTGTCAGGCAAACCTAACACATTTGCTTGCCCGAAGTATCCATGTGGAGACAGAATGACAACATTAAACACCATTGGTACTCTTCCAAGGAATGTCTCTAACGTAGAGGGATCAGGAGCCTGAAGGATGTCCAAGAGAAGATGCATCATCTCCAGGACATGTGCTGCAGTATCTCCCCAACCTCTCTCAAAACCCATTCCTTGCAATCTGCATTCATACAACAAGGAAAAACAGAGATATCAACAATTTTAGTGCTCTACCAGGGTGCTGCTAGACTTCAATGTGTATGTATGTGTTTGAGTGTAATCCAAATAGAATGTATAAATAGAAACTCAACACATATTCAAACTCAGAATATGGTGCATCAGGGGGAAGCTTAGAAAGATGATCTTCAGCCTTAGCCAGAGCAGCTTGAAGTCGAGGTATGCTTAGTATCCGATCATTCAACATCAGTGCCTACATACAAACCATCAATAATTCATCTTGCTATAAGCTTTTCATTACAAAATAGATAATCCCACATATTCCTCTCCAAATCTGTTAATACCTCACCACATAAACCACAACGCACACATTTTTCCTTTTTTAAAAACTAAAGGAACATAAGCCATGACTAGCGAAGTTGCAATTATGGTAAATGCCAGGGCTAACAGACAAGGATAATAGATGAATAAGTAGGTAAAGAAATTAGTAAGGGTGAAAATTGTTTTGAAGGAAACCCCTTCTTCAAACACTTACATGTCCTTTATATTTGTGAGCTCTCAGGAAATTAAGTAATGGCTCCAAACAATCTTTGTTACGGAACATACTGGAAGAAAGGTGACGGTTGAGGAATTGAACACCGTTGCCAATAGATGACGAACGGTTGGGCCGCGGAAAGGATGCATTGAATGGCTCAAAATCAAGCTCAAGCACAAAACTTTTGCTATCCCTATGAAATGTGTAAAAATACAAAATCAATAATTAACAATGAAATGCTTGATGAGTTATGAGCTAGGACATAACAATATATTTTGACTTCAAAGAAACCATAAACATAAATTACAAACAACAGAAAATATGCTTACTCCCCATCTGCAAGTGCTTCTTTGAAGCGAAGATATTCCGAAACACTTAGTTGGTCCACGCTAAGGTCATGAACATTGACTCGTACGTATTCCCAAACACCAGGCCTTGGACGAACTGCTATAGCCACATATGGAGGAAGAACTATGGCCTCCTGTAGTCAAACAAAAAAGAAACCTAACAATTTTAGTATATCAAATACAATAACATACAATGCAAGGCCGGGCAGACTCCATTTGACTGAGATCAAACGCTTACCTAGTAAAAACGGTGAAAGTTATGCGTGAAGATTAAATAGATTTACAAATAAAGTTCAATTTAGAAGTACTCCATTAAAGACGCATCAATCGAGGCAAGCAAAGAACAGAAAACACCACAGAAATTCAATTGTAAATTTAAGAAAAGAGAATAAAAAGCAATTAACAATTCAACTGCAACTAAATTGTATAAAAATAACTTACCCAAAAAAATTAAGCATTATAAAAATATTTTTAGTAAAAAATGAATTTTTTTTACTGAATCATGAATTGCGGAGGAAAAATAAATAAATATCTAAACAGTGGTTTTTCCTTTTCAATATAAATGTGAAAAATATCTTTAAAAATAAAGATAAAAAAGATAGAAGTGGAGAGAGAGGAAAATAACCTGTGCAGATTTAAGGACTTCGCTGAAGGGACCATCGCTAAGCCTCTGCCGAGCTTGTTCGTCGCCTATAATATTATCCAGCTCATCGATCAACGTATGCGGTTGCAATATTCCTTTTCCCTGGGCCACGTACCTTCAAATTCCACAAACCTAAACTTCAGTAACGTATTCCCTTTCCTTTCATCAGTTTTCTCAGAAATCAGACAGAGACACAAACTTTAAAAACCGAAAAGGAAACAAAGATATAAAGTGGAGAATTGTGGATGAGAGAACCTGGAGAGAAGAGAGACAAGCTCGTTACGATGAGCAGATAGCGTGTCCTCCACGCGCTCCCTCAAGCTTGGAATTCGACTGAGCTTAGGATTCGCCATGATCAAAGTTTCCGAAGCTCTGCTTTTACTAACGTTAAAAGTAAAGTTACTAATAAAAAGTGAATGAAAAAGAAAAGAACTGGAATTCTGATTTGTAAGTGAACTCTGAAGAAGTCGGGGCTGTTACATATATAGCTAAGCAAGGGGGTGAGAAACTTAGATAAAGTTTTTTTTATGTGAAATTGGTAAATTTTTTTTTAAATAATTACATAAAAATTTAAATTAAAAAAAATTTATTATATAAATTAAGTGAATAAAATTTTAAAAAATTAATCAATTTTGATATATATATTTTTAAAATAAATATTTTTAATAAAATATTAATAAAATTTTTATTATTAAATAAATATAAATCAAATTTAAATTATATATAATTTTTTAATTTTATATTAAATCTTATCAATTTATTGATTTTAATTTTTTATTAAATTATTTTTTAATTAATTTTTCTTAAAAAATTTTATATAAATTGTCTAGAAGGAGTGGCGGACAAAGAAAATGGTTTTAGAAGCACCCCCCAAAAAAATCGTTTCTTTTTTGTATTTTTTGAAAGCGACGGTTTCCCGATAAATCAGCCATCTTCGGAATTGGGAAGGAGAACAGCAGAGTAATGCGCCTACTGTAAAGCTCAATAGACTTGCGACACGTCGAAAAGAAGGGTAAAAAAGGGAAGTCGAACTTACCACATCATCAGGTAGGACAAAAAAAAAAAGCCAAGTCAGCCTTCAAATTAATTCTCACTCATTTTTAAGAAGTTTGAAATCTAAAATTCTAATTTTACCTATTGAACTTCCTCGTACATATATAAAAGAAAAAAAAAACACATGTAATGTGTAAATTATTAATTTGACAATAACTAGAAGTGTATAATAGCCAAAATTAACATTAATATTACTTAAAATATTTTTAAATTTAATATTAATATAATAATATTAGTTTTGTCTTTATGATCATTAAGTATAATATTAATATTAGTGTGCCCAAACAAATATACATATTAACACAACGAATACATGATTAATACCTTTAACTTGTTAGTTGATGCTATCATATGTGACATAGGCGA
Organism: Durio zibethinus; assembly: GCF_002303985.1. The sequence continues at coordinate 4,280,746 of NW_019167938.1, read as the reverse complement.
AAGAAATCAGCTGGCCAGACCGTAATGGTTTTATAGACCATGGATGATGATAGCCTCTATACTTTTCCTTTATTACAAAAAGTACAAATGCTTTGAGAAAAAGTACACAAATGTGTCATGGACATTTCAAAAACAATTAAACGCGTAATTCCCGCCAAAACGTTTAAATAAGAATTCGTTTATTTATAAGTACGGTTTAAGATTAATTAAAATATTATTTAATATAAACTTTATTAAATTTAAAATATATTAATTGCATAATATTTTTAAATATTAGTTTAATCAATTTATGAATTAATTTGGAATTTTGTTTAAAATTTTAGATTTTTCCTTTTATAGATTAAAATATTTAATTTAATAATAAATGAATTTATTTTTAATAATTAAATTTAACAAGTACAAATAATTTAAAATCTTATAAATAATAAATTCACCGAAACTTTATTTAAAAAGGAATATACTAAAATAAATTACATTTATTAATGAATATTTAATCAGATACAATGAAAGTTTATTTTGACAAGTATCATGTACTTTTCTTAAAAAATGACGTCAGATAAAAAATTTATGATAAATCAACTTGACTATTTTATTTTTATCCGACCATGATAAGATCTGGCAGCGGATAGGTCCCACCATAAAAAAACCACCAATGGCCAACGGATTTCTAAAGCCCATTATATCTTTGCAAAACCATGACAAGAATTTTGATTGATTCACGCACCCAAAATGTTAGACCTTTAAAAAAGTGGTCCTACGGTTTTAACCTTTATTATTTGAATAATTGCTAGACGACGCTTATCCAAACGGGTCTCCATTAGATTAGATTATCTTAACATTCACTATTCAGTCCGAGTGATAGAGTCAAATTAATGCTTTTTTTTTAATAAATATCCAGAGTCTAATTATATTTCTGATAGAGAGCTGAATGTTAAACTAAGAAAACAATAACTATTTTCCAGAGGTTTCAACTAGTTCTTCACCATTCTCTAGTTAATCGGTAAGGTAATTCCTGTTAAGCAAAAGTTCTAGATGAATTATGAGCAGACACGACCGAGGTTAAGCTCAGATTAGATAGGAACGAGCTGGCTTTAGCAAAAAGCCACCCGATTAGACAAAAATGAAGAAACAGAGAGATACTTTGCCCATGTCACTTAGACAGTTTTCACCAATCGTTGGCCCGGGTTTTCTTTGGACAACTGCAGAGTTCGGACATTCCCTTGTGAAGTGAAATCATGGATAGGAGTCAGGCAGCCAGGCTGCACGAAGGAGTGTCCATATTCTATACTTCATGGTGGAATTTTTTCAGATTAAGGATCTAATTAACAATTCAGTACCGATAGATTGAGATAATGTAAGATATTCTTGTTAATCTTGTGTGAAATGACCACAAAATTGTCTTGGTGTTTTTTCGTTTCTTTCTTCTTACATTTCCCATTTTTAAATCTTTTACCCGTGCGGAGTATCTCAATATTGGGCAATGGTGTCGACACGGCGTTGGCTGCTCGCGAATTTTTGTGTGGAGAGCAACGTATCCTGGGACGCTGGGACTGGTAATGTTCCTACCTCCCAAAATTTCACTTCCCAACGCCTAATCCTAACCAATAGTCTTTTCCAAGATTTTTTTTTGGTGTCGACACGGCGTTGGCTGCTCGCGAATTTTTGTGTGCAGAGCAACGTATCCTGGGACGCTGGGACTGGTAATGTTCCTACCCTCCAAAATGTCACTTCGCAACCCCTAATCCTAAACAATAGTCTTTTCCAAGAATTTTTTTTTTATCTTTCATTGACGAATTTATAAATAAAAATAAAGCTTATGGATAATCACATTAATAAAACAAGAGTAGGCCGATTAATCACTCCATTTATTTTTTCAAATTAGGATGAATCCTAGAAAATCATAAGGAAAATGCTCTATCGTGATTTTGCTTTAAAATTGATTATAGCAGCTAGAGTCCAAAGTTAATACGAATTGCTGCCAAGATTTCATTGTTAATAAGTATTATAAGCATATAAATATATATTTTTTATTTTAATTTGGATAAGATTGGGCGAGGAGCCCAAGGACGCGTAAAAGAATAGTCGCTCGTCAAGGCGGGCCCCTATCTGTCATGCCCAAGTTGTAGTCCATCACGGAAACTAAATATCTAAAACAAATTCCTGCTGTTCAGAGTTAAGAAAATAAATGATTTCTGCTACAATGGCCTTAATCAGTAGATTTGACAGTCACATGAGTTTTGATAAATGTTATTTGTCGTGATTCGTGAAAGTGTCAGATTTAATACTCAAATATTAAATTTCTTTTACGATTATTATAGTTTAAGGTACAAATTAATTCGTTTTGAAAATAGTAACGGCAATCAATTTTGTGGATTGGACTACGGTTTCGGAGATAATTTGTCCACCTTCATTAGCCCTTTGTTACGTACGGAGCTGGCGCATCAGGCGCGCAGATTCGAGTAGCAGAGGTTAAAATTCGAGCACCAGGGACATTGGTAGAGGTTTCTGCGCTAAGCTTTGGAGAAAAATTTAGACTGTCCGCAGAATTACGGTCAGGCCCGCAAGATGCCCACGTCGCATTTGAGAGGGTCCAAAGGAGAAAGAGCGATTCAAAATCTTCTAGAAGCAGTCAGAATCAATAAGAGCTTTAAGTAAAATTTGATTGATTTTGAAAATCAAGATGAATCTTTTGTAACAATGTATAATCTTTTTATTTTTAAGAGATATTGTAATCTTTTAATTTTAAAAGCTAATTATAAATAGAATTGAAAGTCTCAATTATAAATAAAAAATCATTTTATTCTTTTTTATATATCATCATACATTTTACTTAAAGTAATATTAATACATATTTTAATAATTCTCTTATTCTTGTAAATTTGCTCATTTTGTTCTTTCAATTATTTTAAGATCCGCATGTTTGTATTTTAAGTTAATTTAAATTAAAAGAAATTAATTTTAAACTTACAATCATACGAATTTTGAATCTTAAGTTAAAATCTTTGATATTTAAATCCAATCTAGAGAAGATAAAATTCAATATCGACTCAAAAGTACCTAAAAAATTTGTCTTCAATAGAGGCTAACTTGACCAAGCAATCAAAGCATCACTAATGAGCCAGGGTAACTCTTCAATTATGGGATGGTCATTTTGGCTGCCTGCTAAAACTAATTTAACAATATTTATTATTCTGTAAGCAAGGCTGTTACTATGATACAGTACAGTCGACTGCCATGATTCCATCGTATTCAATGTTTTATGGAATTAACGAAAGTGCCGATTATTAATAGAGTCAACTCAAAATTTTAAATTTTTTTCTATTTTGATAATTAACTGAAAATATTAAAATAATAAAGAAAGAAAAACAAATTTTGGAACCAGTGAGATAGTGTATAGTAATTTATAGGAAAAAATTTCTTGTGAACTCAACTTCGTCAAGGGCATGGCGTATTTATTAAAGTTCACGAATAATTCAGTTGAATGAAATGTACGAGACTAGGTTTATTTTTTTTCACCTGTCAGTGCTGATTCATATTTCATGGGAAAAACAAAAGAAATACTGTTAGAGATATAATTAGGTTGTAGTAAGCAATTGGCAAGCAGAAGTAGCAGTAGTAAGACCAAACCTAACGAAACCCAATTCTGCCACTTTGCTGAATGTTCTTTTTGATCATTCATCACCACAAGCTCCTGAGTTTCTTTCTTGTTCTTGCCATCATTGCTGCCACTTTCGTCAAACTCGTTAGCCAAGTAATCTTCTAGCTTTGCTGTTGCGTCTTTCTCCTCGAATTTCTTTGCAGATGTTCGATGGCTAATATTGATCTCTTTGGATTCAGGAGACAGGACCCCTATCATCTCTGATGGCCAAATTGCTTCCATATTAGATTCTGTGGAAGAGCTCCATGTTCTTTCCGAGATCTCTTCCTCCATCTCTGTAACATTTTCACCATTCTCATCCTCTTCTGTTGAAAATGATGATAGCAGCGGAGAGCCTTCTTCTTCTTTTGAAATTGATGATTCCAGTGGTGAATTTTCTTCTTCATCATCTTCTTCTGTGGAATATGATTGTGGTATTGGTGAATATTCTTCTTCTTCTTCTGTTGAAAATGGTGATTGCATGAGTGAATAGTCTTCTTCATCTTCTTCCCCAGTTGAAAATGATGATTTCTCTTCTGTTGACGACACTGATGATAACGATGATTGCAGCGTTGACATTTCTTCAGCCGGCTGCTCTGCATCTGCCTCGACTGCCTCATCCTTTATATCTATTTCAATGTTTTCCATCACTAAAGAGTCATTGCTCTCATTCTCGACCACATTCATTGGCTTATGGTCACTTACGGGTCGTGAAATCCCTTCAATATCACCAGTCATTGTAATGCTTTCTTGCTCTGTATCATAGATGAGAATATCTTGGCGACCACTCACAGAATCCTTTCTTTCGTACTGCATCGTATTCTCATCCTGAATAAAACACGTAAAGATATAAAGAACCTAACAAGTTACAATGTTTCAGAGATGATCGTGCTTTGGGTCAGATTACGTAGGAATTAAAAAAAAAAAAAAACATATCATGGCTTAATACAGAAAAAAAATTCCAAACGCAGCAAAAGGTGTAAGCATTTTCAATTTTTACCGAAGAGATCATACTTTGAGGCGAGACCGATTCGCAAGTTTCAAATTGGGTGATACCAATCATGGATGTTCCACGGTTTGTGCAACTACAAATAAATGACCCTCCAAATTAGATTATATACAAAATGAAACAGGCAAACAGCAGTCTAATGAGATCGCACATGCAACTGTTTATAATTTATATCATCATAAAATCAAGAGTTTTTGAATGTAGAACTTGGTGGAACCGTAGATCTGGGCCTCTAATTTTCCGACAAGCATACCTTTGATTCCATTAAATTCCAATTCTAAGGTCAAATTCTAATATTCTGTGATATCAAATACAAACCATGAATTTTGATGTAGAGTTGAAGAGGAATCATGAAGCATAAAACGTAGCCCTTCAACTCCATCTTTCCTGCAAGAGCCAGTAGTTGCCAAATTCGTTGTATCCTTAATGCTATTTTTCCTATTACTCTTCTTGATCGTAAAAGCAGCTACCAGGCTTGCAATAGCCAAAGCTCCACCCAACATAATAACCCCTTCTATACCCCCACCCTTGCAGATTTCTTAAGTAGACCTCATGGATCAAGGAAAACATCCAATCCATGATACTGGTGGATGGAGAACTGTCAAGAAGAAATCAGGTAAAAAATCCTCTTCTTCTTCTTCCTAAGATAATTTTGAAATTCTTGCTACTAACCCAGTAGTCAAAGATGAACCACCTTCATCCGATGAAACCACATCTGATGAAGAAGATAGTTCTGATGATCAAACAGATCCAGAACAACCAAAAATTCCAACCCCTCAACCAGAGGCACGTGGGAAGAGAAAAGCCGAAGCAATATCTAACCCAGATATTGATGATCTAAGGCAATTTCCAGATTTAATAGATCCTGATATAATGGATCAACATCTTCCTCATTTTAAAGAAAAATACGCTCATCTAAACAAGGATGAGATCAAAGATGAGATTAAACAAACTTCTGATTCTGGCCAAACAAGTCAGGTTCAGACAGAAATCCCTGTAATCGATTCGTTAAACAAACGAACGATTTCTCAATGAGGTACATATTTAGATTTAACCAAAGTCCATCTTCAAAACTATGAAAAAACCATAAATGATTGGGCACAATCTATGTCTATTGTAGTCACAAATTACAAAGATACATGGGGACGAAAACGATTCCTCAACTACTTTTGTGGCACATGGCAAGGTGATGTCCTGCAATTTCTAAAAAAATGGGAGAAGACAACCCTCGAAGAACAGCAGAAATCCTCTCTGTTAGCTATCGTTAATATCCCTCAACTTTTGAAAGATTTAACCCAAATCTTAAAAAATGAGTTTTACGGTAGTATAGAATCCCTGGGTCCTACTCAAGAAGCTCAATTTATTTTATCAAAATTAAAATTATGTGATATTAAGTTCTTAGATGATTTTTCTAAGAAATATCTTTCTGAATATCAAAAAATTGATGAAAAACATTCAAAATTTTGGTTACAACAATATTTTTTTAAACTTCCCTCACCATGGGATGAATTATGTTCTCAAAATTACCCTGTTTACCTTGAGTTAAAACTCAAAACTGTTCATGCTGCAAATCCCAGTATAAAACTATATGATACTCTTAGATGTAGAATACACTACGTTCAAAATCAGGTAACAGAATACTGTTTGAAGCAAAATGCTGCAAAACAGGTAAAATCCAAACTTTCATATAAACAATGTACAAAGATTTTGGAAAATGAATTTGAATTTGGTTGTAATAAACAATCTTTTTCAAAGAAATCTCGTTTTAAGAAAAAACGAAAATATTTATGGAAAAAATGGAAACCTACAACTTTTAAACCTAAAAAAGGTAAATTTGTTGTTAAAAAGAAGAAAAAATCTTCTAAAACAACTTATAAATGTTTTCTTTGTGATCAAGAAGGTCACTATGCCAATGCTTGTCCTAACAAAGGAAAAAGTGCGAAGAAAATGATCAAAAAACTTGATGAAAGTTTTCTTCAAATTTGTTTTGCTGAAGAATTATCCGATGAAGAAATTTATTATGAAGTTTTTTTTGAAACTGATTATAGTTCTTCTGACGATGAATCTCATTTTATTTTTAAGCTGAATACTGAATCTAACATAAATAATGTTTCAGTTTCCTCTTCTACAGGTACAACCACTACCAACGAAAAAGGTATGGTAAAACTCAAAAATATTATGAGAAAAACTCATTTTATTTCTGATTATAAAATCAAAGAATTACAACTCATCAAACCAGATGAGATTTACAAGACAAGTTGGTTTAAAAAGTTCCAACCTTGGTCTAAACGCCATATAGAAAAGCTATCTGGTGATACTGTCGTACTGACACTAAACAAGGCTCAGTAGAAATTTCTCTTTTTACTAAAAAGAAAATAAACAATTTTTTTTCCAAATATCCAAAGGTCAAATACATCCAATAAGAATGATTTTGATCACCATTAAACCACTATTTTTATCCACAAAGGATATTCCCATAATAGCTGTTTTAATGGGCCATCGTTTTCAAAACCCTGCAAATGTTGCAATCAGAGGAATCCAATCCAATTTAGCAGCAGGAGTAGTTTTATTTAAAGTAAAATCAAACTATTTTATTTCTATTTTTGATGAAAACATTGAAACATGTTTATGTCTTCGAATCAAAATACTCAATTCTAATTTCGAATCGACATCGCATGATCTTTCAATCAACTGGTCAGTGGTTTATGAATTTACAAATACTACTAATGCCTCTATCAAATCGATAGATTCTAATATCATTGAAATTTTTGAACCAAACTCTTTTAATTCAGAAATTAAACCTAGATTAGTAAATCTTACAAACTTATCAATCCCAAAAGGATGGTGTCTCGAAAATCTTACTAGTACTTCTGAAAAACAGAAAGTTCCAAGTTTAAAATTTTTCTCATCAGGAAAAAATCTTTACTTTAAAAATCCGAATGAAACAACCAGTTTCAATCCATACCTGATTTTACCCCCAGTAAATATTTTTTAACATCAAACAAATGATGATATTGAGAGTATAACTAGTAATCAATCTTTTTGTACTCCATATCGAAGTTCTTTTTCAGGATTTCAAGGTACCAACAGTACAAAAACCCTCAGACGAGCAAATAGTATGCGCCAATCAGGTACTACTATTGCTCAAATTCTTATTTTTGCCGGAGATAGTCCATCTCAATAAGGTACAGTTGATAATCAAACCCATTATCATTCTGTTAATTCTGTGATTAACTCACACACTTCTTCTTCTAAAAAACCTAGAAATGAAGATATTAAAATGTTTCATTCTATAAGTAATTTTTGAATTTCTCATGAGATAATATCATTTGCTAACAAGGTAAGATATTATACTTATGTTGAAGGTTATTTTTATTTTCAAAACTATAAACCCTATAGTTTGAATATTTTGATTGACACAGGAGCAACAATCTCTAACTGTCGACCTAATGCTTTGCCATCAACCAAATGACAACCTATGAAGCATCCTATAATAATAGTAAGTATAGATGGTAAAGAAACCATTGTTAACCTAAAGGCAAAGAATATACCTATTGCCTTAAATGATATAAAGTTTATTATACCTAAAATATTATGTTTTCCCAATATGCATGGAGACATGTTATTAGGAAATAATTTTATACATAAATATTTACCCTTTTCAGTTTTCTCTGATTATCTTGTTTTTACTATTGATAAAAAATCAATATATATTCCATTATTATCCAAGCACAATCATGTTTGTGATAATGGTTTTCATCCAAAAATAATACATATTTCTGAACTTAAAGCTATTAATGAAAAACATTGGCTTTATAGAATTTTACAGGAAAATTTCAATGAAGACCCATTGAAGCTTTGGAAGCGCAATCCAAGATACTGTGAGCTTACTCTTCAATCCCCAAAAGAGATCGTTCGAGTAAAACTAATGATCTATACCAAACAGGATATAGATGAATTTGAAGTTCAAATTTCAAAATTGCTTGACAAAGGTTTGATAGAACCAACTACCAGTCCACACTCCAGTCCAGCATTCATGGTAAGAAACCATTCTGAGATTAAACGAGGTAAACCCCATATGGTTATTAATTACAAGAAATTAAACCAAAATCTTATTTTTGATGGCTATTTTATCCCTCGTAAAGATGTTTTAATTAATTTAGCAAAAAATGCTAAATATTTTTTTAAATTTGATTGTAAGTCAGGTTTTTGGCAAATCATGCTAAATGAAACCTCTAAACCCCTTACTGCTTTTAGTACACCAGTAGGCCATTACCAATGGACTGTTATGCCTTTCGATCTATGCAACGACCTCAAATCTTTCAGCGTTGGATGGATAGTATTTTCAGCAAACATAAACAATTTTACTGTGTATATATTGATGATATTTTTATATTTTCTAACACTCTTGATGAGCACAGGAAACACCTGAATATTATTGCTCAAAAATTTATTTTACACGGTATTATTTTAAGTCCCAAAAAGGTTGAACTTGAAAAAACTGAAGTTGAATTTCTTGGTCTTAATCTTTCTGCAAACGGACTAACCCTGCAGGATCACATTATCTCCAAGATCAGAGACTTTCCAAAAGAACTGAAAAATGTTAAACAGCTACAACAGCTGTTAGGTATACTTAATTATGGCATATAATTTTTCAAAAACCTTTCCAAAAAGGAAAGCTATCTTTTGCGTAAATTACGTAAAGATAATGATTTTGTCTAGACACCTAAAGATTTTGATATTGTCAAACAGATCAAATTAGAATTAACCACTATACCTAAGGTCTGTTTACCTAAACAAGATGACCTGTTAATTTTAGAGACAGATGCCAGTGATGAACATTGAGAATGTGTCTTAAAAGCCAAAAATCTTCATCAAAAAGGTGAATTAATTTATGGATATAATTCTGGTAAGTTCAAACCGAACGAAATAAATTATATTATTTTTGAAAAAGAATTATTAGCTATAAAAAATGATGTACAGCGATTTCACATCTATTTAGCCCCGAAGTTTTTTGTTATCCGAACAGATAACTAAGCAGTAAAAAACTTTCTCCAAAATAGAAAGCTTTCTGATAATCCCAGGCGAATTAGGTGGTACAATTTTCTTTGTTCTTATCATTTTCAGGTAGAGCTCATCAACGGAGACAAAAATCTCCTTGCAGATTTCTTAAGTAGACCTCATGGATCGAGGAAAACACCCAATCCATGATACTGGTGGATGGAAAACTGTCAAGAAAAAATCAGGTAAAAAATTTCCTTCTTCTTCTTCTTCCTCTTTTACTCCTTCTTTTCCAAAACCCCAGATCTCTACAAATCCTAATCAAGGATTTAACTTTTACAATAATCCTAACCAAGGATTATATCTCTACCAACAACCTTTTTATCGACCCCCTTTCATGAGAATTCAACCAGAATACTCACAGTTTGCTCAAGATCCAAACGACTGGACTCCTATGAGTTATTCTCAAATTGTTTCTTCCACAGAACAACTGTTGGCAAGAACAAACTTTACATTCTCTAACACAGAGATGAAAGATTTTTACAATCCTGGACTTGAACCACAAGTCTACAGTTTGATAAACAAAGTTTGAAAATCCCATCTCTCAAAAAACAAAACTAACTTTCGAAAATGGATGACCAATTTAGCTGAATTCTTAGTCAAACAGGCTAAAAAATTTTAGAATTTTAAAGAAATAGCTTTCCAAAGTCTTCTATCAATAAATCTGCTAAAACAGCAAGATATTAATTTCTTTGCTTTGGAAGAAAATCAGTACAGTCTTCAAGAGATAAACAATTTCTTGAATTTATGTGAATATTTTGAGAAAGATAATTTCCTTTCTTCTAAGCTAAACAAGCTTAAAAGAATTCTTCTCTTTGAAAAAGCTACGGTGTTCTTAACCCCAGAACTATTCCAGCAAACTTTTATTTTACAGTCAACAGAAAAACTGTTGGTTAAAAAGTTTTTAAATTATTATACTTCTACTTATATGTATAATACATCTTTTGGTGAGTACATACCTAAACTAAAGTTTTGACTTGACCATGAAAGTTTTGATATAAAAAGTATTGAACTTGATTTAGTTGGATAAATAACTGTACAAAATTATTTTTTTCATCTTTTAAAAGATTTTTCAGCTTTTATAAAGCAATGCTTTTTTGAATGTATCAAATGGTCAAAACACCTTTTTTACGTTCATTTTACTATATATAATTTTTTGGGTACCTTTCAACGAGAAATATTTTACCAACCCTATCAAATATGGGAATTTGATACCGTATCTGGTGGACACTTTCTACAACCCTATGAAATACTTGATCCACCCATAGACCATATCGAATTCTCTGATGATTTAAACAAGATCATCTCTAAATATACCAACCCAAACTCCTATCACTTCCAAACAGGAACTGACCTTATGGATAAAGCAAAATTCTTTTTCCATTTAGCCACTAAACAAGACTATCCAAAAATAGCCTATTGGATAGATGACAGACGCATTTTTGTTAAAATATTTCTTGAACCACATGAAGATCTTGACATCGAAAATGCACTAGAAGCAATTGAGCTTTTGGATAAATTATCTAAAATAGAAGATCTCGATCATCCAACCGATCTACTATACCAGTATCAAGAAGGATGGCAGATGTGGAACAAATCACATTCAGGATCTCCACAATCACCCCAGTCCCTTAACGCACTGGATGAAAAATTTCATAACCTAACCAATGCTATGGAAGGATAAACTGTGCAAACTCTAATCCAGAATAAGCCAGAAACAGACAGCCGATACAAAAGGATAAAACTTCATTCGGCGCCAACGACTAGCAGACAGAAAATACTGTAGCAGTCACTGTAAAAAAAATTAACGTCACTGTAGCAGAAAAAGACAAAGACCTACTACGGAAGACACTGTAGCAAGTCACTGTAGTGGTACTGTAGATAAAAATTTTACTGTACATTATAGCGGGCAACTGTACATAAGTATTGTTAATAGGTTAAAATTTTTCTATTTAAAACCTCATTATATCTTAGCTCGAAGAGGCCAATTCTTCACACTTTCTCTCTCTTACACTTTCTTTTTCTATCTTTTTTTTGTCCTCCAAGCCATATATAGATATATAGATATAGTTTTCGTAATTTTTTATACATAAATCCTTTTCGCACCCCCTTGTAAATGTTATCTTGCTTTCTCCCCTGTCGACAAATCCTCTTGTGCTTCTCCATATATAATTTTTTTTTTCTAGGAGAGATGGTTTAAAATTTCTTGTCTTGTGTTCTTGTTCTGTTTGATTATAGGCTTTAATCAATAAAGGTAAACTGGCAAAGGGATTCTATTATTGAAAGAGGAACAGAGAGAGAGAGAGAGAGAGAGAGAGAGAGAGAGAGAGAGAGAGAGAGAGAGAGAGAGAGAGAGAGAGAGAGAGAGAGAGAGAGAGAGAGAGAGAGAGGCTGATGATAGGATATTGACCTCGGAAGGAGTGAAGTATGAAAATCGGAGCTTGAAGCGGACATTTCTTTGGGCAGACTCCTGACTTGGCAATTCGGCATCTTAATTTTCTAGACATACCCTTTTTTTCACCTCCCAAAATGATACGTAACCAAAGCCAATGATAGAAATCAAATCATAATCTCGAAAAAAAAAAAAAAGAAAAGCAGCCATTGGTACAACAACGCAGTAGAGATCAATTTTTCTCAAGTGATTTTATGTTTGATCAACCGAATCCTAATCCCAGTTGGGGAAAATGGGTTAATTACTACGTTTAAAAGCTCTATCGTACTACCAATAAAAATAAGTCTTACTAAACTGATATAGTTGTAGGATAGAGACGATAAATCCCTTTCGATTATAGTTTTGAAATTAATTACTACCAGTACTTAATATATATTTTTTGTCCAATAATTGAACTAAACACAATAAAGTTCTTTCCTACAACCCTCCACCCTGCTCTGGTTAGATGCAATTTTAGGCACTTGGTATAATAAACAAAGAATTCTATTTACCTAAGTTAACATGTTCAAAACTTCGCCCAAAAAAAGTTAGTACCTTTGCAGCGTATAATTTACATATGAGGTATGGTCGTGTTAACGGTGATGACAATTTGCAAAACTAACGGTAAGTAATTGACTTGGATTCAAATAAATTGCTCCAATAAAAAATAAAAACAAATGTAATATTTTACATTGTTCCTAAGAAGTTAATTAAGCGAATTGCATACCAAAGCCAATAGAATATTGTGAATGGTTATATAATTTGTTGATAAAATATTAAATTTTTAATATTAATGATCAAAATTTTATTTTTAACAATCTTACGTACCAAAAAAGCCAATCGAGTATTCAGTATGTTATTGAGAGAACCTCAGTCCCAACAATTTTTGACAAAATGATTCATTTTGATATTTCAATATCCATGGGAGACTGATTTAGCGTCTTGCTGTGTAATGAAGAAGAAAGGCCCAACCGTGAATAACTTCATATTCTTGTCGTGGAGAAGATGGTAATGGCCTAGAGAAGCACCGGAAATCCCTTTGTTGAAATCTTTTGGAACATCGGAACATCGCAAGTCTCTGATGGAGAGAGTTCAAGGAAAGCCCTGCATTCTCTAAGCCTCCGGTTCTCTTTTACCTCATAAGGAGATAATGTTGCAATGAAATAGCCCTTGGCATCTGTTGCACAACTCAAGATTGACAGAGATTCTGTTTCGTATCCATACTCGTCCACACCTTCACAAGTTATCCTCACCACAGCACCTACACCCATGAAACAGATACTACTATAAATGCATGCAAAATATTACCAAAATTCTTATTTTAATAGTAAAAATATTATTTGGATGGATCCTTGATGACAAATTTAACTATTTGATTAAGTTTTCAAGCTAAAAGTAACATACTATTCTTTCTGTTCCTTAATTGTTTGTCCACCATGAATTTGCATAAACTTTGGGAAACTCATAATTCAATATTTTTCATTAAAAAACTTAAAGGTTAAGTTAATTTTATCTTTGCATTTTCTATATACCAATTGGCATTTGATGCCGATTGCTTTCTGCACAAATTTCATTTTGTTCCAAATTTTTAGGTAGCATGTGTTTTGTTATCTCTCATTCTCTAAACCATAGCTAGTGTCCTACTTATTTTAGGTTTTTTTTTTTTTTTGCTTTATTGGATTTATTGTAATGATTTTAATTGACAATAAATAAAAAAATAAGGATATAAATTTGAGAATTTAAGTATATTTATTATTTAATTTTGGTAAAAAATAATAAATTAAAATTTCTAAAAAAAATGATCGAATAAAATGGGATAAAGGAAGTATTATATAAGATAATATTATTATTTTTTATTTTTTTACATCATTTAAATTTAAAATCTAAAATTATCTTCAAAGTTGCAATGACAAAGATTATCAATTGATATTAAGTCTATTGGCGGCATACTTTCAATAGATTGTAACATGTTTTTACTGTGAGTGGCAATTAAAATGTGTACATATAGTAGCTAATTAATTATAGTTTTACTTGCGTTGTTAAAAGTCATTAATTCTAATTATGTATAGAATTTTAGATATCCAAAAGAATTGGGGGAAATTAGAATTACCTTCAAGTGGGGTGAGCTTGCTTCCAGATCTGCAATAAACAAGCCCTTGAATACCAATCATTCTGGAGAGAAGCATTTCTTTTTCAAGATTGGTTTTGTGAAGGTTGGGATTGGGCTTATATCCACCGTCGCTAGCCGAAGCAGAAGTCGAAAATGACGAAAGAAGCATAAAGGTTAGACAGAGGAAATTCTCGAGAGCCATTAATTTTCAGGTCCTGATCGAGCCGAGAGAAGGATTATTGAATTGATAAAATACTTGGTGGACAATAGGGAGTATATATATTGCGTTGTGATACATGGGACAATATTGCTATGCATTAAGAATTTGACATAAATATATTAATGGATGTGGTAGGAAAAGACTTGGCCGCACGATGTTGAGATCAACCATGCATGCATGAAAAAGGGCTCAAATTATCCAAATGCGACGTGCAAATCCAGCCAATAATTGTGTATAGAATTGTACTATATATATACTTTTGATTTTTTTTCCTGGTTCATGAATTCTATTCCTCTTAAAGATCAGTTGAATTTATCGAGAAAATGGATGTTTCTCCCAGCTTGTTGACTTTTGAACCATTACAGTAAGCTAAGAAATTATTTTAGAAGGTGCACTCAGCCTTTTTTTTGGCTTTGGTCTACCAACTATGTTATAACCAATAGAGTTCGATAATGTAATTACTAATTAGTGTAAAGATCATTGTTCTTGTTATATATATATATATATATATATATATATATGTGCCCAAATAATTGGCTCTATATACAATATCTATCGAGGGCGTAAAAGAGCAAAAGCCATCGATTTTTCTAGGAACCAAGGCTGGAGTCGAATTGTTTGTCAATTAAATAATTTAAAGCATTAAAATTAAGGTGAAATCCTTTTTCGAGTGATTAATACTGGAAGAAAGTATTCGTTGATGTGATGACAAAATTAACTGAGTGGCTGCAAAGAGTAACGAAACGGGTCAGAACCATGTTTCAATGATATGGAATTGCAAACAAAGAAATACGCAAGACTATGATTTAGGGCTTAATTACTACTCGGGTCCTTTATTGAGAAAAAATATCCCTATTATATAATGTTATATAAAACAGACAACACCAAAAGGATATTGACTTGGTTGCACGACAGCAAAGGAAATGTAGGCAATCTGGTGGCTCAAACTGAACGTGAATGCTTCTCCCAAAGAGTTCATCGAGACTTCAACAACGTGAAATGAAAAACCACAGTCAATAAGGCATGGAAATTTTTAATATAGCTTGTCATTGTTGGAAAGAATATTTTGTGTCCCTTGAAAATGTTCCAAATTATTAATTTATTATTTAAACAATTATTTGACATTTTGTAGTTTTTATAGATCTTTTTGAGGTTTGTTAAAATGTAAACAAAGAAAAGAAGTGGTAAGCCCTACGCTTCCTTTTCTTGCTATTCATTCTTCATTATGACGTGGGAAGCCATAGCTCTTGAGAGATAAAAATAAAGGTCGCCATCCTTTTACATATAAAATTTAGTGCAGTCAGCTGTGTTCATATAGGGATTCTGCCGATTCTGAGCAATTTCGATCATTTAATAATTTGGAGAAAAAGAAAAAAACATTACCCCATTATAATTAATGAATTCAATGGCTTTGCTAATCCTGATATGCCTGGTCCCTGTCTGGCTTTGATGACAACTATTCTGTACTTGTACAATTAGATTGAACCTGGTGACCTTTTTATTTATTTCATTCTATGGAAGTTAATTATTTCAGCCATTCGGATGCAAAAACTAGCCAACATAGTTATTTTTTTGGAAGTAAAGCCAAGCTTCCAACCAGTGCAGTCAATTTCAATAATAAATTACTTAACTCAATAGCTAAATTTTTGAGAATTATATTTATTGGATGTATAATTGAGAGCTTAGATGAGATAAATGTTTTGGATAGCAGAAAAACGATGCATAGAATAATCAACCTCGTAATTTGTCACAACTTACAAGTCACAAGTCATAACATTAATGATGCAACAACACATAGAAAAAGGAAAAGAGAAAAGAAAAAAGTCTAGTGTATACTAATCATACTCAAAATGTTATTGATATAGCAAATTTCATTACAAATTTCTGGCCGAGGCTTCATGTACTCCAGCTAGAGAATAAAATCATCATCAAACAATAAAATTCAGTTCCAAATAAAAGAAGGAAAAAAAAAAGGAGAAACAGAAAGGAATTAACTCAAATTGCCATCTCCAAATTCAAAACAGAAGATAAAATTGGGGGATTGGATTGTTTAGTCATAAAGAATAATTCAAATTTAGTAACCCTTAAGAGGCAGGTTTAGCTTCGGAGGTGTAGAAGAACGGCCCAACGGGGTATAATTTCATCCTCTTCTCGTTTAGAACACGGAAAGAAGAAAGAGGAGCACCATCAATGGCTTTGTTGACATTCGTGGGAACATTACAGGTTTCCAATGGAGAGCTTTGAAGGTACGCCTTGCACTCTCTAAGCTTCAATTTATCCAAATGAGACACTGTAGTAAAGAAGTAACCTTTTGCATCAGTTGCTCCACTGCAAGTGGAGAGAGTTTTCTCGACCCCAACCTCATCAACAGCTTTACATGTTATCTTTGCTAAAGCACCTGCTCATGCGAAGAAATTTGAGCATAAATATGAACCCATTTAGACTCAATCTTTTTAAACAAAGTCATAAATCATAATATACAAAAGGGATTATTAGGAAAACACTTGTCCAAGTGGACCTTACCTTGAATTGGATAATACGTGGAACCTGATTTACATAAAATAAGCCCCTGAACACCAATGGAGAGACGATTTTCGTTTCCTTCTGGTTTTGTGCCATAGTAAGGCTTTTCTTCACCTTCTGGCCCTGGTTTAACAACGTATGGTTTTCTGCCATACTCAGGCTTTTCTTCTGGCTTTGCCTCGTAGTTGTCTGGTTTAGTGCCATAATAGTGCTTTTCGTCTCCTTCTGGCTTTGCTTGAGGGCTGTAAGCTGGTGTTCCATCAAAACCATATTTAGATGAAGCATCACCATAAGCGGATTTAATGACTAGCAATGACAGGAAAAGTAATGAGAATGTCAAGGACAGACGGGAGACAGCCATGACAATATTTCTATAACTCTGCAATGTAATATAGTTATAAGAACAAAGAGAGAAATATAAGTGGATGGATGAAGAACAGGGGCTGCCACCGTTGCCCTTTATAGAGAAATTGATCAAACATACACATATTAATGATTAAGATTAGGAAATAAAATAAAACAATGTAGAGATTTATTTGAATGCACGATCTCAACGTGATTTCTAGACTTGGGTACCACCATCTGATGTACATGAATGCTCCTTTTCGTGCCGCCCCAATAAATCTCGTCTGCCGGCGTACGAAGGTTTTCACAGTAAGTTGCATCTCAAAGATTGGGTAACAAATTGAATAGTTTAGATCCTCGTATATATAACTCAACTTTCCCATAGATTTTTAACTCTTTAAAGAACCAATCAGTTTAATCCCTTCAAGATCTTCAGGCACATTCCTTAATTTTATTTTTCCCATTATATTTGTATATCTTTTCTTTTTATCACCGTGGTTGGTTCAATCCAGAGTTGAGACAATCAACACAAATCACGTTGGACGATGTGGGCTTAGTATGACGTCCACCAATGATCCCGTTGGGTTTCCGCTAAATGGGGTGGACTTCTTTTTTAACTTAATATAACCCGTCTCAGCCCAAACCATCAAAAGCTGGCCCAAATTTCATCTAATGTCTTACTTTTATTAATTTTTTATTCACCAACGACATTTTTTTCCTAATCCTAAACTACAGTACATTCGCCAGAGCTTAACCAGTTAATTTAACTAGGACACCTTATTTAGATGAGGCGTCTGTCGCATTCGCATCCATTTGAACTCTTCCAAACTGACATTCGGATTAGCGGTCCAAAATTAAGAGCCAACATCACCTGGCTTAGGTGAGTTTGCAGTGACCAGCAGCCAGTCAACCATCGTCGACATGGCCATCGAGTTTAAGACATGATCCTATGTGCTTAGCGGTTCCCACTTTCATCAACTTGTTAGTATTCCATTGGCGACAATTGATTATCCATCGTGGGTGAAAATATTATTGTTTACTATTACTACTAGTATTACTTTTAGTTTATTATGCTTTCTATTTTGTTATTGTCAAGATTAACTGTCCTTGCCTTTCTTATATTTATCTGGTGTATTCACCAATCTTTTCCAAATATGCTAGCTTTGTTAGGACGTCCATGAAAAATATATGTAAGGGGTAAAATATTTTTTATTTTTATTTTATATTATATTTATTTTTATATTTCACATTTAACAAATATTTTAAATTTATTTTTATTTTTATCCTTGTAATTCATAAAAATTTAAAATCATATATATTTTTTATCTTTAAAATATAATACTCATCTTTATTCAAGTAAAAAATTAATTTTTTTATTAAATATTAATAAGTTGATATCCCTGCAATATAAATTTAAGTAAAATTTACTATCAAAATAATTTATTTTGGTTCACTAGCTTTGAATTGTTGTATTTTCCCACGTCTGATTAAGGTTAAGTAAAATATTATTTTTAAAAAATTACATTTAATACACTACTTTTACGAAATTCAATAAGAGACTGCGTTACTTTTAATTTTTTAAATATCACTTTAATCTGTATAATTAAACATGTCTTAATTTTTTTAATCTTTAATATCCCATTTAATTTTTATAATATTAAAGAAATGTATGATAAAAAAGGAAAGAATCAATAGCCCTTCTAAATAAATTTAAAATATAAAAGGGTTAGGAAAGAGGAGTGAAAGAATAAATTTTTAAATTATAATTTTTATTTCAATGAAAAATAAAAAAACAAATTCTAATTCTTATCTTTACTAATGAATCACTAGCTTAAATCATTCACTCTATTCTCATTCTGCTTCTAAGACCTCCAAACAATTGCTAGTTTCACTATTCCTTTAAATATCGCTTCAACTTCTGTGGCTTAAAACAATTTATACAACTTTTTTGGCCTATAGAACAATTTACACAATTTGAAGAGCAAAAACAATTTCATCATCTTTAAACGAGACCAACATGTACTAATATTTATTGCTTTCCATTTTCTTTTTTAAGTTATATTTGGATAAATATTAATAATTTTTTTTAAATACATATAATTCATATTTAGACAATTAAAATTAATAAAAAAAATTTTAATAACCATTGTTTGGATAAAAAATGAAAAATAAAAAAATGAATGACTATAATAATTTTTTTCAATTATAATTTTTCATTGTTTGTGATTTTAAAATATTATTGAATCATAATATATTTTATTTATATTTAATCATTCATCAAAATCAAATCATCAAAAAATTATAAAAAAAATTTTATATTAAAAAAAATATGTAAAATTTATTTTAAAAAAAATTATAAAATGATTATAACCTGCTTAATTTTTTATTAGATTTTTAGTATTCATAAAAAGATAAATATAATAATTTTTTTAACCTTTTTTTTGTTTTTTCTTCAAATTGAGGTATTACAAATTTTGGATTTATAAATAAAAAAAAATTATTTTATTTCAACCTTTTTTATTTTTTTTAATTAAAATTTGATAAAAAAATTATTTCTTTTAGTTTATCTTGTTTTACTTTCCTTTCTTTCCCTTTCTTTTAATCCAAATATATTGATAATTATTAAAAAACAAAAAAGAAAAAGGTACCACAAATATAATAAATGCAATCGGATTTGATGAATTGACTTGATTTTCTGGCAAACTATTTACAAGATTCAGAAGACAAATTCAAAATCCAAGACTCCAATGCTCCATTTCTTTTTATATTTTTCTCATTTATAAAACAATAATATAGTAGTACACTATTGATACGATTAACTCAACTCTATTGACTATTTCAATTTCGATAAATTGGTTTAAAAGAATCTAAAAAAAATAATGCTTCACTAGTAAAATTCTGAAAATAGCAGTAGTATCATTTTTATGAGGAAATAAAATTTAGTAAAACTTTTTTTTTCTAAAAAAAATAACAATAAAGGAGCCAAAAAAAAAAAAAAGTGAACAAAAGGCAGGTAAAACTCAATAATATTTCACCTATAATTTTATTATAATTTTATAATTATTTTTTTCCCTAGGTGATTGTTCAATTATAACAAAAAATTATATAAAATTTTTTTGGCAAGAAAATTTTAAAATGAATAAGATGTTATGTAAATTATGCATTCAAGATGATTTTAATAAATGATCACTGAATATCATTTTTATGATAAAATAAAATTTAGTAAAACTTAAAAAAAAAATAAATGAGCTAAAAACAAAATATATAAAAGGCAGGTAAAACTCGATAATATTTCACCTATAATTTTATTATAATCTTATAATTATTTTTGATCGATGTGATTATTCAATTATAACAAAAAAATTATATAAATTTTTTTTTGATAAAAAAATTTAATGTGATTAGGATGTTCTAGAAGTTATGCATTCGACGACAGAGCTTGAATCTGATATCTCTTTATCGATAAAAATAAATTTTAACTATTTGAATTAATCATTTATTAGTAAAAATTATATAAAATTTTATCATTTATAAATAGAAATTGCATATTAAAATTTACTTATGATTGGATATATTATATCTTAGTATAAAATAGGTGATATGAATTAGGTAGGTGATACGCAAGCTAACTCAGGAAGGTTCCAAATCCCCAACTTGCATTCACGGTCCCCGCACCCTCCTCTGTTTTTCCACCCACTACTTATACCCCGCCTTCTCTTCTATCTTCATTCTTCACTTTTATTCCAAAAGATTTAAAACCCTTTCCTTTTTTAATCATCAAAATTTCCTTAAACCCTTCTTTTCTTGACCTCTTCTGATCCTGCTTTAATAGTTCCCTTCCTTAATTTTGCTTTCAAGAAATGTGTGGCGGTGCTATAATCGCTGGTTTCATTCCCCGGAACCGTGGCCGCCGTGTCACCGCTTCTGACATCTGGCCCAACTCCTCTTTCGCTAACATCGATGGCTTTAGCTGTGATCCGAGTAAAGCCGACCTTGATGACTCACTTTCCCAATTGAAAAGATCCCAACCCCAACCTTTCCTGCCCTTAGGTACTACTATTTCCTTTCTGCTTTCGACCGTTTGCATTTCATTTTGTTTTTTAAACTGTCATTTACTTCCGGTTCCTGATTGTTGAACCATGTTTTGAAACAGGTGATGAGCAAGTGGAGAAAAAAGCGAAGAGGCAGAGAAAAAACCTGTACAGAGGCATAAGGCAACGACCTTGGGGCAAATGGGCAGCAGAGATTCGCGACCCGAGAAAAGGAGTTCGTGTTTGGCTTGGCACTTTCAACACTGCTGAGGAAGCAGCCCGCGCTTATGACAGAGAAGCTCGCAAAATCAGGGGCAAGAAAGCCAAAGTTAATTTCCCCAACGAAGATGACGCTTTCTCCACTCAGTATAATCCCAACATCCATCTAATAAAAGATAACCATAACTCAACTGCTGCCTGGAATCCCAGCCCCAATTCAAATCCTTCTATTTATCAACAGCCCCAAAACAATAATCTCAGTAATTATGGATTTAATTATGACTTGAATGAAATTGGCGGTTATGCAACTGATCCAATTGTTATATCCGGAGAGGAAGATTTAGGGTCTGGTTCAGAGGGGGCCTACTCTGGTGATCAGAATGTGAATTTTCGTTGCGTCCCGGTAAAGGAAGAAGAGAAACGAGAAGAGCCAGTGAATAAGGCTATGGTGGAAGTTCAAGAAGAAGAGAACGAAGTGCAGAAACTGTCCGAGGAGCTGATGGCATACGAGAATTACATGAAATTCTATCAAATTCCTTATCTGGATGGGCAATCACCGACCCAAAATAGCGTAGCTCCGCAAGAGAGTGTTGTCGGTGATCTTTGGAGCTTTGATGATGATGGCATTGCTGTTCCAGTGACATCAACGGCTTTGTGATGCCATTGGTTTACTTTTTCCTTTTTACTTGGTTGATGGTTTGGGTGTTGTAAATAGGGTGAATTGATGATTTCTGGTCATTAATTCTTGCTTTTTTCTTTCTTAATGATGTAGTGTAAGTTTAATTTTGTTAATTAGGATTTAGACTAACTTTTATGTAATTCCCAAATTTGTTTAAAATCATGAAATACAATTGTAATCGAATGCTATTTACTTGCTGGTTTTCACCTCACTGATATTGTTCTAGGCATTTTGCTTGCTTGTATTTAGGCTCAATATTTTCTGCAATATGATGCAAGAAGATCTGAATGATGTTCCAAAGGATAAATTTATAGGTGAAGTCGTAAAATAAGTAAATAAAAATTTTAATAAAAAATTTAAATTAATAAATTAATAAAATTTAATATGAAAATTTATAATATGTAAAAAATTATTAAAAATTTAGTTAAAAATTTTATCAATATTTTTATTAAAAATATTTATTTAAATTTATTCTAAATTTACATATTTAATTTATATAATAAATCTTTTAATTTATTTATTTTTAATAAAAAATTTTACCAACTTTATCCGTCAAACTTTATGCTTTGTCCTCAAATAAAATTTCTTCTAATCAGTTGAAAATTTTTTTGTTCTTATCTTCTACCATTTCATTTGAACGAATCCGGAGATGGGCTTTTATGTTTGAAATTTGAAAGAAGGGTCAAAATAGAAGTTGAGGAAGAAAGTTTAGAACTCCAGATAGGAATGGGGTGGGTCCCAAATGCCGAAAGCCAAACTGAGAATGCAACGCGGTTACGCGGGTGAGTTGGGAGAGTAGGCAGAGATGGTGGTAAAGGAAATGGGCAGGTAGTGGTCACGTAGTAATTTAATCCAAGCTGCGGCGCTGGTGGTTTTGCGGTTACGGGTTTTAGCGTACAATCTGTGTTTGAAGCATCGTGTCAATGTCCCTACCTGACTAGTTCCATTGTAAGTTGTGACTCACAGTTTGGTTGGCGCTCATAGATTGAGCTTGTTAGAGTATCGTACGTTTTCACCTTGTACCCACAGTTTTCGTAGTTCCTTAACGCATCTGCATGTACTACACCTAAATTTATAGCCAAAACTTGTACTACCAAAAGCGTTACGTTCAGAGTCCCAATCACCGCGTGGCTTGCCAACGCTGAACCAGCCCGCTTCACTCCTCCATTTATTTTAATATTTTTTTTTTTTTTTCCTATTCTTAAAGTGCGATTCACAATTATTATAGACTAGTAAAAGTTGACCATATTCACCTTTTTTTTTTTTTTTTAAAGAGTAAAACGATGAAATGGTTAATTGATCCATTAGTCTTTCTTTTAGTACCTCGGAAAAAACATACCAACGATGTAAATAATAAAAGATTAATCAAAATTCCATTGTGTATTAGGCGCTTCAATATGTCAATATGAAATATTAATATATGGCATTGGGTAACTATTTTTTATAAAGTAAAACATGATCTATAAAAATAAAATAAAAAATTTTAAATTTTAAATTGTTGGATCGATATTATTAACAGTAATGTTTCTAAAATACTAACATAATCCATAAATGGATTTACTATAAACGCATGACCTTTTTTCCCTTAATTTTATTTGATTATGAAAGTGAAGGGCTATGCTCCAATTTCTAGATTACGAGCAAATTCTTTGCCTTTGGACCAGTCTCTATTTTCTCTCCCCTAGAAACTTGTCTAACAAAGAAATAATAAAATATAAAATATTATGATCATGTTTAGTATATAAGATAGTGAATAAAATATAATAATAATTAGTATATATTATATTTAGTTTATATATAAAAAATTAATCATTCTTTTAAGATAAAATTATTCAATTCTCTTAAAAAGAATAAAATTATTTTTAATCAAAATAAAAAAAAATCTTATTATACATTTAAAAATTTATCAATAATTTAAATTATATAAATTAAAAAAAATTTAACTAATAAATAAATTATTCTATTTTAATTTATATATATATATATATCAAATATAAAATAAAATAATATTTTTTAATTAAATTTATTTATAATATTATTTTATATTATTTTATGATAATCTTATATACAAAATACATCTAACTTATATTCTCTTTCGCGATTTGTTCATTTGTAACAGGATTGACCCCCAAGTATTTATTGTTCTGCTTCTTCAATGTCCGTAAAGTCCTTGAGAGTCGTTGGATAATCATCTGGGTCTGGGCCGTCCGAGTCTGAGCTCAGAACGAGACTATTACATGAGGTTTTCTTTGCATTTAAGGAACATTTTCGGTAATAAAGAAAGTTGTAGCAGTAAGCCAGCAACTTTGTAATTCTGTTGTGTTCCATTTATCCAAAATATATGCCCTTCTGGACTTGAAATTCTTTTGGGTTTTCAAGCTTGGGACTTGTCCAAGGCAAACCTAAAAAACCATTTAACTTTACATGGTCCATTAAAAAATTGTTTGGGCTCTTACGGTCCAGGACACTAGCATAAAAAGCTACCGCCGCCATTGATAAAAACCCGAACCCATCCCCGTCCAAACAGGAAGCAAAACCACCATCTCCAAACCCTAGGGTTAAGGAGGTCATATAAATCAGCCGCTGTCACTTGTTTCTCATCCTTCTCTGCTAACAGTAGCCATCTATCTGCACCCCAGAGAGAGAGAGAGAGAGAGAGAGAGATGGTTTCGCTTAAGCTCCAGAAACGGCTATCAGCCAGCGTTCTGAAGTGTGGAAAGGGAAAGGTTTGGCTCGATCCAAATGAAGTCAACGAGATTTCGATGGCCAACTCCCGTACGTCTTCCTCTACTCTATTTTTTATTTTTTTAAAATTTTCGTAATCATCATTTTTAGGTTTAGGTTTAATTTGGACTTGATTTTGCATGGTTTGTTTTCAAATAAATTGGTGGAAATGATGTTCAGTGCATATATATATATATTAAAACCGAGGTTTAAGCAGCTGCTGGAAAAATGAAAGCTGGGAAGCTGAATTTTCTAACTTTTAGGAATATCTATCATAGCTGTTTTTTATTTTTTTTTATTGATTTATACAAGAGACAAGTTTTATATAGTTTGCGGAGATGAACTTTAGCGTATGTACAATTCAGTTTCTGATTATGCAATTAGTTATGTTTACTCTATCCAAATTTTTGTTGCAAAAAAATATAATATTTTTAACTAAAACGTGTGGTGAATGCATCAACTAACTTGAGGGATTGCTAGTTTTCGCGCCCAAAGAAAACCAACATTTCACATTGGTATGGTTTCCTTTTTCATCTTTGTATACAGCGGCATGGAGAATTGAGTGCAATTGAAGCTTTCTCATTTTTTTCAGTTGCCAGATGAATAATTTACTTCAATGAAACACATGTTAATTTGTTATTTCATATTTTCCTAGCTGTAAACTCTGAATAATTGATTTTGCAAGTCCTGGCTAGCAAGTTCAAGTCGATGTAATCTGTTTCTCCTGAGAGATTGTATATTTTATAGACTCGTTCATTTTGTTTTAGGTTTTTTTTTTTCCTTTTTTTGCAAAAAATGTATTCTTTTTTGTTATTGCTTGATTATCATCATGTTCATATTTGAATTGGAAAGTGCAGGCCAGAACATAAGGAAGCTGGTTAAAGATGGTTTTATCATCAGGAAACCAACCAAGATTCACTCTCGATCTCGTGCCCGTCGCATGAAGGAAGCCAAGAGAAAAGGACGCCACTCTGGATATGGCATGTTTTCTTAATTTTATTTACAATTGAGAGATTTACCAGACTTGATGTTATATATAGATGCAGAGTAGGTAGGTTGAATAACTTTGTTGCATGCTTATACATTAAGTACCACGTTTAAATCTAAGTATCATGTTTTTGAAGTTAGGATGTCCAACATATAGTAAAAGAGGACGAAATGAAGTAATGATGAGATTGTTTTCATCCTGTTAGGAATCATTTGTTAGCCATCAGAAGTTTGTGATGCATATTGGGAAAAATATGTATATTGATTAGCTGACTCTTAAATCCTATGCTGATTCTAGGTAAGCGGAAGGGTACAAGGGAGGCAAGGTTGCCCACAAAGGTCTTGTGGATGAGAAGGATGCGCGTTCTCAGACGCTTGCTTCGCAAGTATAGGGAATCAAAGAAGATTGACAAGCACATGTACCATGACATGTACATGAAAGTTAAGGGTAACGTGTTTAAGAACAAGAGAGTCCTCATGGAGAGCATCCACAAATCTAAGGCTGAGAAGGCAAGAGAGAAGACTTTGGTTGATCAGTTCGAGGCTAAGAGGGCTAAAAATAAGGCAAGCAGGGAAAGAAAAATTTCTAGGAGAGAGGAACGCTTGGCTCAGGTAAGAACTTTTGTACCATGTGGCACTTCTGGTGTGCACTGAGCATAATGATTTTGTTTTACCTGTTTTCTTTTCTTTGTGGTTTTTTGTTTTTTATGGAAACTATTGATGTTCCACGCCTTGAAATTCTGTTATCTTTCTTTTTTTTTGTTTGTATAGTTCTTGTCATTTTTCTCATGATTCCTTGACCAGATATTACAATCAGTGACAAGGAACCGATTACTTCTATATTTACGGGTCAAATTCTTTTTTTTTCCTTAAGTTATGATGTGGTTTTCATGTTATTTTGTTTAATCTCCTTAGGGACCAGGAGGAGGTAAGCCAGCAGCAGCACCACCTGCAGCTGCCACTCAACCAGCTGAGTAAGTATATATTTGAGATTGAATTTTCTTTGGCAATTGATCAGTATTCTAGTCATATAATAATCTTACTCCTATTATCTATTCAGGGTTTCCAAGGAGTCCAAGAAGTAAAAAAGATGCCCTACAGTAGTATGTCCAGCAGGTTTTTGGTCGAGCCAGTTTGCTGTTTTTGGTTAATATGAACCTGTTCTTTTAGTTGGATTAAGATTTCATGATTTTGTTCTTGGTTTACTGGTTTTGTCTTTTGCTTAATTATATTATGACATTTAGTTTTTCTGGGTTTCGTTAATACCTCTGTAAAATGTTTGTTGCTTGTCCTTATGTGGCCAACTACAAAAGTAAAATGGGGAACGTAGGTAGAAAAGCTGAGAATTTTACTGCTATTAATCCGGACGTGCCTGGAGATGAGATCGATTATGATGGGCAATGCACAATGCGCAAGGGGATTGATATAGAAACGAGTAGCCGGTCAATTAAAAAAGTCTAAATTTCCACTAACCCTAACTCTAAACTCTTAACGGAGCTGTTCTCATTAGGGAACAAAAAAAAATGAAAAAGGAAAAATCTGGTTAGAAGATTTACCTAATGCCATTTTGAGAATCAATTGATCCGGCAAATTATTCACCGCCGAACGATAAATCCTTTTTATACAGCTTTTTTATCTTTTCTTTTTGCGGTTGAGATAATGTGAAGGATTACATAGAGATAACACATGGAAATTGCTACCTTCATTAACTCTATTAACATGAGATTATATTCAAGCTTCAGTTTCAGACAGCATTCATCAACTTCACCCTCAAACAATATGAAAATCGACTTTTCTCATTGCAACATTAGCTCCCACTATCATCTAAAGACTCCTCTGGTATCGTGCATCGGATGAAGTACCGGGATCGCTATCTCTTAATATCGGTTTTTGTCCAGTCAAATCCGCACTTCCATGATAAGCTCTAATGTTAGATGAAACTTGATGGATAGATGAATCATTCGGATTGTTGCAGATCCCAAGTTTGACCAGGAATGTTGCTCTGCTACCTTTGCCAAGGCCCTCACTCTCCATCCATATGTGGCCCCCCATCAAATTTACAAACCTGATTTAACATTTGAACAAGGTATAAGACGCCTAGAATCTGCTGATGAGATACCTAGTTAATCAAAAACCTTTCAATAGTTTGAGAATGGATGATCAATATGGCTACAGCAAGTTGGTAACATTATTTTCATGCCTACTTTGAATGGTTCGAACATTAAGAGTAACGACGAACTGTTGTCGGTGCAAAGGAATTCAGAATTTCTAGTTTTACCTTTTACAAATAGCAAGTCCAAGTCCAGCACCTCCACTATTTCGACCAGATCCACTTTGGGGCTGTGCAAACTTAGTAAAAAGATTCGGTATTTCTTGTGGGAGGACACCACAACCCGAATCCTTGACCTGCCAGAATAGATGATAGGATCAACAACAGCATTGTAGCTAGTAAAGCTCCAGACATTCTCCATAACAAGAACACATGGATGGTAATTCATTGGTTTGTAAGTCATAAATAAAAACCAAGAGATGCCTTCAATGGAAACCCTAAATGGCGTAATTTGCATGGAAAATTAAAGCATTAGATAGCAATGGACAATCGGAAGATGCCATCATAACTAAAAACTGCACTCATCTTAAAATTACAGGAGATGCCCTCATCGTCATATTGCAAAACTTAACTAGAAGTAAACCAAAAAAAATTAAATTAAATGAAGCAGTCAAGAACCTGCACTTGTAAGTAGAAGTGGCCTTCACTTGACACCGGGTAAAATTCTGGACGTTGCCAATCTCTTACAGACTCTGGTTTTGCAACAGAAGCCATAATTGAAACATAACCTTCCTTCGTGAACTTCACAGCATTACCCACAACATTTAAAATAGTTTGCATAAGCCGTTTCTCATCACCAACAGCATACATTGGCAAATCAGGATCCAGAATCATAGTCATAGATAGCTTCTTTACAAATGCAATGGGCTTTATCAGATTAATGACCTAAAATTGCAAAAATATCAACATTACCAAATTGAACCACAAAGGCTAAATTATTTCCATTTCTTTCATAAAAAAATCACAATTCACTACCTCTTTGAAGATTCCATGAAGATTGAACATTTCAAAGTCTAATTCTAGGCTGCCATCTTCAAGTCGAGAAAGATCCAGAACATCATTGATAAGGGTTGCCAAAAGGTTGCTACTCTTTAGTACTGTCTCGATCATAACTCTTTGCTCTGGAGTTAGCTCAGTCTCCAAAAGAAGTGAACACAATGCAATAATTGCATGCATTGGTGTGCGCATTTCATGGTTCATTACAGCAAGGAAATCATTCCGCGCATGAATTGCCTTCTCAGCCTCCCGACGAGCCAAGTCTAAAGCAACATTTTGCTCCACGAGCTGATTACGAGCCCGCATAGATTCTTCCAGAATAGCAGCGTGAGAAAGAGCAACAGCAACCTGTACTAATATTACCCCATGAGTTCAGCGCTGGAGTCATGTTAAGAATCAAAGGCTCATAACAATTAAATAATCTTTTCCAACTAGAATAAGGAGGAAGAAGATCAAGTCCTGTCATTAGAGCTTTTTAAAACTAAATTCATAACTTCAAGCCAAGTACATAATTAAAACTGAAGATGAGCATATCATTAAGACATCATAGAAGCAGCCAATGAAAGAAAGCACATAAATCATAGGATGACCTGGTCTGCCACAACTTCGACAAGTTCCAATTCATGGTCTCGCCATTTTCTGGCACTGTCGGTGGGGAGAATAAGAACCATGACTGCATAGCTTTTTGCAGAGAGATCAGGCCAGTCATTGATTTGGAAATTTGATAGATGTAAAAGGGGTACCCGAACAGCAACAACCTCTGGTGGCACATATCTTCCTACTAGAGGCCTGATCATACTAGCTAGTGGGCAGGTATAGGGTATATGCACTGCTCGAGCGCTATTGAAGACTTCATTGATTATAGGCAGATTTATTGGCACAGTAGATCCAACTTTTATTTGGTAGTTTAGAGTATGGGAAAGTAGCAGATTCATACCAGTCCTTGATGGCATCCAGAGGGCACATTCCTCCAGGCCCAAGGTCCTACCTAATTCAACAAGGGTAGTCCTCAATATCGTATGCCTGTCAAGCGTGCTTCTGATTTCATGAGTCAGCATCCTCACATGCCTTCCAGTTTCTTCTTGAGTGAGAATGAGGCCCATTTCCCTGTCAAGCTCTTCGGCCTTGTTTCTTAGAAATAATTCCCGAGTTTTAACACTCAACAGATCAGGAATAATGTGTACAAGCATCAAAGCAGTTGCACATGATACAATAGCACATGAAACCTTCGCAATGGTCATCACCACAGCAACAGCTTTAGAGTGCATAGTGAATGTCCACAAGTTTATAAAGTGAGTCGCTCCACAAAGAATGATAAAAGCACCGAATTGCATAAGCACCCATCGATATGGGAAGAACGCAGATTTTTGAACAAAATATATAAGTTCTAAGGGAATTGAGAAATAAGCAAGGGCGATTAAGACATCTGATATATACTGATATTTAACCAGCAGTTCTTCTTGTGGCCACTGCGAGTCAATACAATCGCAACTGTCCATTATGTGACAACAACCACGCTAAATCTGAAAAAAATCAAGAAAAAAAAGGTTTATAACTTCTAATGATAAACTTCTTCCACTCACAGATATCCTGATAGACGTTCTTATATTAGTGGAAGGTTTTTTGAAATCTATATAATACACATTTTGACAGATTCCACCTTATTAGTAGAAAAACTAATGACACGATAAGATTCTATTTTAACTTTTTATTTTCCTACCAAAAATTAGAATAAGATTTCATTACAATTTTTTCCTTATTCATCGAATGAAAATGATATACTTTCTCCATAAATATTCTCCATAATCTTCTCCATCTTTATACATTTAAAAAATATATATAAATATATAAGTATATATAAAGCCCGGGAACAATCGATCATTAGCCTCTTCGAAAAAAATTTGTTCTTAAAAGTGTTTCTAAAAGGTGATATCGCTAATCAGTAATCACATCACTAAATTAATTATATGAAATGAAACTTACCTTTCTAGAGAAAGAAAGAAACTATTTTTTCCACGAAAAAATTTTGCCTCGAACAAAACACAACTTAAGAAACAAAAAACCATCCATACCACATAGGAAAAAAAAAGAAAAAGAAAGAAGAAAAATACTCGTCTTGCAACAATATACCCTGAAACTCATTAACCAGGATTTATTATAATCAAAACATAATTTATCTTAAAAAATTAAATCTCAAAGTTAATCTACTATGAAATATAAAAAATATATATATGAAGAAAAATAATGGAATCAAATGGATTACCGAGCTAGTGAAGACCGGAAAGGAGGTTGGACGGCCAGAGATTAGTTGCAGAGGTCAGGCGCGTGATCCAAGCGGTCCATTTTACGAAAGAGAGAGATTGAAAGCTCCCCCTTTCCCCTTTGAGCTTCTTTATTTGATGTTGTTGATGTTGCACTAAGAGAGAAGAAAAAACATATATATACATATATAAAGGGAAGGAGTAGGAAAAATGAGTAAAGTGAAGTTAAGGACGGCGATATCCCCACAGGAAAAGGCTTCACGGACAAGAGAAGGCGGCGCACGAATTCAAAGGGAGGTTTTACACGTGCGGAACCTGACTTGGATTATCTCATCTAACGCGGAAGTTGGATAAAATCATTCACAAATTACTTTGTAATTCAGGAAACAATGATAATACTTTGACCAGATGGAGCTGATGTTACTCCATGCCATCAGCCATGACCCCTACAAGTGACAATTAGACGAGGATGGAGACTTAGGCTCTCTTTCCCCAACCCAATGTATGTCAAAATTCAATAGCCAGGTGTTCGCCAATTACATGAGAAGAGGTGGATAGTCTTGGAGATAAAAGAAACACGTAAATATAAAAATATCCTTATATTATTTTTTTAATTTAATATTTAAAAATAAAAATTTTATTTTAATATTTAAATTTTTATTCTATTAAATAAATTACTTACGTAACATTAATACATAATAAAATTATAATATGTGATATAAATATTTCATATCATCTATTTTTTTATTTTTTAAAAAATAAATTTTTATTTTTTATATTTTTAAAATTTTTTGTTGATGTGATAATAATTAAACATTTATGATATATGATAAAATTTAATTAAATATTCAGATCACATCAATCACTTAACTCACAATAATAATATCACAATATTAAACGAAATAAGATTTAAAATATCAAAATGAAAATTTTATTTTTTTTAAATATCAAATTAAAAAAAATAAATAATACAAGAACCATTTTACATATTAACCCATAAAAAAAAGATTTGACACATTAATCAAGTACGTTATATGTTTAAAAGCCCTAATAAGAATTTCAATTTATCTTAAAAATTTCAATAGAATTAGTCAAGATGTCATATAAATATTAAGATGATTATATCGTGAAAATTTCCTTGATCAAATGTTTAAAAAGTAGAGAAAAAAACCCAAGGGAAAGGATATAATACATACAATGTACAAAAGAGTCCAACAAAGTGGTTGTGAAAGGATAAGAGATTGAAAGCTACTTCTTCCGGCAAAATGAAATGAACATAACTGATTAATGTGTAGCAAACCCCACAGCATGGCTTTGTGTCCCGAAAAGCCCAATTGGGAAGTTTTACATTGAAAGTAAAGCCAACATCTATGCGGCAAAGACATTTATGGGACCTCAAAAATCTATATACAAAGCTAGGCCACATTCACTGCATTTGGATTTTGGAGCTGTCATCAAATAATAATAATAATTACTGTAAATTACTCTGCACCAAAAATGAAATAATTACACTTATTTAGATGGGACGTTTGATTTCTAAATCTCTTCTTTTAACCATGCGCATTAGGACGCATTCGGCGAAAGAATTAAGCAGCGTGAATGGCAAGTCTACAATGTCCCTTTACATGCAGTTTATCCTTCAAATGATATACTTATTAAACTTTCGAAATCCAACTTACCATCGATATAGAGCTTTTTCTCCCATTATTGACAGGCAACTTTGGAATACAGGTTTTAGTGCCTTCTTCCCAAGGTAAGGTATCAACGAACCTGCAGCTCGGGCCTAGGTACTTACCCAAAACTGGCTCTTGAGAAGATGCTAAAGAATCACGCGCATGTTTTGCAACTTCTTTTCCTAGTTTTTCCCGCATCGTTGCAGCCTACCTAAAGCAAATTAACGTTAACCACATAATTATATTTTATAACTAAAATTTGAACAAACCCAACCAACAGTTTTTGAAGGCTGCAGCAAACAGTACGTATCTTCTGGAATCTTGTATTCTGAAAATGTTAAATGTTATAGCATAAGTCAAGCGTTCAAGAACTTTTCTCAACAAAAGACAGACAAAGTAGGAAACATTATTTAGAAAAGAGAAAGGGAAAGTACTCCAATGTCTCAATGCTCTTTGATAGCAAAAGTGCTTTCCCTTTCTCCTCTGGTACTAGAAGTTATCTCCCTAACAGAAAAAATGAAGCAAAAAAAAGTTGGGTATCAATCATCAAAAGAGACCAAGAACCTCCAACTTCTTCAACATTCTTATCTGAGTTTTACTAAAATTTGGGGCTTTGTTTCTCTTTGATCCTTTCAAGCTAGTCTAGACATAAGTATTTGACCACAAGTTCTTACTTTATATGATCAAAACAAAAATCAAGGGCTAATAGAAAACATCGCTGTTTATACCTAATCATTCCCTTTCCTTTTATTGCTTCATTTTGTAGGCAAGATTAAAGCATCGCTATCACTGGCTTCCAAACTACAATAGTATAAAAACAGGATTCCGTTAATGTCAACCAAACACTAAGAAATTACAAACAGGGAGAAAAAATAACTTAGAACTATCCAAATCAAATATTTTAAGATGAGTAAAAACAAACCCTTTATCCTAGTAAACATATTTAAACATAAAAACTCCTTGCTAAAGAAAAAAGAAACTTGTTTTCCATAATTTTAAAGCAAATAAAAAGAGTAAAATTAAACCGTTCATATACCTCAATGAATCCTGTCCTGTCATCAGCTCTATAGGTGGGCAAGAATTTTCCATTATTCCTCCTTAATATAAGCTCAGTTGAGTCTGGTATGAAAAGTAAGGTATTTTGGAAACTATTTCCAAATCATCCACTTCAATTTTCTATCTCCTATTTCTAATGTTGCTAAATTTGATTAGTTTTTCAAACCAAAAAATAAAAAATAAAAAAAAAGTTTTCCAGAAATAGAAGGCAAGTATATATATTTTTATAGTTTTAGCATAATTTTCTAAACAAATAATATAGACTTGCTTCAACAAAAAAATTCTAATTTCTAATTAAATCAACCTAATCAATGAAATGTAGTGCTCAGGCTAAAATTTTTGAAATGCAAAATCCAAGAAGACTTGAACAGTAAACTCAAAAAGAAAGTAAAATGGCCATAATTAGATTACGCTAATTAAATTCCTCAAAAAATCAAAACAAAATCGAAGCGTCCGGTACCTTCAAGGAGGTTAAACGACAGCATAAAACCTGTATAAGCTGTAGCCGGACACTACGGCGGAAGTAACCCACGGTGGCGATACGTGTCAGAGGTTTGTTTTCGGAAAGAATAGAGGGGCACCACCGCCGGGCGGAAGTAAAGTCGGTGGTTAGCCGTTGCATATAAAAATCCTTGACTTTTTTAACACACAAGTTTCATCTTTGAAATTTGTCGAATGAAATGATCAATCATCAGACTTGAATAGGGTACTAATAAGACTCAACTTATTGGGCCTATTTAGTTCTTATAGCCCTAAATTCCAAAAGTGGGTTGAGCCGTTGAGACTGAATAAGTAACAAAAATTTTGGCAAAAAGATAAAGCAACAAAAATAACCCAATCCAAGAAGAAGATTAGGCCGCAGTTTAGCATTGAGATTTGGGACTTTTTATTATTGTTACTTGTGTTTTTGACGGCTTAAAAAAAATCCATGAATCATAAAATTATAGTAGCAAACAATACTTCGTTGTAGATAATACGAACCCAATTCCCCTCAAGAAGATTTTCAATGGAAACTTTTCTTTTTTCTAAAGTAAAGTTTGAGAACTAATAATATGTTAATCATAATTTAGCTGGGAGTCGGGATCGGGAGAGGAACAAATTTTTGCTGATTAAGGCAGCAGGCAAGTAAGGGTCTTGTGGGATGGGATCGGGAGAAAGAAGATGGGGCAGTGGCGCCGTTGGGGTACTTTCTTAGAGAGGAAGAAAATGCATTGAAGATTAGGTTAGAGACTTTGGGTTTCGGGTGCGTTTTATTTATTGTAATTACGGGTGTAACAACAAAAAATTTCAATTAAACTAAAAAATATAAATAAATATATAAACCAAAAACTTGGGTTCATAATAAAATTATAACAATAATACATATTTCAAAATTAATTGTAGAAACTTATTGACAAAATGTTGAAATAGCCTTTGCATAATTTATTTTTGTTATTGATTGTCATGATTTTTTTTCCTTTTTTCCTAAATATTCCTTATATTCCTTTTTGTCATTCCTTAGTATCTAATATGAAGCAAACATAATTTGAAAAAAATGATTTGGACTGACTCTATTACTAATAAAAATATGTTTTCATAAAAAAAAAAATAGTTCTCACTATTTGATTTAAAACTAAAATAATAATAAATAAAAATTAAAATGCAACGTTTTTTTTTTTTTGGGCCAAACGCAACATACATTAAAACAATATTAAAATGTAACACAAATTTAAATCACTAGTATGAAGCTTTTAAAATGAAGCAAGTATATTATAAAGAATAAATTAAGACTCTTGATTTTATTTTTATTACTAATAAAATATATTTCATTAAAAAAGAAAAATGACTTTATGATACGGTAATTCTTAATATGTTACTTCTATTGAAATCAAATCATATACTCACATTAATAGAAAAAGTCAATAATTTATTATATATCACATATATAAATATATTAAAATAAATATTTATTATTTAATAATCATATATAATATGTAATAAATAATTGATTTTTTTAATAATATAATTCTAGTTTTATTTTGGCTAATAATAATATAATTATATAACATGAGTTGAATAGAAAAAAAAATATCCTATCATAAAGTAACAGATTCATTCAAATTTTTTTTTACTCATCATTATATCTATTTGATTTGAAACTTAAATATAAATTAACTTGGATCTTGATCCAGGTTCTAGATGATTCAGTCATAAGTCGCTCACCTTGAAACGGAATTAGACGTCCCAGCTTTTTCTCGCCTCATAAGTCGTAAGTCTAGATGATTGTTCTCCACCATGTCGAAACAGAGGGTTCTTGGCGAGGACCGGTGCGCCACCTTACTACAATCACAGTAAAGGTATTGTTATTTAAAAAGTATGTCCAATTCCGTTTTGCTGTCAACTTGATATTATCTTTTTTATTCTGCATTCAACTTTCCTCTCCTTGCAAAATGAAGAAGGCTTTCCCTCTATCAGCCAATTAATGGCTTTCACTACATAAAATGATTAAACAATACGAAGCCAATGGAAAAACCTCAAAAATATCGTTTTCCATAATCAGAACATGAAGAAAATCACGGTTGGATTCTTATTTCATAATCCAACTGATGAGAGATATGGTTTCAAAATTAAAATCTGGGCCATTGATGCACAAGTCAGGGAATCAAGTCTCTCTAGCAAAAAAGGCTTCAGTCAGATGGGCCAATCATTTTCTCAGGTACCACAAGATTGTCAAATTCTTGGCTCGTGAGCACACCAAGCTTCAATGCTGCTTCCTGCAAAGATAAGCCAAAAAAAAGTCAGTTAGATTTCATATTTCAGCCATCCAAAATCAGGATTAAGACAAACATTGAAAAGTTCCAGTATAAGCAAAACTTAGGTGACCTGAATATGTCAAATTTCCATGTCATAATACTATAGTCTTGGAAAACCAAAAACATTCAATTAACAATAAGAGCTAAATTATCAAGATGATCGTCATTAAGCAAAAGAAATATTTAATTAATCTCAAGAGCTAAATTAGGTATTGCTAACTACTATTGCATGAAAAGTATTCAAGAACTGAAACACAAGGAGAAAGAAGAAGAGGACCAGTTGAATTAAAAAGAATATATTCAATAATCCAAAATGGGAAAAATCACAAGGCAGGACAACCACATGATCACCAAATCTTAAATTCTAACAATATTTTTCATTGCAAAAATTCATTTAGCTCATATCTAATAATTTTTGTAAAATCTTAGGAAAGAAGAGATTTGACTCTTCAAATGACCAGTTAATTTGCCCAAAAATTTTAAAATCAGTCACAGAATTCCACTGAATTAATTTATAAAAATAAATGAACTGTATTAACAGTTGCTTAACAGCCAAAACACTATTACATGCATGTGGAATTGCTTGCCTAACCACACTTAGTTAAGATAAATCATGCACCAGGAACTTAAAAGTGTTGAAATTATATGAATCACAGTTTTGCAATTACTATTGTAACAAAAGAACATTCATGTAAGAGTGCACTGGCAATCATTGGCTTGAACACATTCAATTCAAAGTGGCCATTTGATCCACCCACTGTGATAGCAACATGGTTACCCATAACCTGCAACGAAAATTTCCATCTTGTTATAGTTTGATAAAAGAAAGCGACAATTTAACTGCCAGCAGATAAACTCTCCAGTTGGTCAACACCATCTGAATGTGAAAAAAAATAGTCGTAACAAAATTTACCTGGGCACAGGCCATAGTAAGAGCCTCACATTGGGTAGGATTCACCTTCCCCTGAAACAGAATAAGTTCATTCAAAATAACAACATTACATGGGAACAAAAATCTTCAAAGAGCAACTAGAATAGAAAAAGAATGGATTTTTCTAATAAATAAATCCATGCAAATGGAGATGAGAATTTTACAGGCATAATACTGCTGCCTGGCTCATTTTCAGGAAGAATGAGCTCACCAAGGCCACATCGGGACCACTGAATAAGGAAAATGTTGAAACTGTCAGAATAATGCTAAGCAACAAAAAGGTACAAAAAAAGTGGTTATCCAAGCTGCAGACAAACCTTCCCAGTAAGTGTATGTCATTTGCAACCTTCACCAGGGATATACCTATGGTGTTTAGGGCTCCACTAGTTTCAACAAAGGCATCATGTGTAGCCTGATTAAAAAGATAAAGAAAAAGAAAAAGAAAATTTCATGCAAGTGAAACCATTTTGCATTACAAGTTATGAGATGAATGAAAAGGTAATGATCAGTTCCCTCACCCTAAAACAAAATGGAAAAAATAAATGCTTAATCAGTCAGAGTTAAGAGATTAACCAAAGCTTCAAATTTATTTTCTGCTGCGACAAATGGTACGTTTGTTTCTTCAGCTACTGCAGCAGCTATTTTTACATCAAACCTAGATTGATTTTAACATTCAGCACTGTCAAATTAAGTATGAGACAATCTAAAGGAACATAGTTATGATGATAAATAATGTTCTCTGATGATGGTAAAGATTCTTTACAATATTTTCCTTTTAAGGTTCACAGTTTGCAAACTTGGTGACATGACAACTATTTGAGTTCATGGGACAACAGGTGCAACATCTATTAATATGAAAAAAAAAAACAAGTAGAAAGTTTACAGAGGGCACAACAGTTTTAAACACATATTCACAGATCAATGAGACTCTGTGAGCACAAAAAATAAAAGATAAAAAATGAATTGCAGCATAGAAGAGAAGCATGAATTGTATAAGACTTGGATCATATTGAATCAGAGCAAAATCAAAGCAAACCGAGTAAAATAAATAAATAATATGATATTAGAACAAACAAAACGAAACCAAATCTAAAATTGGTAAAAGAGAACAGGCATGATTACAAAATCAGAGAAGCATGCTGCAACCCTAAAGCAACACATACCCTTTCTTTGTATTCAATCCTGTCCCCACGGCAGTACCACCTTGTGCAAGCTGTCACACAACATCCCTATATGTCAGAGTCAGAACAGGTTAAAAGGAATACCATACGTTAAACCTGATACATGCATGGCAGGGTGCACAAAACCCAATCATTCCATACTTGACCTGCAAGCAAACCGCAAAATAATAATTTATCCCTCATTGCCATCCCTCCACTAAACATAATTTGACTGCAAAGTAAATAAAAGCAAGCGCTAGATAATGAGGTTACTTGTGTAGTATAGCCACTAAACTCTTGCCCAAGAGTCAAAGGTGTTGCATCTTGAGTGTGAGTGCGACCAATTTTAACTATATCTTTGAATTCAATTGACTGGTAAAAACAACACAAGCAAAATTTATCTTAAGTTTGAACTCATCCAAATTAAAAGTAAGCTGTATAGGAGCAAATATAAAACACAATGACAGAGTTAGGAGACATTGTACTCAGTAGCACATATATGTATGTATTATGTCAATCCATATCAATTAATTTGTCGATTCACAAGCAAAGAGAAAAAAAGGAATAAATGTTGTATTGTGGCTAAACATATGATTCACAATAATCCACCAAAAGACGAGCATTACAAAGACTAAAAGACACAACACAACATCACTGACCAGAGTCAAGTGAAATTAGGAACCAGAGAGGTAGAATTCAATTAAGACAATATTGGCATCAATAAAACTGGGCATGGCCAGAAAAATCCCCTTTCTGGCAATAGTTGCTGATGTGATGATTTATGTGCATAAGGAAATGCTACAACAATGGCATATAAGGCAGAGATCTCAAATTAAAAAAAAAAAGAAAGATGAGAGAAAGAGAGATTATACATAAAAATCGCCATAAACTAGTGGTAAAAACATGGCAAACCTTTGAATGTAGAGTAGAATGCAAATCTTCAACTTAGTTATTAATTTTGAGTTTATTTCCATTGCAGCTGCAATGTGCATTACCTGGAGAAACAAAAAGAAAACGTAATATAAGCAAATAGGCAGCTCACAACCTGCCATGTTAAGGAATGGCCACATATGATGGTGTAGGAGAAATTTTCGATTGTAGAAATTTTAATAGAAAGGCAGAAACCAAAAAGTTAGATAGGTAAGTCCCATTACAGTTGGGAATGTGTCGTTAGAAGATTGAGATCTGTTCACATGATCGTTAGGGTGTACAAACTTTTCACCACGTTTATGCCCAAGGATCTCAGCTGCTCTATTAGCAATAACCTGGAAAATTTCCAAAGTTACCAAACAAACTAAAATTTAACTATATACTAATGATATTCAAATGACATGAATTTTCACTCCACTCAATAATTAATCAATCAATAATCACTGACCTCTGCCAGTTTGCCAAACAACAAGATGAAAGTGATCGTTGAGTTTTCCTTCGGCTATTTCTTGGGCTGCTTGCATTATGGCTTTCCCAACGGTTGGATCAAGACCATATTGCATGTTCGCCTAAACCAAACAAAAAAAAATTTAAAAATATGCAAAGATAATGACTGGCAATTACTTTGAAATTGACCGTTATTTGGATTTAATGATCCGATTAAAGATGAACCTTGGCAGCACATTTCTTGAGAACACCAAAGGCACGAATAATAGGTTCGGGGATTCGTTCACGCTCGCCACCTATTTCAAAATTCTGTAACGTTCTCTGAGTCTGTGCTTCCCACAATCTATAACAACAACAACAACTATAACTATAACTATAACTACTTTCCTCCTTTGTTTAAAGTGTTTTTTAAAAAATATATATTAATAGTGCGAAGGAAAAAAGAGGGGGAAAAAATGAAAAGTGATGGAAGGGGAGAGACGAACTTATCGGAGGGGACATTAATGGGGCCGAAAGTGTCTCGTTACTCCCTAAAAGACGTCGAGTAGGATCTCCAGAAAGTGGCGTGACATAGGGAGGCGGTGGATCCAGCGGAGAGTCGCCGAGATACGATGTAGATCGACATTTCTCGGCTTTTTACTTCAAATGTCTCTAATCCTGCGTAATGATAATAAACAAACAAGGCATTCAAGATTAAGATTTGAATTGTAAGGAAAAAAAAAAACTAGTTACTGAGAAGAGAGGAAATAGACCTGATCAAGTGATGGACGGAAGGAACAAAATCAGAGAAAGGGTTTTGGTAGTCGAGGTCAGGGATAGGTGAAAGAGAGAAAGAGAGAGAGAGGATGGGGATTTGGATCAATTAATGGGAATTAGATAGTTGTGAGAAATTTCTGGCTTTGTTTTTGGAGGGTTAAACAAAAGCAAGCAGCCGTTAAAGAAATGACCGTTTGATGGGTAGCTCGCTTGGGCGGAAAGCCTGCGATACGGGTCAAACGTAGGCGGTGACGACTTTTTTTAACGGATATTTTTCGTTATTATTCCGTTTTCTGATAGGCTAGTTATTGTATGTCACCCCAATGGAAATGGGCTTTGTCCATTGGACTTCGTCCGTAAGTCGATATAATGGATAGATCCCATTATTTTGGGGCCATTTTGAAGACTAGACCAGTGGCCCATATCACTCCTTAATCTTCATTTTTGAATTAATTGATATTTTTGAATAAGGATAAATTAAAAAAAATAATCTTCATGATAATAAAACATAAAATATTTATTAAAATCATATGAAATGATTATATTTTAATTTTTGCCGGATATTACATTTTAAAGCTTACTAATGTATGATTATATTTATATTAATATTAATATAAAGTTTTTTTACATATTGACTACTCATTGTCATCACAAAATTTTTAAAATTTTCTTTTTTTTACTTCTCATTTTATTTTATTTTTTTTAGATTTTATTAAAGTCAAATAAGAAAATTACAAAAAAAACTACTATTTATATATATATTTTAAATTTTTAAAGGTCTAATAATGTAGGACTCTACATCCAATGGCTCACAAAGGGTTATATTGGCCGAGAATTGTACGAAGGCATTGGCCGCAGATGCTTTACTGTTGTCATTCGCGAACTTGAAAAACACAACAATCCATGCAACAATTGTGAAAATACTGCTTCTGTTTCCTTCTTTGCTGCTTCACCATTCATTTGAGTCCTAGCCGTTAAAAGATCTTAAAGTTTTGAAGACAGAAAAAGAACTAACTTTTGTCTTGTCTACTTTATTAAGGCTCTCTATAGTTTCACACCCTTTTTGTTGATCCTCACACAAAACCTTTGGTCATATAGGAGGAAAAAGAACACTAACTACTTCTCTCTTCTCTGAAAATTTTGAATAAATAATTTGGTACTTCGAGCTTTCAATTTGATTTCTTGTTTCATCTAAACTCAAGCTTGTCTAATTAAAAATTAAACACTATGGACCAATCCGGAAATGACATTATAAAAATTTTACAAGATGATGAAGCTTTTGAAAATATGTTATTTCCTCCAATCTCCATGGACTACAATCCCATGAATATCAATGAATAGGTTGATTTAAACGAACTGCATGAATTGCTAAACGAGGGAAAGGAAAATGAAGAAGTGCATTTTGTCGTGGGAAATGAAGGTGGCCTTGATAGGAGCCATGGCAGTAACATGGTGGCGACTCAGACAAATAATGGTGATCAATTAATGTAATGAATGTTAAGCTAAAGGATGAACAAAATGTCAAGAAACGGATACGAGAAAGAGGTATAAAAAGGGTTCTGAAGATGCTGCTCAAATGAGGGAGCTAAAAAGAATAAGAAATAGAGAGACTGC
Organism: Durio zibethinus; assembly: GCF_002303985.1. The sequence continues at coordinate 4,238,044 of NW_019167938.1, read as the reverse complement.
TGCTCGTGCATATGCGAAAAAGAAGGTAACTTAGAGCAGGCCCGTAATTATTTGGATTAAAAGAAACTGAATCAATTGATAAGAGTTTAGCCATGATTGTAATTGAGCCTTTGATCCTTAACAAAAAAGGTTTAGCCTTTGAGCAGCAGGCTGAAAAACCCCAATAACCGACTTCTAGTGTTAAATAATCTGCTTGAAAATAGAAGTTTGCTTCTGCTTTAGAGTTCCAAATGAACCCCTTCATAACTGCAACAATCTAGTCTCCTTGTCATTCGGTTGAAAATCATTCTTTACGCTCCTACCTAAAAATCTAATGTCTCCATCAGGCTTACATCCAGGAGCTGGGATTGGAGGTGCAGAAATTCCGCAAGAAGAATGCAAATCTGAAAAAGTTGCTTCTGGTAATTAAATTCTCTTTTCAAATTTTCCACTCAACTACTATGTGCTTTGCTTTAGAAGGTGACCTTGCTAGAAACCTTGTCACCTAGATTGTGACAGAATGGTAAAAACAATGCCTTCCAGTTTCTATTTATGGACGCGATATACCTGTTTTCAATGCGTTTACTTACACTCAAATCAAAGTCCTCTGTTACTCAATCACATCCATTGCTCAGCTTATCAAATATTGTCATGTCAGCTTTTGTAATTGTGTTACACATCATATGCATATAGAGACTGATCTTTTCTCTTATTTTTAAGACTCAATTCGCGGAAAAGTAGCATAATCTTAGACATGACTCGGAAACAACTAAAAAGGACGGCCTCTGGACCGATTTAGATCTTCAAGCCAAACAAATTGGTGAGCGATTTTGATCGTCAAACAAGAACGCATGAAATTAGAAAGACTGCTCTATATGACAATGTATACCGTATACATTCTCCGACTCCATTATTATTAGTTATTAGTATGTCAATGTAATTTTTAGTTGCAATCATGATTTTCAATTTCTTATTGTCTCTATCAAGATATGGAATTTCGGAAAATTTGTCATACAACATTGTCAGACTTTCACAGGTATTTATACTTAACAATGGATGAACTAGAACCTTTTTTGCCTTGCAAGTTGCAACACAGATTCATTGTGCAAGTGCAAAGTTATGCTCAGAAGCCGTTGGCAGCTTAAAGAGGAAAATTAACTTGGAAGGAAAGGGAGTAAGAAACCAACGGAAGGTAGTTTTCGAATTGAGTTTCAGCTCAGCATTACTTGAAGTTTATGGTCATCTTTGCTGGTCTAAACTCAACTGAAGGGGAAGGCACTTATCTCTGTCATTTTACGAATAACCCGGAGTGCCTCAGTCTATTATTTGTGGACGGTGCGAAACAATAGGATTTGAGGGCATGCTACTAAATCTAGTTTGGGTATATTTTATAGTTGTAAATGCTAAATCTGTTGGCATGAGACTTTATGGCCTGAAAAACGATGCTTGTGCTTCTGAAAACAGGGAGGGCACTTTGTAACGCATGAGGACTAAAGACCTCTATGTTCCTGATCGTTTTGTTTTGTTGTTTCTGCAGTATGTAACTCTGTGGCAGTTTTACTGCTATCTTTTGCGTAATACAAATAATTTGCTAATCCAAAAAAACAAAAAAAGAGAGAGAAACTGAACTGAAGAGAAATGTATGGGTTTTTTTTTTTTTGAAGGTAGAAATGTAGGAAATGATACAGCCTCAGGAATGGTAATTGCAGGGCCATTGCAATTAAAGAATAGTAGGAACACACAATCTTTACACAAAAAAACCGTCACAAAACCAAGCGGGCAGGACGCATCTACACACAACTTGTCTTTAGAAAACGCAAAGCAACTGGAATGATTGCTGCATTTATAACTATACCATAAAAATTACAATGAAAGAAAAAATTCTGTATATTGAGTACCTCTCTCTCTCTCTCTAACAAATAAAAAAGAGAAAATAAAAATAAAAGAAAGAATCAGAAATCACTCCAACGTGGTTATAATGGTATAAATTTGTTATTTTCTACTTCCAACTTTGCGTTTCCCATCAGCAGGAGCTGGCTGCCTACCATTTCGATGCAAAGGCGGGCCAACTCCATTTGCTAGTTTCCTGGATGGTGATGGCCCTGACATAGGATGTAAATTTTTGCTGCAAAAGATTAACGACCCTTTTAGTAACCTGTCAAAAACTTAAAATGATGGTAGACAATGTTGGACATGAGAGTATATAAATTGCCTTACCTTTCTTCTGGGTTCCTTGCTGACTTTGAAGTAGGTTTCTTGGTCTTTGACTCAATCCCATCGGTTATGCTGCTAAGTTTGGACTGATTGAATTGCCAAAGCAAATCAGGCTCGGATGAGTCACTGGTAACAGCATCAAGATCATCTATGTCATCAGGACCAGCCATGTTGAACCTGTTACCCCCTATGAACATATTATATGATTGTTCTGGGTAAATCTTTGAAGAATCTTGGAGATATTTCTGGTAAAAGACATCAGACAAATTCCCATTTTCTGCTTCCCAACATCCTAGGGGTTTTCTTACACTGTTAATGGCATCTTGCTTGTTCACCATTACCTTGTCCACCCACTCACCCGAGCCAAGTTCTTTCTCATCATCCCTAAAGTTTTGGGTAGGACTGATAACAGGAGGCCAGGGAGGTGAATTTACTAATAACTCATCAAGATCAAAGCTTTGCCTCTTTTGCCTCAATGTAGAATTCAGGCACACCTGCAAAAAGCAGAACAAGTTATCAAATTTAACCTCAAGGTCTATGGAGTACATATACTATGTTTGTATGTCTGTGGAGAAATGCATGATGATGATATGAACATTTAAGCTTTATTATTCTTCTCACATCTTGAAGTGTGATGATGATAGTGAAGTGTGACATCTTGAGCAAACCCGTCACAATGAATTGCTATATTATTCCTAAAATTTGGCAAGAAATTTCCAAAAAATAATTATGGAGACTTTCTCTCCATCCAACCAACTTTAATGGAGAGAAAAAGGAAACTAGAAAAAAAAATTGCACATGTCAATAAGTATTAAGCCAGTATCCCAACTCTCAATCTCTAGACTGTATTGCCATGAAATTCTGTATTCAACAAAACATTCACACTTCACTATTCGTATCATCTTTAAATTATGAGGAAGAATCTGGAACTTGTGCTGATGGTATTCAACATGATTAATGAAATCAAAATTTCCATCCAATCGTAATGTGGAAGGCAATTAGTACCTCAATGTTGCCCACATCACCCATGGGTTGCCTGGCCCCCAATGCATCTCCAACCTGCTGATTAGGATTAAAGGGCAATAAATTACCAGCCTTTGTTCGGTATTTTTCAGAGCTGCTAGAGCCAGAGACAGAATGCTGACTTTGCTCTGTTTCTCCCTCTTTCCTAGCCAATGCTGCCTTAAGGCTTGCAATCTGAAAGATGAGTCCAACAAGTTACTGAAAGGGAAGAGTATCACATTTGCCAACTATCTCAAGATAACCATCTCAACCAAATATGTGAAGGTGACTAAGAATTCAATAACCTGTTCTTTGAGGTCTTTAATATCTGCAGTGTCTTTGTTCACTCGGGCAGCACCAAGTTCAACAGTAGCCACACGCTCTGCAAATTTAAGAGTACTTATGGTTTCACCTAAGGCATCAGGCTCAGGGCTTATGTGAACAAACATTAGTGTCTTGGCCTGCCCTCCTGAAAATACATTTCCAGCCCCAATATAATTAAAACTTCTGAAAAGAAAACACGAATGCAGTAAATTTAGCTGCTAAATAGAACTGAAACAGCAATTATTTTGACAGTTTAAACTTACCAAGTGAATCTTGAAGAAGTTGAGTGAGTTTACTGTTTCTGTAAGGAACATGTGGATTCTTTTGGGCAAGGGAAGCAATCACATCTCCTAAAGCTGATAGAGATTTGTTTATGTGCTGTGCCTCTTTTAGCCGATCTCCTGTTACCTCGGACTTGTCTACTCTCTCACTTCCTGCAAGATCTACAAGATGCATGCAGCCATGGAGAATAGTTCCAGATGTTAAATCTCTTCCTTGAACATGGACGGTCAAGCAACTGTAAAGTGACAAAAAAACAAAATTTCGTTTCAGAACTGTTGCAAATTTCAGGACCAAGTGGTGTAAAGAAATAAGAAGTTACCTATGAGAACGGCTACTACGGTCATTTAGAGCTGTTGCACCGACTGCACGATTTCTTTGTCCTAGGTTCATCAGATCAATAACATCAGATGTTGTTGAAACAGGCATGAGGCTTGCATCTGGTACATTAAGACCTGTCTGAGAACTGTTGCGAATTCCTAATGTATTAATAGATTAAGGATAAGCCTGGATGGAAAATTGACTGGCAAGGACCAACCACCATATGAAGGTAAGAGACTCAATATCCATTTTCATATTTAAAACAATTTCAAATTTTTTAGTCTTTGATTTTCAGAGCATCAACCAACTTTTGATAAAGTTCTAGATGAAATTAGAATAGTAAGACAGCTTTTTCTATGTTACCAATCAGTAAAAACAATTTTGCATAGGTTCTAACTGGTAACATTATCTAATTTTATAACCTTGTGGGAAATAAAACCAAATGAATTGAAAAAGGATATCTTTTGTTACTTCCATCACTAACAAGGAGATCTCTGACTTGCTCATTATAAATTTCGATCATCTGAACAGCAACATCATAGCGGAAGGTATCCTTTCTTTGTTCTGCTAGAATAAACAAATCGCCTAATGCCCTATAATTAACACCTTGATTTTTCTCTGTCAGGTCTTTAGGTCCAACCTGGATAGTAAACCAAATAAACCAGTAAATTCAAAAGAAAAGGCATATTTCATTAAACAAGTATTAGTGCATGTATTATCACACTTTAACTAAATAATCCAACCATGGGATGTCTTACCATAGTGTAAGTTTTCCCTGATCCTGTCTGGCCATATGCAAATATGCAAACATTGTATCCATCAAGAACCGACCGAATAAGTGGCTGCATATCGGAAAAAACCTCCGCTGCAATGCAATAAGATATAACAAAGTAAGGAATGCTAAAATTGCAGAAACATTATCAATAAGCAATTAAACTCTTAGTGTAGCAACCTTGAGTTGCAGATTGCCCAAAGACTTTGTTGAAGGTGAAGGACTTGTGTCCTTTACCATGCTTTGATGGGGTGTTGATGGTGATGTTTCCATCTTCTATATGATCCACAGTGCTTAGATAGCTTGATTGTCCAGACAAAAATGGTCTCACACGGCAGTAAACACGGATGCTTCCTGGTCAGATAAAGTAGATAGCCTTCTAATCAATTGGAGGACTCAATACAAGGACACAAATGATATTTAGAACTTATGCAAAAGAAAACTTACCTTTAAGGTCTTGCACTTGATTGTATAGCTTGCGATTTTCTTCTAGAACCCTATGATAACCAGAAGCAGCATGAGCTAAACCATGAACATGCATACCTGAAAAAAATGCATTAAATTAAATTAGAGATAAATACCCTGTTTAGCGTTTCCATAAAACACAAGAAAAAACAAATAAATATGTGAATTAAAGCAAAATGAATGTACCAAGATTGTTGAATTCTTCATGAAATTTCATTTGTATGAATTGCATGCCAGCTTTTGTGGCATTAATAGTATGCTTTAGGTCCTACAAAAATCCATGATTCTTATAAGTGGTTTAGTCAAGTACATAGTTGACAAGGAAATAGAATATATAACACAATTAGCTCCCACCTGAATATCTCTTTGTTGTTGATCAAAGATCATTTGCTCTTTCTGAGATCGAATTTTTAATTCCTCATCAATGAGGGTTTTATGAAAGCAATCTTCTTTCTTCATCTCTTTGACGTTCTTTTCCTCGATCTAAATCATTAGAATTATTGGGAAAAAAAGTTTGAGAAACTCGAGCTACATCACTAACACATCAAAGAGAAGTCATCGAGTGACCTGTGTAATGGATGAGGTTCATTAGATACCTTTTTATCCCCAGGAGTTGATTTCAATAGAGACTTGTTGAAGTGAGAAGCAGTGATGTCTTTTGAAGTCGTTTTCATCTTTCAATTTGGAGCAAAAAATTAATAAACAAATGGTTAGTTAAGATCAATAATTACATAGTAAATAACTTTTATTCTTCTGTAAATTTTGAAGCACAAACTTCACAACTCTGAAAACTAACATACCGCTTCATATTGGCTTGCAATCCGATGCTCAAACTCCTCTACAACTTTACTGAGCACAGATTCAACCAGCTATCGACAAACAAAGAAGACCAAGTAAGTAGCAACAACAGCAAAAGGATAACCAATCATTTATGATAAATAATATGAGTGGAAAAAGTTTTAACAGAATATCAAGAAGATGTGAATTGAGTGCAATATCTCATTAGTCAAAACACAAAAAACACAACAAGTGAGGAAATTTTGAATCTTGAGGAAAGGTATCCTCGAGGTGGAAGGCACCCAAATGTTAATTAGATAACCCTGCATTTGCTCTCATATGATCAGGGCAAAACTAACACATGACTACTACAGGACAGTCATTCAATTTCCCAGCTTAGATAAGCAAAGAAGTACTAGTGAAGTTTGATATGTTTATTTAAAGTAATAAGCCAATAAAACTTACCATTGGAACTTCTTCAGGCTTTTTATCTATTAGAATGGCACGAACCAGCATACTTAACGAACCAGAGCTGGCCTGCTTGTACAATAAGAAAATCTCATTGGATTCATTTTTGTTGTTCAAGTAGAATATAAAAACCAGTGAATACTTTAAACAGTTAAAGCTTACCAACCATTTTATTAGGATCAATTTCATTGGAGTGACAATTGGATAATTTCTCATTCATGGGTGAGGTCCTTTGCAAGGAATTCATGAAAGGCTCTGAATTTTTTCTCACAAATGACTTTCCCAACGAGGTGGTGGCAGGTTTTATATTTCCACCAAATTTCCACACTCCATTTCCACCTGTGAGCTTCCATTCGTTATAGGATTTAAGCGCTAGAACACAATTCACTACCCTTGCAGATTTGCCTCCCTAAAGAATTTTAACCAAAATAAATAGATAAATTACACAATAAATCCCACTTCTTTCGAAACAAAAGAATTGTAAAAATAGATGTGAAAAAACAAAATTACTTCGAAAACATACTTGTTCTAGATCGGATGCCTCAAAAGTAGGAAGCCCCAAATCTTGCCCAGCTACCAAGAAATTCCTTACATTTTCAAAGTATTGAAATGCTGACAATGCAGCTCCATCAGGTATGAGAGCTGCATCACATGGACTTTCCACCACCTAAAAACCAACCACCCCCAATGAAATAAACCGTAATTAAAAGGTAAATTAATTTAAAAGACCAAAATAAGAAAAAGGGTTTCACCTTAGGCACAGCTCCAGGTTGAACTTTATTAAGAACATTGCAGAGGATTATTCCACTCCTCAAACCAAGCCTAAATTCTTCTTCTGATGGCTCTGCCGGCAACTCTTTAGCCGCCACTACTCCAACCATCTTCCTTAGCCATCCAGCCGCTTCATACCTCCTTGATGCTACCATACAAGAGATTATCACATTCATCTTCATTTTTTTCTTTTTAACTTTCACAAGTAAATTATCTCATTCAAATTTTACTCACTGACAAGGCATAATTCATCTAATTTTTTTAAAAAATAACTGTAAATGATCAAAAGATTTTCTTTTTCCTATTTAAAAATAAGTGGGGGATCAGAGAGAGGGAATTAGAAGAAAAAACCCAAACTTTTCAATATTTTTTATGGAATTACATTATTGTGACTAATTAAAATTATAGAAGGAAAAATAATACATGTTTTCAGTAGAAAGTTCATCATCGTTCAACAAAACCCAGATGCTGACTTTTAAAAAAAAAAAAGAAGAAATCAAAGTACCAGCCTCCTCAGCTTTTCTAGATTCCAAATCAAGATCTTTGGAGCGATTGCCATGCTGTTGCAGTACATCTTGTACAACTGAAGCAACTGAAAACGACAACGTTCTTTCTGCCGCCATTTTCTCTCCACAAATTAATTCGAGAAGAAAAATAAATTCTCACAACTCCACCATCCAAAAAAACAAAAATTCCCCAAGGAAAACAAATAAAAAAACTCTCCCAGATGACAGAAAATGAAGCTTAAAATGAGAGATCAAACAAGGAAAACAAAAACAGAAATGATATCTAGAAATATGGAAAAGAAAGCAAAGTTTGGTGGGTTTATCTTTTCCTGTGATATTTGTGCGGGGAAGTTAGAGTTGAAGTTTCTTTTTTTGATATTAACACATAACTTCTACAACACAATCACATTCTCCATTACCCTTTTTTTCTTTTCTTTTGCTATCTCTCTATACAAAGCAGAAAAGAAAGCTATCTCCGCTTTATACTCTCACTACTCACTCTCCTTTGAATCTCTCCTTTTTTTTTCTTCCTCAGCTACTCTTCCAAACCTCTATCCGAACCTGTCTCCGCACCTCACGCCTTCAGAAGCGAACTCTGCTTGTTGTATCCAATCAGGAGATAGCCGATAGGGCGGTGCGGTCAGGTGCTGCCTTGGAGCGTGGGGTTCAAAGCATTATTAAGGTTGTAATTAAATTTTGCAAATCGCAGGAGCCGGGAAATGGCGAAGTTTGGTTTGGTTGGCCAATGGCCCACTTAAAAGTAAACTCCATCGTGGGTGGCCCAACAACCACTTGAAAGCTTAGACTTCCACCACCAATGACCAGGTAAAGCTTATCATAATTCTAAAAAAAATTAATCAGCTTCAAAGGAAAATGAAATATCTACCTTATTGTTCTAAAATTACCACTGACCCTAGCATTTATAAGAAAAGGTAATGGCATCCTCTAAAAAGTGATCATAATCATTTTATTAAATAGATGTTACTATGTCCCTTTAAATCCAAATTTTCAGCCTCTTTCATCCCATGTCCCAAACACAAAAATGAAAAAAAATATATATGGAAATAGATAGCCCAAGGAATTATACATGTATACAGCTGTAAATATATCCTGTTTGATCGATATGTTCCTATATTCTTCCACATGCTGCCATATTTGAGCCCATATTGTGGACTGAATCTTCCTAAATTTTTCTAGCTTTTTTTTCTTCATTTTTGCTCTTAATTTTTTTTAAATAACTTGCTTAGCTTTTAAAGAAAAATCCCTCCAACCCAATTTTAGAAAACATTTAAACATTCAAAAATTTGGGTGGAATTGGTAGTTTTGCCGGATTTCTTTTGATGCTCTTAAGCAGATATAATTAAATGTCACAAAAAGTTCAACTTGCAATATGATCACTTTCTTTCACATATTATTTGGCAAAGTTCAAAATGTGTGGTTGAAATTAGTGGGTCCTTTCTAATCTCTCGTTATCAAAATTAAGAATATGGTTCAAGTAAAATATTAAATCTCTCGACACATCATAACGTATTCAAAAATTTGAGTTATGTTTGTTGTAAAACTAATCAAAAGGCTTTCAACAAAATCGATTATAACTTTCTATCTTACTCTCACTTTTAGTTACATTATTTTGGAGAAACCTAACTCTATCTATTCTTTAGATTCACTCAACATAAGTTTAGAATTAGTGGGAATATGATTAGAATTGCGAAAGATTTTAAAACTATAATAAGTTTTTTTCAAAAAATTTTGAATTAAGAATTAGATTATTCAAATTTTTAAATAAAATAATACGTATTGTATATTATAAAAATTGGTTATGCGAGATTAGATTACTAAAATGTTATCAATAACACTCAAGCTCAAAACTAGCACATTATTAGTATTCAAACAAAAGCTTATCTAACTTTCCTATGGAACTACATAATTTATCCATGTGCCGGAGCTGGAGACATCTTGGTTGAGTTTAAAAGCCAAGAAAATAACTAGCACTTCGCCACGTATAATTCTTTTGTTTTGCATACTTGCGCTAGTTAAAAAAGTTTGAAAGCAGCGTTTCAAACATTTCCTAATAAGTCCAATACTTACGTGAAAGATGGTCCACCTCCTGATCGACCGGTAGGCAACGACCAGCTTTCGGCAATGGAAATGGTTGTTGAAAACAGTTACAAACTAATAATAAAGCTTTTGTGTCATCTTAAGACTAGGAGTAGGAGGTAATGAAAGCGTAAACCAAATGCCACTAAATATGTTGGTCGACGTAATGATCTCGAGGCCTAAGTAAAGGAAAAGAAAAGCGGAAACATATCTCTTCCTCTTGGACATTTCATTTTTTGCAAATTGAATGTTGAATAGTCTGATAATAGGGTTGGAATTTCAGATGATTTTTTGCCATGTTTTGTTGGATTACTTTATAAATGGTCATTGTTTTTTGTTATAAGAATTTATGATTGTTGTTAGATTAACGGACTAAATCAAAGTAGTTTCTAATAACATGGATAACATGAAAGGTATGTAGACCAAATGCTGGCAAAAGTAATGACATTATAAAAATTAATGAAAATTAAAGTCTATTAATTATGAACAATATGGTTTTTCTTGGAGTTGAAACACTTGCCCGGGAATAAAGTCCGATCCATTACAAAACTGACATAAAAAAAAAAAAAAATTATTCCTCTGTAAAATGTTGTCTATTCTTCTTATTCTAATAGTAATTTCTTTAGGGGAAAAAGGACAATTCAAACATAAAAGGAAAAACTTAATTTGGCAATTTGGGACAACTTATAGTACTAAGTTCTTAGCTATTAACATAAAACTAGTTTTAAAATGCATTAATTTTTTTTTCGAAAGCATAGAGTAATTAAACATAAGAAGAAAAAGAAGCTTTAGCCATGTCAAATTTTTTAGGTAGATACATAATAATTGCCACAATATTTGAAAATTGAAACTATTTGAAAAAAAAAATCCATTGAATTGAACTGATATTTTTTTGGTATGGCCGATTGATGAAAAGGAAGAAGCAGACAGGGAAGAAAAAAAAAAAAAGAAATAGGCCCATATAAAATACATGTAGCAGAAAGCATATAGAATAATTTAACAATATTCATGTTGCCTTCCCTTAGCCTTAGACTTCAACGTTCAAAAAATTCAAATCCTTGGTTTGGTACCGAACCAAACAGGTCCGGACACGAGCGAGGCCCACGTAGACGTAGCAAGGCCTTCTGGGTCCCACTTCAGGAGCGTTCCGCATTTGACGGGCCTTATTTTCACAAGGACCCGGTCCTGCTTTAATGCCCAGGATCTTAGCGTTGTTTCAGGACAGGCGAATCAGACGTCGCCGTCTAGCATAGGGGACCTCGTAGTAGCTACGTGGCATGCTCTTGATGAAAGTTTTAAATAGACAATCTTTCTGATTAGGAAAAGTTTTAGAAATAATTTTAAAACAACATATCATTTCATAATATTTAAATTGTATCGTCCTAATATGATTATTAACACCAAATTGAAGTAGTATTTAAAAAGTAATCATATTTCATCTTCAAGCTGATATATACTAAAAAAAAAATCATATTTGGCAATGGAAGAGAAAAAAATAATAATTCGAAACCTTAGTATTTGATTTGATTAGATATGAAAAAATTTTAAAAATAAATTGAATTATATATTTTTATTAATTTTTATATATTTTAAATTTTTATAAAATAAAAATAATTATTTTATATATAAATTTATCTAAATATATTAAATTTTTATTAAAATAATATCTAAAAAAATTTAAATTTAAAACTGATGAATTGAATAAAACCGAATCAATAAAATTTAATTTTAATTAGATCGATTTTAAAAAAATTCAATTCAAATTCAAATTAAATTTTAAAATTTTATAATATTACATATTATTCAAAAAAATCAAATCAAATTCGATTTAATCCAAACTTACATCACTCCTATATTTGACAGTATTATTTAGTTAATTGTTAGTTGGTATAAGCCTCTCAAGGGGGGGGGGGGACTACCCTATTAGCTTATTGCTAAGCAATTAAGCCATAATAATTAATATTTAGAAATGGTAAAATAAAAAAGGAAAAAGCTTATTCCCAAATGGAGAGACAGAAATAAGATGTACACTCGGGAAGGGGGGCTCCATGTTTTCATACAAGCCAAAATGGAAAATCAATCCAGTTGGAATTGCGCAAAACTGAAGCAAAATTTCCATAATTCAACTCTCTGACACATTTTCTTAATCACTACAAAAGAGAACCATTAATTTTCACCGCATCATGCCCTTGACAGAAATTTGCGCCCTTCAAATTACTTAAAATTGATTAATTCTAGACAATGAAATAGACAGGAAAAAAAAAGAAAAAGAAAAGAAAAGAGAGACACTCATAAATGGGGTGAAAGCAATGCTATACTGTTTCTGAGTGAATCAGAGCCATATTTTTTGACAGAATGTCAGGTTATGCAAATTCCAAAGCAAAGCGTTATTCCAATGATGAAAAAACCAATGATTAATCATTCCTTACCATACATAAACAAAAAAGTTGTGGTTTAATAGTTATACCACAATTACAATACTAATTTGAGCGAGAAATTAAACTGGTGATCTTTACAGTTAATATTTGAGAGGCTGAAGCTATGATTTTAGGGTGAATGCCTTTTTCTCTTTTAAAACCTTCACATTATGGTGATGCAGGCAATTAAAGCCACGATTAAATTCATGGATTACAATTGTAAGGTGGGCATCACTTTCTGGTGCGGGAATATGCAGGTTCATGCTGTGAAAATGGGAAGCCACATCATATAATGCACCCACCATATCTTGAAATCCTAAACTATCCATGTTTTTATTTTTCTTGTAATTTATTTTTGGTAAGACAATGTTTGGCAGAGTTTTTTACACAGTGCAGGACTGGAGAGGTTGAAATCCTAAACATCTTAAAATTGTTGATTTATAATTTCATTAGCTTCATTTTGAGAGCATTACCAAGATTTGTGTTTGAAAAGTAAATCAAAATTTTCAAAGAATGAATATGTTGATGAATATGCTAATTAAACAGTTCTGATTTAATGTACAAAATGGATTCCTGAGGGATAAAAGGATGCATGCCGTAATTTTCAACAAAGATTTTTCTTTTCCTGATCATCTTCTGCAAAACAAAAAAAAAAAAGTGGAATTCTTCCAGCTGGGGTCGTCTGTCTCTTCATCCATTGCTCAAAAAGCAGTAAAATGGCCACTTACAGCTCTAATAATAATAGCCACTTTTGAAGAGTAAACTTTAGGGTATTTCCAATTATCACACTTCAGGATTATGTCCACATAGCAAACGAATAAATAGTACCCCCCATGTTATCTTGAAAAAGTTAAAAGTATCCATCATCATGATAATTATTGTTGCTGGCTGGCCAGGATATTAAAAAGACTTTTGAAGGAAAATTTGGAATCGAATCCCATCTGGAAAGCAAACGCAAGCTCAATTTCTAACCACACACATAACAGTTATAACTCTAGAGCAAAGCTGATATTATCAGTTGGGTGAATACAGAAGATTTTGTTTTCAAGAAAAGCCAGTTAGTTAACAGGACAAACTTGCCAGTAGGTGGTAGTTTTAGGTTCTTGAAGGCCTAAAAAAATTTGAATGGGTGATTGTTGTTAGAATGTTTGGTAATAATAACCTTAATCAATCCAAAGATTAATGAAAAACATAAAGGAAATTAAACTAAAGAGAAGAAAGATCATCACAGGTTGTCCTTCTTTTTTTCTTATCGTGGGGTTGGCAGACAGCAGTCTCAAAAAAATCATGAAAGCATTGCACTCATGTATGTATATCTTTTAATGGCCCTATACTTTTGATCGAACAAACTATGATGACAAGTGAAAGGGCAGTCCTTTTGTCCTCACATTCCCCTTCCCTTACCTCCCTGGCAATGTCATTTAATTATACTGCAGTAGCGGTACTTGCTGCAACGTTTTTTCTGCTGATATTTCAGCAGCATCACAAAAATGTCGAAAAGGAAACAACACTACGGAGATTTTTTTTTTTTTCTATTTCCGTGGCTCAAACTTGCCAAACCTACTCCACCCCACGCATAACCTGAGAAAGGAAACAAATGAAAAGAAAAAATCTAGAGCATGGAACAAGAGGAATGTGAAATCAATGTCCTAGCTAGCAGCTATCAGGTTTCTAATTTATTCTAGTAGGTACTACTACCTGGGATGTGGGGAATGTTTTTTTTTAACTCAACCCCATGTGTTTAAAGTGATGTTATGAACTGTTAATCACATCCGATATATAAAAAGAATTGTCTTGAATCTTGAATCTTTTCATAACATAATTGTCTAAGTTGTCATAGTTTTCTGATCGGAATATGAACCTCTTGCGATTCCCTTTATAAGGCTAATGAGTTGTCAAATTAAGCTCACTTTCTCCTTTACTACTACACTTATAACTGGCATTGAGATGGAAATGTAGATATTTTTCTGATCAACCACATTGTCACAGTACTAAAAGTTTTCTAGTGGGGTATATTTTTAAGAGCACATAAGAAATATGATCCATTCTATAATGTTTAAGATTATCCATTTTAATCTGAATATATTTTCGGGAAAATGGATAAGTGTCTCATCAGACATCAATAAATAATCAATATATATATATTACTTGAACTCTCAAGTCTCGACACAAACAATTGATTTAGGCTCAGCTTATTGTTTAAACTTTAAAGCCAAGCATTTCTGTTTTACTTATTTGATTTGGGGGGTAGACATATTACCGGTATTACCAAAACAGTTAAGCTCCCTTGTGATTTCGTTAACAGATTATAGGTATCCCGTTTCCATCAGAAAATCCCTATCCCAACAACTCTTATCACAATTGAAATCCCCACCCAAATTCCTTATACTTGCTTAGAAAGCAAACGTGTCTGAACGTTTAGCTACCTTTCATGGAATTGAGTTTCAGATGGAAGTGTGGGATTTTGGTAGCTTCGTCTCCAAAACAAAAGCTCAACGACTACAGAACTGCACAGGAGTTCTAGCTACCTACAAACAAAGTGGAAGGGAACGCGATGAGATGCTTGCATGTCACCATTACTTGGCAATTCAGGCGGAATTGGTTACTCTTTACGTTGGGGACAGTAGCCCAAATGTGCAATGAAGCAAGGTCCTAGCTACACCGCATGAATCAGATCATGATCCAGGCTTAGCCCAAATGTTTACCACGTGATCCTCTCCTTATTTTCTTTGCTCACTTTTTTCTTACCAGACATAGCGAAGGAACAACAGAATATAAAAATGGAAACCAAGATAATAATGCCAGATTGCAGGCTAAGCCAATATATGAAAGAATAATTTTCTAAAGTGACAAGCAAACTACAATTTCTTCAAAACAGCTCAAACGTTAGGCAATATCGTTACGGTGGAATCCCAGTGAGTGAAGAGGAAAAAGGAGAGAGAGAGAGAAATTCTCCACCTCAAATCAAGCCATGGCACCTGCACAACCCAAGTTACCTTTCCGGCAGCCACCTACATTCGGTTTTGCATAGTTTATATGCTTTGAAAGTTGAAAATAGAATGATGAAAGAATAAGGATAAACAGCAAAGCAAAGTGGTACATGGTAAACAAAGATAAACAATTGTACTTATCTAGCTATCCTTAATGTAATAATTTAAGCTCACAATGTACCATTTTCGGCATTATCATTTGGTATAACATGTCCACACCTTCCTCGGGAAGCTTTGATATTTCAGGATTAGACGAGATGAGGATCGAATGAATAATGGTAAAATGGCTACTAGAAGAATACAAACAACTGTGAAAATGTATCACTACCAAGATGATGTATCGCTGCCTGGCTATATCTCAGGAAACAGTGGTTATATCCTTGTTTGAGCATGATGCAGCCTCACAATGTGTGAGGTTGTGGATCAGGAGGGAAAAGATTGACAAGAAATCGATGAATCATCTCAAAGCTGGTGAATGTGATAACAGCTGCAGGAGTTGTCCTGATAAGATTTATTGCACACCCACGGTAGAATCCGGCAAGGCCTTCTTGCTGAAATACTTTCCTGATGCAATCAACCATACCAGAATAACGTTTCTCAGAGTGATGTCCCTGTTCCTGAAGCCTTGAGCGTACCACCTACATTGTGCAAGAATAAATGTAACCTTGTTAGTTTCATCAGCTTGCATAATTAAACAGCCACTAATGATAAAGAAACACATATAAATGCAGCTCTTAAACATAGGCTATGGCAATCAACACATGATGCCCACATCCATCCTTTTTTGCATTGAAAGTGCAATGCAACCTTATCAAAATAAATGAGAGTTTCTTACTTCACCAAAAGGAGTTGTAAACATTCATTCATCATACCTCATGTGGGTAAGTCAATGTGGATGCAAATATTTTGGAAACTGATGAGGCAACAGCAACATCACGTGCACTGAGTTTATCCATTGTAGTGTGATCTGCTAAGGCCCCATTAAGTTAAAATATTTTCAATGAGTATATACAACTTAAAACAATTAGATTATTAACCTTGATCAGCTAAATAAAACTTGATCTTCTCGTATGTTGGAAACTGAATGGCAACATGACTAATACCAGCTAATGCAGGGACGAGACCACTGTTCATCATACAAAAATCAGACATTTCTCAAATCAGAACAGGTAAAAACAAGTTTGCAAAGAAAACAGAAGAATTTATCTATTTCTTATGAATGGTGATACAAAACCTGTATAGACCCCGAATACCCTCCTCATGAGCTATTCTCCTCAAAGCAGAAAGTGTACCCCTATAGGGAATGACTCCTCCTCTCATTCCTTGAGTCTATAAAAACAAAACGGACAGATGTCAAGGCATAAAAAAGTCAACAGCTCCAAATATTATCTTTAAATAGCAGCATAATACAGTAAAAATTAAAAAAAAAAAAATCAAACCACATACACTAGATCATAAATACAGAAACAAATCACTACAAAACAATCTGTCACCTATAAAGCCAAATCAAACGGCCTAAATAACACTAATCAGTCATCCACCCACTTGATGCAGGCAGTCATTTTCTTGTGTGTGACTAAACCATCTGTGCTCTGTGGCCAAAAAAGAATTCTGTGCTCTTTTCTATTGGTTTTTTCCACATTTTATTAGTGTTCCTTCTAAAGTAACAAAAGAGACAAAAGAGATGAAAGTTTCTATCTCCTGTAATAAACTATAACATAATGAAATAACAGGCAAGATAACTTAAAATTTTAATATAAGCCACTATGGTTGCCTAGAGCATGTCACACTATCTAGAATTTTCATTTCATTCATCATATGTTATTGCATGGTAAAATAATAAAGTAAAAACTTGAGAGACACACTTGAAGTCTTATCTTAACAACCCAAAGAGGATTTGTTGAAATGGTTGTCGCAGCTCCAGCACCAAATGCAGCTAGCATGTTAGCACCTATTGAGAGATGGTGATTCTCATCTACACATGCACCCAGAAGGAGTACTAAGTCAGAAATTAAAAAGAAAATGTACAAGACGATAACTATAGAAAAGAAAATCTAAAAGGAAGAAACAAATGGTTGAAATTTAGACTAAAGTGTGAATTCTATAGGCTAGGAACAGACCGTTAGAACAAAGAAAGTCTTTGAGCTGCTCATACACTGTAAAATATACCTGCAAAGGGAATGGATTGCATCAATTCGAGCAAGCACTAAAAAGAACGAGTAAGAGAAAGAAAAGGAAAAAAGACCTAAACTCATTAAGCAAGGCAAGTGAAACACATCTGCATTAAGGAGAATAATTTAATACAGAATAACAAAAGCATCCATGGAAATCTAAACAAATAGGTATTAGGCCTCCTGTTTTAATAGCTTCAAACATAAAATCCTCAAAAATCAAATCTAAATTTCTCCAGAAAAGTATTATGCAAAATTGGGATAGGAAATAGCAAGTATAATAATTATTATGTTGCATGGAAAATCAAGCTTATGTATTGAGAAGGAAGAAAAACTATTACATTTGTAGTTCAACCTTGTGAATGAATACCTAACTCTTCAATAGCAAATCAAGGTTTAGCTCATCCAGATTCAATTAAGCTCAATTACACAATCAAACAAAACAACTGCTGTAATACCACTGGTTGTTTAGATAATTTACTTAAAGTATTCAAATGAGCACCTCAAATCGAGAGTTACAAGACAATAAAAAGCATTGATGAGTTAAATCTATGTTTGATATGAGCATTTCTGTCCTGAATCTACATTTTCTTCATAAGGCTATCTATCTTCGTGAATTTTGTGAAATTAAAACAAATAAAGGTTCTGCAAATTAAAAGCAAATTTGCAGTCAATTAAACCTGGCATTATAATTAAAGGGCAAGGTGATAAACAAAGAAAACATTAGTAGAAACCATCAAAAAGATACTTGATTTTCCTGATCTAACTTGGGCTAGTGCATAATTGCATAAATGAACCCATGTTGTGGGAAAAGGCATACTTTATTTCTGTGTATTTAATGCAACTTTACCCAAGTTGTAAATGCTGTTGGAAAATTTAGGAGAGTAAACAGCAAAGAAGCTTACAAATCTTTATCTTCAGATTAAATTTGGAAGTGGGGGCAAGAAAAGAATCAGAACAAAGAAATTCTCATCTTGTAATAACTCAAACATGCAAGAGATTATTTCTTTAATTTAAATAGTCAATTGATCATGCAACAAAGCCTCAAAATCCATATTTCTTTCTCAAATTCCTAAATCCTCGCAATATTACTCAAGGTCTAGTTTCTAGATATAAACTTTGAGATCAACGCAGACCGATAAGTAATCCACTTCAATCTTCACAAACTATGGAGTTAACAAATGTTGACTTTTCCAATTTCATAATAACATCCAAGAAGTAAGAACTCCTCAAGATTTTATAAACAGGATTGCTACAGCTTAAAATAGAAACATGGAATAAACAACTTACTGCCCAATTAGGAAGTAAAGCGATTACAGTAGGAGCAAGCCCACGGTACATGCCACGCAAGCCTTCCTTCTGAAATATTTGTTCCAAGCTACCAACTATAATACTACCTGATCAAATAATTTAAAAAAAAAAAGGTTAGAAATTAGAAAACTTTAAACACTCTTGTATTTTTGTTTTTCAAATCAAGTGAAAGTTAATCGGTATTGCATACGTTTAACGGTTGCGTTACAAAGCTTTGGCAGCCCATGAACCTGAAATCTAGTCTTTATAACATCTAAAGGACACACAAATGTTGCAGCAATAACACCTACACGTGTAAAAGAATGCTCCAAAATTCAGTTAATGAGATAACGGCTTGGGGAAAGGGAAGGGAATATTTAACATACCAGCGGCGGCGCCGGCACCGGCGTTGCAAAGGAGACCTCGGGAATTATGGGCATGGGAATCGTTGGTCATTGCTAGAACTTTTTAAATGAATCTGAAAACAGGCGAAGGCTTTAGCCAAACAAAAGGAGTCCTCTCTCGAGAGGGATGTTGCCGAGAACCAGAGTCGCATTGCCAGAGGATCTAGCTCTTCGGGCGTGAGTTGCGTTAGCTTGTGAACAACCGAGTCGAATCACCCGAGTTAGGGTTCCATCTTCGTTGTTGTATCTTTTTTCTTTTTACTCGGGGGAGGCGCAACGATCAAGGAACTATTACAGAGAGGATTGGCTCCCGAGGCTGGGCGTTGTACGATGAGATCAAGACGTCACCACGGGTTTCAACTTTTAAAACGTGAGGCCTTTGTTTGGCTATCATCGGCTTATCAACTCTCAGTTGGACGATTCGCTGCACATGGGACCGAGTTGAATCGAAAGACTCCAATTCTGAGTCAAATGCAAATAAAATATAAGGTAAATTTTGCACGAAACTGCCCCGACATTACAATTTGGGCAGATTCGCAGTTTTGGTCTTCGCCTAATTGGATATCGCACCTGAGAAAAAAATTGAAAAAATCGAAAATTCATTTAAAATTATAGTATTGAATTTGATGTGAATCAATTTTTTGAATTTAGTTTAGATTAAATTTAAATATTAAATATATATTAATGTAAATAAAATTTCATATAAAAAATAAAAATTTTAAAAAAATTAGATTAAAATGAATTATATATTTTTAGTAATTTATAAAATAAAATATTTTATATCTAAATTAATTTAAATATATTAAAAAATTTTAAAATAAAATTTAAAATTCATTAAACCAAATCAAACCGATTAAAAAAATTCAATTCAAATTCCGTTTGAATTTTAAAAAATCTTAATATTATATATTAATTGAAATAACCGAAATTAAAACCAAGATTTAACCCAATCCATCTCACTCCTATTAACCATGACCAGGCATGGTGAGCGGTGGCGGCCAGCCACTCCACGCCTCCGAGACCCAAGTCAATAACTGAAGTCGGATGATCTGTACTAATAGCAATTAAGTGGAAAACTTTTCTACCGAGTGACATGCCTGGTGGAGGACTGTTCAAATTTGTCAATTGCCAATCCAAATCAGTTAAATTGGTCAAATCTTGTATGTTTGAAAATAATCAGTTTCCAAGTACCAACTAATTATTTTTTCCTGTTCATTTTCGGTTGTACATGCTAAATTTAGGTAAATTTTTTAATTTATAAATTTAATGTCGAAACGACACTTAACATACAAAAATTTTTGTCACATTATCAAATTAGCCTTAATTACAGAAGCATTTAGTTTCTTTTTTTTTATGAAAATCAAAGAAATAATTATATCTTCATGTTTAGACGCAACTATTGCTTTTAAATTTTAATATAGCAATAAGTGAAAAATAGAAGAATCAATTGGAAGCTAAATTAGAAGGCATGTTTAATGTTTTTATTTTACGCCTTTCCTTTTTTTTTTTTTACATAAAATTGCAAAAGAAAACTGTGGCAAGTCCTGTACGTACCATGGCTATGAGTTCACTGTATCGACGTTGCCGTCGTGATTCGCATGGCCGCTTTATTATGGGCCACTCCCGTATGCTTTGTAGGCCTTGGGAGTTGGGACAATCTTTTTATGGATACGTGCCCATTTCCTTTAAGCATCAATCAATGCGCCCTTTGGATTGCGGTTGCAATAGAAAGGTGTGATCACTGGTCAGTGGCGATTCAAACAGTTTTCAGTGAGGTGAGATCAATGGTGACTGGTCAACGATTTTTTTTTCCAGTGGTTAATTGGATCATAGTTTTTTTTTTTTGCTTTAAAATTTTAATGTTAACTGAATTTCTTTTTTTTTTTTTGTTTTTACCTTTAACATTTGAATACAAAAAAAAGCCCTGATTTTTATTTTTATTATTATATAATAATTTAATAAATAAATATTATTATATAATAAATTAATAAATTACAAAATTAATAATTTATTTATTAACAAATTTATTATTTAAAATAATTTTATAATTTTATAAATGTTAAATCATTTAAAATATTTATTACATATAATTTTTATTTTAATATATTTATAACCATTTTTTTATTATTAACATTCATCTTATTGTTATCATTATTTTTATATCTAAACATATATTTTATTATTATAATAATTAATATCATATCTATTATTATTTTTAATATCATCAAAATTAATTTTATTATCCATCCAAAAACATTTTAAACGAAGAACATCAAATGTGTTTTTAATCACAAACAACGGGAAGGAACCATGACATTATCGATTTGAACTATGCCAGCAGCAATAGCATCTCCTAAACCAACGTGTTTAACTGTTCAGCACTACAATTCCCTGTACACGATGATAGCAACTTGGGCTTTGAATTAAGAAACCAAATGTAGGAATCGAATGACCAATTGGTTGATTGTTAAAACATCCAAACTATGTCTTTTTTTTTTGTTTTTTTATCTTTATTTTATATATATTTTTATTATACTAATATAGACTAATACTAACAAAAATTGCACTAAAGATACTTTAGAGTTTGCTTTGACTTTTTTTACTTGTTAAACGTGGATAGTAATTTTTTGTGGCTTAAATTCAATGGTGGTACTTATTTGTACTAACAAAAACAAAACTTGGTACTTACGAATTAATAAAAAGTTTATATTTAATCCAACATTTAATTAAATTTAAATAATTATTTTAAAAATTAATATATAATAAATTAAACATTTATAATTGCTTTTCGTATTTATAAATCTTTTTGTACAAAACAAAAAAGTAATAAATTTCATTGCTACTTGCTGTAACATTGACAGTTTTCTTTTCTGTTTAATTACTCTTCTCTTCTACATAGAAAGTTAAATAAATCTAAAGTTTTTTGTGCTTTAACCGAATTCGAGACAGTACTCATTACCGAACGAAGCTACTAGATGTAGATCTAGTCAATTTCATTAATCAAACACACAAACAGGTTGGTACAATGGACAGTGCAATGGTAACGAAAATAGGAGAAATGGCTGCCTCAAGCCCAAAAGTCAAGCCGGTGATGCTGTCCCCAAAAGCAAACCCGTTCACGCATCATCCAAATAAATTTTCTTCATCTTAGTATTACTATCTTTAGTAAAGGAGTGATTTCACTTGTTATTATATATGAAGAAATGAAGATCTCGAGTTTTGGAGATTCCTGGAAGTCAATCTCTTCTAAATTTGATAATATTTTAATGTATTATACCAAAAGAAACAAAGTTTGTGTTATCTGACAAGCACTTGGCCACTTGCTACTTTTGCTCTTGATTCATGTTTTTAGTGTTTTTCAAGCTTTTTTTTTTTCAGCGAAGTTTTTCTCTCATCAGATCATAAGCTTTTCTGGGTTCGGTGATACTCGTTTTTCTTCCGACACCGAAAACGTAAATTTGTCGCTTAAGCTGATGGCCGATGGGCAGTTCGGTCAAAGCCCCCAAAAGGCAAAAACTGTGGGACTGGGCTTGCATAATTAATGGCTGCTTGAGGCGATTCGTTTCTTAAATTATTGCTACCGGCGGATCTGCTCAAATTGGCTACATGTTTTTGGCAGATTTTGTTTGTTCTTCCCAAAATATCCTAAAAATATTGGATCTGCAAATTTTGTTTCATCTTAATGAAATGAAATCCTAATCAGTAATCACCCTTCATCATATAATAATCAAACAATTAAATATATAGATTGGACGATCATGGTTGCATCCATTGTTAAATGACCGTCTTTAATATTTTTATTTATATTTTTATATAAAAGAGGTAATAATCTAAAAGTAAAAATAAATATTATAATTTTATAAGTATTAAAATTTAAATATTTTAAATATCATTTTTAAAATTAAATATATAAATTAATTAAATGAAAATCTTGAATTTATTTTTATAAAATTTAATTACACAACTCAATGCTACTCATGTGTTAGTGATAGTGAAGGTTCAACCACGAAAAAAAAAATCAAGTTGATTATAATTAATTATCTTTATAATGTTTTTAAAAGAGACGGAGTTTTTTTTTTTTTTTTAAATGAAGACAAAATGTGTTTGATGACGTTATAACTACATGGATTCAATTCATTTATGTTCATAGAGTAAAAAAAAAAAAAACTACAAACATTTTTTATCATGTGTATTTATTTAAAACAACTATTTTTTTCTTTTATTTTGCATACTTAATGGTTTTATTATTCGATTTATATGAGTCTAAACAGAAACAGTCTCATAAAACTAGTACTAATAATATTTTCCATTAATATTTATGACGTTTGAATGAAAATTTACAAATTAAAAGGATTAATAAGTCAAATGAAAATATGAATTTATTTTCTTTTTGATTAAAAAAAAAACTCAAATTATGAATTTGGACAGTCCTTTATTAATCATACTACTACATTCAAATTAAAATTATTACTAAAAAAATTACAATTAGGATATTATTTCAACCCATGATTAAAATTTTTTTATCGTATTATAATTATATTTATGATTAAATTTTTAAAAATTCAGGATTGGTGAGGACGCAACCAAAGGAAAAGGGGTCAGTATCGTCATTTGAGTGCTGCGGGCGATCCATGATCCATCCTTTCAGTCAAGCCAATTTTTATTATTTCCTTCTTCAAATCAAATCTGAAAAAGAGAACCTACGAAAAAAAAAAAAACCCTTGGACGATACAAAAAACCACAAGAAAAACAACGCAAACGGAAACACTCGTGGCCTTTCCCTTTCACTCTCGTTCTTAAGATTTTACCCCTTAAAACCCCTCCCAATCCCTTAATGCCGTCTCTATCCCATCAATTTCAATAATCCAGTAAAAGCTACAGAACTTCCTTTTTAGTATTTGTACCTTAAAAAAAAGTTTAAGATCAATAGTAGAATGTCAAACTCGGGCGGGTTCGCGGTGACCCGAACTCACACGGGGAACCGATTCTACAACCCGCCGGCGGTGAGGCGGCAACAGCAATTATTACAACAGCAGCAGTTGCAGAGGCAGCAGCTACACGGACCGTTGCAGAAGGAGCCACAGAGAGCATTAAAGGAGAGCCGAGTCAACTCGGTTGATTCAGTGGCTGAGGCTCGGACGGATTCGGACGAGTCTACATTGTCGAGGCCTAACTCGGTCTGCTCTGCTTCACCGTCGTCGATTTCTAATTTGACCAATTTGGATCGGCTCATGGAATCGGTCACTCCTTTTGTTCCGGCTCAGTGCTTCTCTGAGGTATTGTGAAATATTTACTTTCTTTGTAACTAAATATAAGTACTGAGAATTATATTTTTGAGTTTTATTTAGCTCTGTTTGGCGGCTGAGAAAAAAAGGAAGTGACTTTGGAGAGCTAATTATTGCTGTTTTTGTTTGGGAGACCTGAGGTTTAGCTAACGGATAAGCGCTATTTCAGGAATGGAAATTGTTTTTAATTATTTTTTAGAAATGTATTGTTCAGTTTGCTACAAATTCTAACTTGTAGAGAACTGGCTTTATTGCTCTTAATTAATGGTGTAGGGTCTTAGTTTTACTATGATTTGCATTCATGTGGTCCTAAAGTGACAAGAAGATTTAGATTCATCTCGTTCTGAGCAACATTGCTGAGTCTTGTCTTGTTCATGGAAATAAAAGAATATATTTTTTTCTCAGTTATTTATGCTTCTATTAATGATCAAAAGTAGGCTAGTTTAATTGGCGTTTCTTGTTTTCTCAAGCTACATTTAGGGGAAAGTTTGAAAGAAAATTCCTCATATATTCTCTTAGCTATCTGTTGGAAAAGGAGTCTTAGTTTTTTACTTCATGGCATTCATTTTTGTTTTTTGTTTGATAGGCAAAAATGAGGGGATGGAAAAATCATGAAGTGAATTTACTCCCATATTATTGTCTCAGTGACCTGTGGGAATGTTTTAGTGAGTGGAGTGTATATGGAGTTGGAGTGCCGCTATTGTTGAACGGGAGTGATTCTGTTAAGCAGTACTACGTTCCTTCCCTGTCAGGCATACAATTGTATGTAGATCCACATAGGCCAAGGTGAGCTTCTTACTACCACATCTTCCTAACTGAATTTTCCTCTTCCTGGCTCATAAATTCCTGTAAATATCATAGAGTTGGATTGTATATTTTTATTGTGTCAGACTGCTTATTTAGCCACATGGTGGCGGAGAAAATTCCAGATTCTTATACGTTGCTGGTTCTTATGGCTCTTCTTTATATTGCAATGTTGCAATTACTTGAATTCATTGTTGATATATATAAATGTTTTTGATATTGTTTGGCAACAAGAAACCTTGAATGCACTATTTAAACAACTTGACTGTTTTGATCATGATTGGTTGGCTTTCCTACATTAGATGCATCTATGATTTTGAAGCCTATATTTTGTTAAAATATTCCAGTCTTACAGATTCTTAGTGTTAATTTAACATGTTCTCTAGTTGCCATTTCTTCGACAAGGGAATATGCTTCCCATACTTGATTTCTACTGAATCTTGAAAGTTTATACTTTACACACATAAATTCGCTTGAACTAATGGTTCCTTAATTGTTAACCTCTTTGTTTATAATCCTACATCTGGTTTGGAGAAAGACCACGGCCCTGCTTTGCTTGCCCCTTTACATTATGACATTGTTGTTTGACAGAGGTGTATCTATGACAGTATTCTTGGTAGACATGATCATTGGCTTTGTCCAAATAAATGATTAATTTCCAGCTGCTTCCTCGCACTAATTCTGTGAATAAGGAATATTGGGTTTGTTAAATCTTACTCTGGACACTGGCTGACCAGCTTGCAACTAAGAGCTGCATGCTTGGTATTAGATAATATGTATGAATAAACTGTGGAGCTTTTGACTTGCCTTACTGTTAACTCTGCAAATCTGCCCATGTATTGAATTAATAGGAGGCCTAGTGAGGATAGTGATGCTGAGTCTTCGAGGGAAACTAGTAGTGCTGGAAGTAGTGACTGTGAAACAGAAAGGAGAATGAAAGGTGGTGTTGATGGAGAATGGGGGAAGCACAACTCTGAAAGGAGGAACAGACCTTCTATGAGTTCATCTAGTGACAAAGTGGAGGCTGGCAACTCACCTGGGCTTTTGGTTTTTGAATACTTTGAACAAGAACAACCACATCATCGGAGACCTTTATATGACAAGGCAAGTTCATGTTAGCGCTGATTTAGATTGTTAAATTCTTTCTCTTCAATTATTTGTTTGTCCTGACTTTTGGATGCTTGTGGCACCTTTTTCTGACCCAACAGATTTCAAGTCTCGCATCTCAATTTCCAGAGATCAGGATGTACAGGAGCTGTGATCTATTGCCAGCAAGTTGGATATCGGTGGCTTGGTAGAACATCTTATACTTACTTCTAAGGATTGACTGAGTCTCTTTTCTTTTAAACTTATTGTGCTATGTGTGTTTTGTTATGTTTTTTTTGGTCTAGGTACCCAATCTACAGAATACCTATGGGTCCAACTCTACAAAATCTAGATGCATCTTTCTTGACCTTCCATTATTTGTCGACACATTCTCGAAGTATATCTCTTTCTATCTCATTTACTATCATGGAACATAAAGCCATTTACTAGGCTATATTATGTGCCTTGTTGAGTTAATTTTGTCATTTATTTAACGGCTGTTACAGGTGAAAGTCAGCTGCAGTATCCTGCTTCTGGCAGTAGGAAAATATGCGGTGTTGATGCACCTTCAAAGATCTCTCTACCAGTTTTCGGCCTTGCTTCCTATAAGTTGAGAGGTTCAATTTTGACTCCCAATGGTTCCCAAGAATGGCAGCAAGCAAGCTCACTGTTACAAGTTGCTGACAGTTGGCTGCGCCGTTTACAAGTCCATCTACCTGATTTCCAGTTTTTTGTATCACATAACTCACAGTGGAGATAACAAAGGTACCTTAATTTTCTGTAACCGCTCTTTCGGGTAGTCGCGGAAGTCCAAAGGCTCAGTTGGGGTGATATTTGGTGAAAGATAAGACAGTTTGCTTAAAACCTGCAATGAAACAGCTTGTTTTTCAGCCTTGTCATTCTTATTATGATTCCATAGTTCCCTCATTTAGCAGCAGTGTGCACCAAGATAACAGAATGCTTGTGGTTTCAATGAGGCGCAATAAGGGAAAAGGAGGTCAAGTTTTGCAACTAGATTGCGTCAATTGAAATTCTTAGGTGTCAGAAATGATGGGTTCAAGGCAGTTCTTTTGTCATATTTTCCGGCAGGGTCCAAGAAACTATAATCACCTCACTGGAATTTATGTCACCACTCAATTATTTTGCTGTCTGGCTGGTTCAAGTTCTATGATCTTGGTATGCTTGTGAATCACTAACCAAGCAGCCTTGTTTTTCTGCATCAACATGATTTTTTATGAACATTTTGGAAATTGACGAAAATTTGAATCTGTACTGTATCTGCAGATATACACCCATACCTGTAGTTTTCAGAAAAGGAAATACTAGGTAAATTATCAGTGTTTTCATAAACGTATATTCAGTTTTGTAATTCTGGAATGCTGGTGGTTGTTGTTAATAGTCTCGGCAACCAAGTTATAAGCACTTCCAAAGTTTGTTGCACAACTATTTTGCAGTATAGTTTCTCAAGAACCTTAGTATTGCCGAAATAGAAGTATCTCGTCTCTTTTGGGTCTCTGGTTCAAAAGTTTCGACTTCCACCTTTGGTGGCTTTCTATTTGCCCATATATTGCTTTTGGACAATCTTTTTCTTCCCTAAACTACAACTTGGAAAAGGCAGTGTGCATGTGACTTGCGCAATGGCAGATGGCGATCAATAAAAAAAAAAGGCTAGTAGGCTGATAAACGAAATGAGTCGGTTCCCTTAACAAGCCCAGAAGAAGCAAGTCGCAGCTTCTCAGGCTCCCAGTAGATGGGGCAAAGGCCCGAAGGTCATTGAGTGTATGCTTTTGGTTTGGGCTTTTTATTGGGCCTGAACTTGTAAGAGAGTATTTATAATTCTGGGCTCTAGCTAATCTATAGAAGAAAGTCTAAAACAACCATGAACTTGAAATTGCTGTAACTTCAAAATTGGGATAATCCAATTAGGATTCAAGTTTAGTACGGTCGAGGTTAGCGTCTTATTCCTGCCACGAAGCAATCGCAGCACTATCCTGGAAAACCTTATCCCCAAACTTGTAGAAAACCCAGAATCCCGTCCCCCCGACTTTCCACAATTCGAATGCAATGTATAAAATATTTACTCAATTAATCTGATTTTCCTCTACCTCTACCTCTTCCTCTTCCTTGTCTCTGTTAGACAATCTCTTTTCTTTTCTGGGTAGTTTCCATTTGGTTTTATCATATCCAATTCTTTTTTATATTGAAATTATCAATTCCTTCACAATTCTTGCATTTGGTTTCACCATGTACATTTTTGAATTTTTTATGTTTCTGAAAGTGTCTTGTCTTTACATTGTTCGAGTATGGGTATCCGAACTTGCGGCAATTTGGATCGCCTAAGTACGATATGGACTCCTGAGATGGACCGATAATTTCATTGATCTAATGTTGGAACAGATCAATGAAGGTAATAGGTATGATGATCATGTGTTCAGCAAAACAGCATGGAAGAACATGGGTTCATTGTTCAACGAGAAATTCAAATTTGAATATGACAAAGATGTTCTCAAAAATGGTCACAAAACACTGAGAATTCTGTACAAAGGTGTTAAGAACCTCTTAAATCATAAGGGTTTTACATGGGATGCAACGTGACAAATGGTGCTCGCTGACAATAAAGTTTGTGATAAATATATCAAGGTGCAATTCTTAATTATGTGATAAAAGGATTTAAAACATTTTGGGGTCATACAGTTTTTTCTTTTTCTATTCACAGGTAAACCCAGATTTGCGTCCTTACGGGGTAAAAACTATTCCCTACTATGATGATTTGTGTTTTATATATGGAGATAGGACATGTGGTTAAAGGGGTAATAATTCTATCCTTGATACTACTAAATTTTAATCTGGTATATCTAATTGTTGAAAGGTTTCATTTATTGCTGATCATTTGTTACCATGTGATAGTCAGCCTGAGACATCAGCACAATTGGGTGAGGACAAAACAGGATCAGCCTCTCAGCTAGAAGGTGCCAATGAGGGAGCTGTGAATGAAGATTGTATCTCTGTTCTCCAAGAAGTGAAGGACACGCCAGAGGTTGTGCCTAGTGCAACAATAAACCCACTGTATAGTCGTACTAGGATGGATTGGCAGCCACCAATGGACTGTTTTTTCATTGATTTTATGCTTGAGCAGGTGCAGATAGGGAACCAGATTGGTGGTGTATTTAGTTAGCAGGCATGGATAGAGATGATTGCTTCATTTAATGCGAAATTTGGTTTTAACTATGACATGGACATACTAAAGAATCGCTATAAAACTCTAAGAAGGCAATATAATGTCGTAAAGAATCTTCTTGAAGGGGATGGATTTGCCTGGGATGATGCTCGTCAAATGGTAACAGCTGATGATAGCGTATGGCAAGAGTACATCAAGGTATGCATCTATGTGTAAAACTCAAAACTTAATAGCGAAACAATTCAGTCCTGTTACATAGAACCTTTGCACTAGTTCCTCTAATCCAGCCCATGTCATCCATAAGATGTTCAGTTATCTTTTATCATACCTGAAGTTTTACATAATCTACTTGGAAGCCACATAGAATCAGTGTCACATGTACCTTAGGACTCAGGCAAGACAAAAATCTACCATCAAGAATTCAAGATGTGTTTTATTTTGTTAGGGTAAAGAGGTAAAGTGGAAGATGGTGCCGTCTATTCAATTATATATTTTTTTCATTTTATTTATATATCTATTTGTATAAGCTTTTTGAGAAGTAATGGAGACTTTTGATCTATATTATAACACTCATTTTATTCTATGGGATTTAAAAAGGTTTGATGCACTAACATGCAGGGCCATTCGGATGCACGACAATTCATGACCCGACCAGTGCCGTGCCATATAGACTTGTGTTTGATATGCAGTGATCCAGATCCTGATGAAAGTGACTGCTTTTCCGTTCAATGTTTGGAACCAGAGAATGGGGTTCAAGAAGTGAAGCCTCGGCGAGCGGATAACAGTTCTCAGTCTGCTGCAGCATCAGTTTCCAGTGAAGATGAAATTGGTGATGTGCTTGAGCAAAGACAATTGGGTGTAACCTTAGGTACAAACGTCAATTAGAAAACCAGTTAAATTCTGCAAATTCAAAAAAATCAAGAGGTGAAGACGACAGTATGTCCAGTGCTCTTAGAGAGATGGCAATTGCTGTGTCTTCTTTGACAGAGAAGAATGATGGGAAGTCAAACTCCGTTTCAATAGAGAATGTAATTGCAGCCGTACAGGCATTACCAGACATGGATGAAGACCTTATATTGGATGCATGTGACTTTTTGGAGGATGAAATAAAAGCAAAAACATTTCTGGCATTGGATGTCAAACTCCGCAAGAAGTGGTTGTTAAGGAAGCTTTGTTCTCAGCAGTGAGTTTAATCGAGTTTAATTTTATTCTTCAGCAGATTAAGCTCAGAGTTAGGCAAGAAGTTTTGACTGAATTCATTTAGATTTGTTTCATAGTGAATGTAAATTTTAGTTAGCCGAGCAAAAGTTGTTTGTAAGCAATTTTCGCACGTTATGGCACATTAACGAACAAGTTTGAAGAATCTTATGAAAATGGCTTAGATGTTATATATTCTAACATGTCCAAAATTCTTATGTTCCATCAACATCCATAATTTGTTTGATTTTTTTTTTGGTCAAAGATAATTTGTTTAACATTATTCAACATGCTTATATTTTAAGTTTATTATAGAAACTTCAAAAGAAGCACGATCAGTCAATCAGTCAAAGGAAACCTTTGAATCACAAATTTGAAGAAACATTAAAGAACTATTGCACAGATATTATCAAGGCACCTGCCGTTACTGAAAACATAGTTCAAATTTGTTAGTGCCTATGAAACTTCACATTCCGATCAACTAGCCAATGTAAGGATGAAAGAGGAAGTAAACAAAGCTGATATTGGCGTTATGCACTAATGCTTTAATGACATGAAACATAAAGAGTCGGAACTCTGTTGTGGCCTAATTGATAACATTGACCTGTAAAATAAATTACATTAGATTCCTGAATCTATCATAGCTTTCTCTATTAAAGTATCAGCATGTTCAACACAAGAAAACATCGATGATGGCACGTTTGTTAAAATTTGAAGCAGCGGACCATCAATCGAAGATGGTGGATAACAATAGTCCTTGAACAAACTCGCACATCTTTGCCTTCTCCAAGTTCTCCTTATCTGACAAAGGGGATGAGTGAACATCTCTGTCCACCATAAAACTATCATGAACTTGCATCCGATAAAGGCGAAAAACTTAAGTAATAATCACTACTAGAAAAAAGAAAAAAGTAAAACCATATCCTGATACCATTAAGAGCAGATGGCAACATCACTCTTATATGTTCCACAAGTTGTGAAGCAAATGATATCAATTAGAAATATATAAGATCTACTTGACTATGTGAGCTTAAAACTTGTTATCAGACTTAAACATTAGGTCAAAGATTAAATGGGAGCAAAACCTCAAACACATTGTTTTCATTCTTATTTTCCTGCCAACATTGTTGGTTATTTTTCTAGTCCCACCTTGCCTCAACATATAAGTCATTGTGATTATGGTGTGCAGTCATTTGTTTAAGCTTCAGAATTTAGAAAAACAAAATTTTTCTTTGTCATTCTTATTTTTCATGAACATTTATTTTCTCATGTACAATACCTCTTTACCATTTTTAAAAGAAATAACATAATCATGCTGTTACACCTCAGTTTCCAAAGGATTTAGCTTAGCTCAACCACTGAAGATAACATCTTAAAACATGACAGAATAACTTACTTTTCTAACATGTTCTCATCTGAGCCTTTTACTTCCAAGGACACTTCAGTAGAAGAGGCAGACTGTACACCTTCAGATGAATCAGCTGGAGGTGCATACGAAAGAAATGAAAGCAATGGATCAGGTGCTGTGTTGGAGGAAGAAAGTGAAGACCAGGACCTGGCAAGAAGAGATTGATAATGTGCATCGTCCAAATCTTTTCTCAAGGAAGAAAGAGTTGAATAAGAGTTGCCTTTGCAAAATTTTAATTTGCGGTTACTGTAATCACTGGTCAAGGGACACCATAAAACTCAAAGCATCATCATGATCACACAAAGTTACAAAATAGAAGAGAATTTTTTCAGAGAGATTCAATAAAGAAAGAAGATGTGATGATAAACATTTCAAGCACAATGAAATAATGTAGAACATGAAAATGAGTTGAAAAAAGGAAAAAAAAAAAAACAAAATGAGTAACATCCCCAACTCAAATGAAATAAAAGGATATCTTGTAAATATTCCCATGCTGTGTTGTTATGTGGTCAACCATGTTCATCCCTACCCTCAGAGAACAAACAGGACATACCTGCAATTATAAGCAATACTGATTAATTGATTTTAAGCATCATGCGTGTCTAAAGCGCAATTAAAACTAAGCTATCTAAGTACCCTGATTATTCTGAGATTTGAAACGAATACTTCCTTTGGGTAAGTTCTGCATTGCATTTGTTCTTCTCAAACAGAAGACTTCATATTATGTAATGAGGCATATTTAGGAAAAGTTCTATAAGCTAGAATATGCCCTGACAATGTACAAAGCCTCAATTCAAGCCAACAGACCAAAACATACACAAAAGAGAGAAGGAGAAAGAATATGTTCTGACATCTTAACTTCAATCAATGAAACCAAAGTAGGGAAACCAAAAGGAGCTCTAGAATATTATGAATTAATGTCAGGTTCATAAGAAAAAGGCATAACGGACAAATAATAAAGACAGAATGCCATTCAAAGGGTGAAGGTGAAAACAAATTTTGTCCAGTAGCTCTAGCAATCATCCATGCAGTACCAGCGACAGAAAAAAAAGGGAAAAGATGGATGAAGTCAAAAAACACTTTTATAGCTTCTATGAGTCAGACTGGGTAAACAAGAGCAATTTGAGCCAGACAAAAATGCAAGATGTTAGAAATGTTGGCTAGTAAAGAATCTAACACGTTCATGAACGAGTGACAATAGAGTGATAATACTGAATAAGAAGGGTGGAAACAGAATTGAGGATTTCAGTTCTGATAACATGTATTCATCAATCCAAGTTTTCCAGTAGGATTGCCAAACACCTTCAAATGCCATTCCTCTTCCCCCAAGTGGCAAAGGCAATTCAAGGCATTCTTTTGCTGGGTCAACTTATGCACAGCCAGTAAAAGGTTCCTTCTTTTCTAAACATTATCCACAATTACCAAAGTAAAGCATACCCAGGAAGAGCACAAACATTACCTAAATATCAATTCAAACAATCTTTCCAAAATAACAAACTTTTATGCCAAACAACAAATCTAGAAGGGAAGTGCGTACCCCATAGCCAGCTTCAAGATGATGTTCCTCATCAATATGGCAGCACAATCCAAGTAAATCAAAATCCTCAGAACAATATGGGCAGGGGTATTCTGTCTTCAATTCATCATCTTCTTCAATCTCCTCAAAATCAATACAAAGATCTGCTTCCAAAAACAAGAACACACCATTTCAGTAGCCTTACAAAACCCAGAAATCCAAAACCCAAAACAAAAATAACAAAAGTAGAAAAAAAAAAAACCAAAATGAAAAAAAAAAAAAAAAAAACCACTTTGGGATTTAAGAGTTGACTGATAGCTTCTTGATGAAGCTGAGAAAGCAAAGCTCCAAGTATCATCCTCCATTGAAAATTGATCACGCTCTAAAACTGCGGATGGCTTTGTTTCTAAAAAGGGTAAGAATTTAACAAAGTTGCTTCTTCGATTTTACTTTTTTAAATAATTTTTTTTCCAATTTTTCGTGTCGCTTTCCAGTTAGGAGCAAAGAGCGAGTTAAAAGGAGGAAGCGAATTCGGGGAAAAACACTGGGAAACTTTGTTTGTCGTTGCAGGTTGTAAGGGGAGCTGGATACTTAGCGAACACGATTTCCGACTTTCTGAAATGACCACTAACTCCCGCGTGTTTATCATGAACTACCCTCAACAACCAATGTTATTATGCTGTAAAAACGCGGATTATAATTATTTAGTATTTTAATTACTTTTATTATGTCCATTAAAGTTTGGATTTATTACTGAACCAAACGATTTGAGGTTCGTTTCATTAAAGTGCGAATGCCGACCATGTTAAATTGCCCTTGGGAGTGTGTAAGACCCGTCTGTGAGATTGGATCGGGTCTTAAGGCCCACTTATTGAAATTGCAACGTATTTGTCACGGAAAAAAATGGAAACGTTCTAGTGAAACAGGGCCAATATCCAACTACTGAATCTTGGCCCCGTTTATTGGCTGATTGAGCTTTATTGATGGCATCATCCAGTTCCCGGTTGGCCCAGCTGTACGAATGCGGACAGTACCGTCCGTCTTTGGAAGCTAAATTAGCTTCTGGTGTCGAGAGATCTCGTAATAATTCAAGTCAAAGCTTTTTCCGTCTTCAAGTATTCCCTCCTTCTCTCATTTTCTCATCCCAAAAACCCTCAAAACCCCCAATTTTCCTTCTAAGTCCTACTCCTTTCATTTCTCTTCCGATTCCCAACGACAACCCTAACCGTTTTTTTATTCCAATGGCGACGAGAAACCGGACCCTCCCGTACAAAAAGCACAGGGACGCATTAAAGAGCGTTCGAGCTCCTCTCTCTTCCTCAGCGTCCGGTTCCGGTGGTCCGGTGATTGAAATGGTTAATGCTTCTTTCCGTCACTCCAATCGCTCTTCGTACACTCCCCTCAGCACCGAAGAAGAACCTGGTCCTTCAAGGTAAGTAACTACCTTTCCATTTCTTTTATTTTCTTTTTTTTGTCTTTTCAATCAAAAAATATGTTATGCTTAATAATTACTATCGAATTTCATTTCATTTTATTTTCGTTGCAGCAGTGGTGCGTTTACGGTAGGTTTCCCTCTGGCGTGGGTTGACGATTCGGAAGAAATAGCGGCAAATATTCAACGAGCTAAGGTCAAGATAGCGGAGTTAGCCAAAGCTCATTCCAAGGCTTTAATGCCTTCATTTGGAGACGGCAAAGAAGATCAACGGGCTATTGAGGTTTTAACCAAAGAAATTACTGATCTATTAAGGAAATCTGAAAAGAGATTGCGAAAGTTTTCGAGCAACGGATCTTCCGAGGATTCCAATCTCAGAAAAAATGTGCAGGTAATTGTTAATAATTCTATCATTCTTGAACAATGTTGATTATATTTATCTTCAATCATAGATTATGAGAATTTGGTATGAATTAATCTCTGATTATTTATCCACCGATTTACTTCTTTATTTATTTTTAAATTCCTCTTTGGGCAGCGTTCACTTGCAACAGAACTTCAAAGTCTATCGGTGGACCTGCGGCGAAAACAATCAACTTATTTGAAACGGCTACAGCAGCAAAAAGAGGTTTGTTTGGATTGAGTTTTGGTTTGGTCCATGTTAATCTCTATGAAGCTTTCTGTTACTGTGATTGTTTTATGCCCTGCTTAACTCTGTATGTATATTGTTTTGTGGTGTAGGGACAGGATGGTGTTGAGTTGGAGATGAATTTGAATGAGAACAGATATAGATTGGAAGACAGTGAATTCAGTGATGTGGTATGCCATTTTTTTTTAGTTGTACTTTCGAATTGCAACTGTTTCCATAGGTGAATTGATTTCTATGATTAGGATTTAGGTGTTAGGGATTTCAATTTCTACCGCAAAATCAGTGATGTGGTTGTAGAAATATAGGTCAGATGGATGCCAAACTCAACTGAAGTGTAGATTCGCACATCTGTTTGTAAATGTTTTGGTATATAATGGATTGCAAGTTCCTGAGTCCTTTATGATTCAATTCACCAGTTTTATGTTCTAGTATAAATAACATGATGGGTGACTAATGCAGGGTTTTAATGAGCACCAAATGAGCAAGCTGAAGGAGAGTGAGTTCTCAACTGTAGAAAGGGAGAGAGAGATTGCTCAGGTATCTGGATGCATGTTATTTATTGTTTCAATGGTAGTTCCCTTCTAATGAATATAGTCATTTTGTAGGTTGTCAAATCAGTAAATGAGCTTGCTCAAATCATGAAAGATCTCTCAGTCCTTGTGATAGACCAGGTTTGAGATGCATCTTCATATTATGTTAGTTGTCGTTGATTGAAACTGGCTGATTTATTTATCTAATATCTTTTATCAGGGCACAATTGTTGATCGGATAGATTACAATATCCAAAATGTAGCTACATCAGTCGAGGAGGGCTTCAAACAGCTTCAGAAGGTTCTGTATTTCTGCCTTTCAATGACCCATAATACATGCACACACAGACAAACTTATTCCTTTACATTGGAGCCATCCTGAATCATTTCCCCTTCCAAAACTCCTGGATACCAAAGACCACGTGTCCTCATTTAGTATACAGTTTCTTCTGAACTCAAAATATGTGGTGTGTGCATTAGTTGCTATTGCTGTTCTTAGATTATTTTGGTTTTGGCAAAACTTCAGAGTTTTGTGTAAGACAATCATGGTGCATATATTGAAATTGCAGGCTGAACGAACACAGAAGAAGGGAGGGATGGTGATGTGTGCGACAGTGCTTGTTATTTTATGCTTCATCATGATAGTCCTTTTGATCCTCAAAGAGATATTCTTGTGATCATATTATTGTACGGTACAAACAGCACCTTCGCATCCTACTTTGACATGATTCATCATGTGTATATTCGGATCTGCAATCCACCAATGATGATCCCAAGGATGATCTCTATAGGAATTTTGAAACTCTCAGTGGTTGTGGCTTGTGGGGAATTTTACCATAGTTTTGTATTGCACTTTTTTCTCAGAAGTTTGTGTAGAGAACATTATAGGAAATCTATTCAAATAGGTGCTAGAATATCGATTGTCAAGTTCCTTTGACACTGTAATGAAGTGAGTTTTACTAGTATCAATTCTTTGTGCGAATTTCTCTAACCAACGAAAAAAGCGCAAGGCATACTTGGGTTGTCATGGACTCTTGATATTCAAGTGGCATGATTATGCTGTCCCTGGTTTGATGCAAAACTACATGGTTCTAGCCTTCTAGGATATTATGATTAATCCGTTATCTACACGTTAGACATGAGGGCTTAATCAAGGAAAGTATTTTGCATTCGGACCAAGCCCTGTTTGGATTTGGTCCACCTCTACCTGTAGATATCCTACTATTCGAATCTGGGCCTTCGTCCGGAAATTTTCTAATTCTATAAATTTATAAAGGTTTATTCGGTCTATTTAAAATTTAGTTGAAAAACATTAAAACTTACGCCTTGTTTATCGGATGAACTACTTGAACATTTTGTTACCTCTAACGCTTTAAGGTTCTATCTTTATCTTAGATTCGATGAATAAACGATCGAGTTCATCTCAGGTTTAATTAATAAAGATGAAATAAACTGTCCAGTTCTATATATCTTCATCTACGAAAAATGCAAGAATCCAACCTATGAAAGACATGAGTTGCCGATTGGTAACCAATAACGGGCACTTTTAATTGTTAAATGATCATGTTTATATATTTTCCCCATAATTAATTAACGAATACTTATGTCATCAACCTTTTGATCCAATAATTAAAAGAGTAGTTATGACAAGTTGTAAGATTTGGGTTGAGCCAATTTCCATCACCAAAATAAAAAAAGTAAACGAGTACTTATTTGATCAAGGGTAATAATAATAATAATAATAATAATAATAATAATAATAATAGTAGTAGGTATGTGCTCGTTGAAAATACTTTTAACAAACAAATTATAAAATATTGTGGTAAAAACAGGCACGTGAAACTAAATAAACAAGATCATTGCTCAAGAAATTAAGACCTAAGAAAAAATTAGATGAAAGTGTGAAAAAGGTTTTCAAACAAAAATTTAATAATCATTTAAGTTTTTGATATTTTATTACAATAAATTTAACCTTCAATTTTTTATTTTGGATTAGTTGAGCCTTAAAAATTTATTTTTATTAAATTAAACCTTAAATATTTATTTTTATCGAATTAAGCTTTTGATTATATACAAATTAATATTGATAATTAAATAATTTTTATCTAATAAAGATTCAATTGATAAGAATAAATGTTTAAAAATTTAATTAATTACAATAAAACGATAAAAACTTGAATAATTATTTAATTTTTATTTGAGCTTTTTTTTTTGACATTTTAACCAAAAAAATTGTTACTGATAACTCAGAAATGAGAATAAAAAAAAATTATTAATGATACCTTAATATGAAAGATAAAGACCCTAGATTTTTTCGCTGCTTGAAGAAAGGGTATACCATAGCTTCTTTTCAAACGTTAAAAACGTAGAGCATCTTGATCTTGGGTTAGACTTCAGAAACATCTAGATTTCATCCCCACCTTGTTTATTTAACAAACCAAATCAAACAAACCCTAGACGCTGATTGCCTTACTAAATAGTTTAGAAAGAAAAGCAAACAAAATTCAACCACATAGTTTAAGAAACTAGTTCTAAGGAAAAAATAGAAAAAGAATGGAGCTAGATTATGCTATTATCAAAAGATGTGGAGTGATTGGCCACCGGCATCTTGCTGGTAGTGTTTTATACTGTGTGCTTTTCTTCTATTTCCATTAATTCATTATTGGGGTACAGCTGTTTTGAATAATGGATGAAAAGAATATTCAAAAAACTGTTTTGAAGAAAAGTTGTGCAATTATGTTGTCGGGAATATCAGAATTTTACATCAAAAATTAAGTGAGTTTGAATTTATCTTATATTTTGCATTAAAAATTAAATAAAAGTATAAAAAATTTTATTTTTATAAATAAGATATTTTATTTTTAGTTTGATAATCTTAGAGAATTAAACACCAAAAAAATAGTTTATTAAAGAATGTAATTGAATTTGGAGTTAAGTTTTAAGTAAGTAGTTTTAAGAGACTGTTTTTATTCTAAAAGTCTCACAATTGTAAAGATTTATTTGTTAGTGGATTATGTTTGGAGTAAGTTATTTTAAGTTAATCCGAATCAAATATATTTATGTGTTCTTATTCTTGATTTGAGCTTGTTATTTTGTGTGTGGGTGTTAATTTTCGTCAGGTTTGAAGTTTAAGGTTCGTGAGATTAAGAGATCGTAAAGCAGTGTTTCAAGATGTCTGAAAAATATATGTCTGATATGTCTATGCCTAAGTTTTAGATTTCGTTATTTGATAGAAAGAGTAATTTTATGTTATGATAAAATGTTATTCAAGATCTGTTAGTACAATAAGAGTTGAATCAGACATTAAAGAGTAGTAAACCTGAAAGAATGTCTGATGCTAATTGAAATAAAATTAAAAAAAAAATTGTTAGTATTATTAGATTGACGTTAACTCCAAAAATAAAATACAATATTAAAAAGAATGCTTCGAAAGCTTTTATACGAAGGTATATGAATTGTTGTGCTTAGTTTAGTTTAATTTTATAATCATTGCTATTTTAGCCCTTTTTCTTTAATTTTCTTCAATATATTTTTTTTTGTAGTCATTCATTTTGTTCATTGACAGTTCATTAATTTTTAATGTTTTGATTTTGAATTCAGAAAGCAAATAAAAAGAAAAAAAAAGATTAATGGGTTTGTTTTCTTTTACATTTTTTAATTTTTTTAGATGATGGGGTTAATTTTTACAATTGGTTTTAGAGGAGTTTCTCATAAAATAGAGTAAAACACAGCAGTGCAGCAGTGCTTTTTTCTCACTTTTTTCTTTTGATGGTAAATTAGGGTTTAAGTTTGAATACTGTGAACCAATCACGGGTATATAGAGAAAGAAGTTACTACTTGATTATAATTATTTGTTTTTATATTTGAAATTTCAATGGAAAGACTTCGGCATTAATGGTTACTCATGATTTGATTCTATAATCCTAGATGATTATATTCGTCTCATGATTTTATACTTTGATGTGGTGATTCTCAGTTACCAAGTGTCTATTAATTAGCGAGAGACGCAGTTGCTTTGCTTCGAGAAGACGAAAACAGATTTGATGTTGCCATATGTGATTTACTTATGCCTGATATGGATGGATTTAAGCTTCTTGAGATCATTGGATTAGAGATAGACTTGCCGGTTGTTAGTAAGTAAAGAATTTACAAAAAAAAAAAAAAACAACATATACCAGCGTTTAATTACTTCTATGAACTAAATTTGATTCGAATCCTGTTTATGGTATACAGTGATGTCTTCGGATGATGGAAAAGGAGTTGTTATGAAAGGTATAATCCATGGAGCTCGTGATTATTTGGTGAAACCAGTTCTTATGAAGTGATTAGACTCATTTGGCAGCATGTGGTTCGGAAGAAAAAACGTACCTTGGAGAGTTTCAGCAGCCTGGGAGCATTAATGTTAAAGACAGGTTATTGCTATTAGAACAAGCCAACGATGCTGATGATCAAATGCCTGCGAAAGATAAAGGAAGCCTGCAAAGCTTGAAACGGACAAGAGATGGTGAGGATGAAGATATTGGTGTGGTGAATCCTCTGATGAAGTGACGACTGTTAAGAAACTGAGGATGATTTGGACACGAGCTCCATGACATGTTTGTTGCTGCTGTAAATCAACTAGGACGTGACAGTATGAACTCTCTATATTTGAAAGAAAATTTTGAATCTAATCTTATGTCTGAATAAAACGAGAGAGAACTGCAGGATATCCAACCGAACTGCAGGATATTCAAATTTTTCTTTCAAATATATATTGTTGTTGTTTCTTTAAATTAGAACATTAAACTTTTGTATATGCAGTAATAGTTCAATGCTAAAAATCAGCCTCTAAACCCAAAGGCCAAACACGTATTGGCCCTAAGAAGGCAACTGAAAAAGGAAAAAAAATGAATTTGGAGCAGCTATAATAATAATTTCATCCAACTAATTAAGGCAATACAACAGCTATCGATGCATTAGAAATAAAAGGGCAAGTGTCAGAAAGCCAAAAATGCTGGTTGCTGCACTGATACTGGGAGCTTTGTTAGGAAGAATAGTGGGAAGTGCACACTCCTCTCCGTTAAACCATACTTTGGATGGAAAACCATCCCCTTTTGCCACATTAATACCAGGTGTAGACTTCTTTGTGAACGAGATAACTGATTGCTGAGTACCAGGAACACGGGGATCCTTTTTCGGGTTGGCTCCATTTGCTTCTGCCATAAGATAATTCAAACCTGAACGACCTTGCATGAATATTGTGTTGTTGGAGCCAAGCAGCACACTTCCATTAAAGGTGTAGACTTCTTCAAAGCCTGGTACTGCTTTCTCCAATTGAACGGCTGCGAACCAATCTGCAAAGCTAGTTTCACCCCAGTTAAAAATAGTGATCCTTGCACTCCATCCACCTCTGTAATCTGATAATAAGTGCCAGTTTATGCTAACTCCACAGTTATCTCCACATGGCAATGGATTCGGAACTGCTCGTCGTTTTATTTTAGCCCACTCCAAAGCTTTAGCAGTTCGGTTGTCAAAAGGTATAAGAAGAGCATCAGTTGGTATAAGTAGAGCTGGCTCTCTAGCACTGCAGGTCTGACTTGGGTTGGCGTTACAGCCACATGCACATGTATTGCATGGAATAGCAGAATCATTGAAAAATGCAGAGTATGAGACACAACATCTTGGAACTGTCTCCTTGGACCATGTTATAGTGCAAACTACTTGCCAACTGGCAACTGCCGCTGTTTCTGAAGGCAAACCACTTGGATCAGGGAATCGACTTGGGCTTACTTGCAGTGGAGACCCGCATTCATAATCAGGATTCATAGTGCCATTGATCTTCCAGTTCTGAGGTGGAGCTAGCTCTGTCCTATTCAAGTCTGGTGGCATTTTGTAAACTTGCATTTGAAAAGATGATTTAGACTTGCTTGGATCCATTAAAGGGGGCAGGATAGTCCCATTTCGACAGCAGAAGGGAATTCCCCCAAGAATCGAGTCATTTGCCCTTGTTGGAGGTAGGTCAATAATCGTTGGCCTTCTCTCACAATTCAATGCCTGCGAAAAATCCATATCCTTGTAGTACTGACCTTGGCTGCCAAAAATGCAGTCTGTTGTATCAACAACATAAGGGTAAGCTCCTTTCATGGCATAGATGAATTCCTCCCTCATCCAATCAAAGCTCAATTGCCAATTATCAAGGCGACCAAGAGGGTTATGGTTTGATATTGAAACCTGTGCCAAGTAATTATTATCATATGCCCTGATCACATCATACATGATTATAAGATCACCCTCTTGCCTAGGCAAGAATTCATCATTTAGCCCACCGTTTGAATCAGAGTTTGTATCTTTAATGCAGCATACATGCATCTCATTGTTCCCTAGTGAAAACCATAAAAAATAAACTAATCAATTAATAGAATGCAGATAGATTTCAAACTTTCGATTTCCTATAAAACAGATCAGATAGCTAACAGAAAGTCAAAGGTAACAGTGTCGTACAAATTATTGACAACACACATTTTCTTTAGACTTTTCAAAAATATTATTTCTGAGGGTAAAGTATGTGTTATCCCTGCTCAAAATCATTAACTTCACTTATAAAACAGGTCAAAGTTGAAGTGGATTCATGCATTCATGCCTTACATATTGACTTTTCAACGAAACTTATAGTATTACTAGGTATTATTTTATGCTCCAAAACGATCATTTTCACGATTTAATTAAAAAAAATGTAAATTTCCTAATTGTTTCTCTGTTTCTACACTTGAACCATAGAATTATTGCACGTACTATCTCCAAAAGCAATCTCCTAAAGAATTTCACATAAAATCAATTTCATTAAAAAAAATTAGACCTTGCTTGGTGGCATTATGACAAGAATACCCATCATTAACAAGACTAATATTGAGCGGCATGGGGACAGCCGGAGCTCCAACACCGAACTGTGTACCCACCAATCCGACCCGAACCTCCATTTGTGTCATGTCCCCGGCAGTCTCCACAGCCGATTTAAGGTCACTCATAGGGAACCCAGCAAAAACGGTGCCGTTTCCAACTTCAGCAGGGAGCGGACTCCCATCAGCCAAAACAGCGTTAGAAGCAGAGA
This sequence comes from Durio zibethinus, assembly GCF_002303985.1. The sequence goes on along the minus strand of NW_019167938.1, from coordinate 4,194,625 downwards.
CCAAAAGCTCCTTGTGCTGAAACCCGACAAACGCTCTCCAAGACTTGAGCTCGTGAAGTCCGTTGTTGAGAACAGTTAAAGTGGACTCGAAACGGTACGCTTGGTTGGTTGGGTCGGTGGGAGGGATGCTATTACCTGCGGTATAGGTGTAGGATAAGAATATGCCGTTGCATGAGTCGGAGGCTGGCGCTGGAGCAGGAGCTGGAGATGGAGTTTGGGGTTGAGAAAGTGACGTGTTGAGGAGAGAAACTGAAAGCAAAAAGAAGGTGAAGATGATGAGATGGAGTTTGTCAGCCTGAGCCATTGGGTTGATGGTTTTGTCAGATAAATTGATGAAGGAATTCAAAGGGGGTTTGGTAAGGAGTTGGTTTTGTTAAAGGAGAAGGGTTTTAAAAATTGGAAATGATGAATGGTTGTGGAGTGCCGGCTCTGTTTCTTTCTTCTTCATTGCAACTTTGCTGGCATAAGCAAAGAAAGAGCGAGAACTGGTCTTTTCTCTCGTCTTTGATTTTCTTCTTCTACAATTCTTTTTTTTTAATTTCCCTTTTATTTTCAAAAGAGTTGGTTTTACTTGTTCACTTATTTAAAAAAAAAAAAAAAAGACGACCCAGTTTTTGTTGTAGTTTAACGATAACATTTTATGTCGTAGTCATTTGAAAGTTTTTGTTCAGAGATTTATAAAAAAAATGTTGACATTTCAAAAACAAGACCAGGTAAGGTTCAAATAGAGGAGATGTGGGGGCCCATATGTGACATTTGACATTTCATGCCCACTTTCTTGAATGTGGGCCATTAGGCCTGTTCCTTTCATTTTCTCTAGCCCATTAAATTTTGACCTACTCTTTCTTCGAGCACCTTGCAAATTCTAACAAAACAATCAATCAACAATAAACTATTACAAACAAAAAATAAACATTTTAAGTCATACCATTGTAAAAGTTGTTTGCAGATATAATGTCTTTATTTATGTTTCTACTTTATTAACTTTATTGGAATTAATATAATAATTGCAATATTAGGTTTTGTTGAACCGTAAGAAAATTTGAAGTTTTGCATGGCCTGCGTAGGATGATCATATTCAGTTAATACTCTCTCTATATCTTTCTTGTAAAATGTCAATGTTTTCTTTAATAATAAGGGGCTTGACAACTTTTATGAGATTATTATATTTGAATAACCTTTGAGAAGCTTGAGTTGTGTTGATTGGATTGCAGTCCAATTTAGAAGGAAGAGATGAGCTTGTCCAATTGGGTCAATGTGCCCCCATCTTCTTTGATCTATATTCTTGACAAGGAGGGCTTACCTGCCGCCTTGATATCTGTCCAAATTGGCTCAGATGGTTCTCGCTGGCCTGGAACATGGGCTTCTGCAGAGCCAGACAATTCTAGAGAAGATCATGCCGGGATTATTAAGGAATGTTTCACAATTCAATTTATGGTATTAATGGTTATTACATTTATGTGATTTTCAAATGCTAAATTTGGTCTTCTCTGCTGGCAATGCTCGCTCCACCAAATGTAGTACCAGTTTATGCTGCTGAAGCAAATGGAGAGAACTTGATACAAGGTTGCCTATGCTAGTTTATATGCCTCGTGAGAAACGGCCAGGTCATGATCACAATAAGAAAGCTGGAGCCCTGAATGCTCTGGTTCGAACCAGTGCTATCATGTCAAACGCCCATTCATCCTTAATCTTGACTGTGGTTACTACATTGCAATTCTTTGGCTCTCAGGGAAGGAAAGTGATTTATGCTTGACTGAGGTGGTGGCAGGATCTGGTATGTTCAATTCCCACATATGTTTGAGGGAATTGTCCCGAATGACCGTATGCAAATCATAATGCGTGTTCTTTGATGTGAGCATGAGAGCTCTTGATGGGTTACAGGGTCCAAAGTATATAGATACAGGCTGCATTTTCTGGAAAACTGCCTATTCTGGAGAACTTCTTTCTATAGGTTTAGTCCTCCTCGAGCCACTGATGAGCATCATGGGTAGTTTGGTAGAAGGAAAATCAAGTTATTGTTAAGGAAATCCAAGGTGAAGAAGAAAGCAGAAGATGAGATATTATTGCCAAATAATGGGGAACATAACGATGATGATGAAGCAGATATTGAATCTTTGCTTCTTCCCAAAAGGTTTGGGAACTCTACTTCGCTGGCAGCATCAATCCCTGTTGCTGAATACCAATGAAGGCTGCTTCAGGATTTGCAAGGAAAGGGAATAAAGGTAGACCTGCAGGTTCTCTTGCAGTGCCACGTGAGCCTTTGGATGCTGCAACTGCTGCTGAGGCAACGAGTGTTATCTCTTGCTTCATCGAGGATAAAACTGTGTGGGACGAGTTGGATGGATATATGGCTCCGCAACAGATGTGGCGACTGGTTATAGAATACACAATCGGGGATGAAGATCAATGCAAAACCAAGAGGGATGCATTCCGAAGGACTGCTCCAATCAATTTAACAGACAGGCTGCACCGAGTCCTTCGCTGGGCAACTGGTTCTGTTGAGATATTCTTTTCGACGAACAATGCACTATTTGTTAGTCGTCTCATGAAATTCTTGCAAAGAGTAGTATATTCCAATGTGGGAATGTACCCTTTATCTTCTATGTTTCTCCTAGTCTACTGCATTTTCCCAGCAGTTTCTTTATTCTCTGTGCAGTTCATAGTGCAATCTCTCAGTGTGACCTTCCTGAAATTCTTGTTGGATATCACAATCACCTTGTGCCTGCTTGCTATCCTTGAAATCAAATATTTGATTGGTGGAACCAGTGCCTATCCTGCAGCTATGCTACAAGGACTCTTAAATGATATATCAGGAGTTGACATCTCATTTACATTAACTTCAAATATGCCACCCCAGAGGACGGAGATGACGAGTTTGCTGAGCTATATGTCGTAGAATGGAGCTTCCTAATGGTTCCTCCAATCACAATTATGATGGTAAACTTTATTGCAATCGTAGTGGGTATAGCAAGAACCATCTACAGTACCTTTCCACGGTGGAGCAAGCTTCTCGGTGGGATGTTCTTCGGCTTCTGGGTCCTCTGCCATCTCTATCCATTTGCAAAGGGTTTGATGGGAAGGAGGGGAAAAGTAGCAGCCATTGTTTTTGTGTGGTCTGGCTTGCTCTCCATCATTATTTCCTTGCTTTGGGTGCATTTAAGTCCCCCATCTGGAAGGTAGGATCACATTAAGTTCCAGTTCCCTTTATTTATTTCTGCTATAGGCTGCTCAGCAACACAAAAGCATGAAATTTCTCAACTTCATTCTGTAGCTTTATTTTCTGTCTTTCCACCTTGAATGAAATTTGGTTTGAGATTTGTTGATTTTGATACTTTCTATACAATTGAAATGGAACATACCTATCATCTGACATTCTAAATTTGCAGTAATAGCTTCTTCTTCTTCTTCTTGTTCATATATACAATTTCTATGCTTTTAGAATCGGTTCAAGATAGTATAAGAGTCTCAACGACAGGTGGTAGCTTTTTCAGCCATATGATAGAACCCGGTAGATTAAGATGGAACTTGAAGGAATTTTTTATAATCGAATTCCAGTTTCTATTAGTCCAGAACAGTTTATACAATAATGTGGGAAGCTTGATTAGCTGTCACCAAATTACTGTATGTTGGGGTTGACTAAGTGGAGGCGGAATTGATTGCTTTGCTGCTGCAGTAATTGGTGACTCTCCCCCAAAAAATTTAACAATTCTTAGGTCTTGAAAATTTCTTTGGGTAAATAAAACAGTTTGGGATTTGTCAACATAATGCAGGGGTAAACAAAACAAAAGTAGTTACATTGTCAGATCATCTCTATTATAACATGGCAAATTATGAGCTAACTTAATAAAGCATAATTAACGTCACTAGTTCATTGAGCTTCCAATGGGCTCTTATCTTTGGAGTCAGAATATTATAAATCAATGATATTAAATTTTTAGAAGATGACCAAATTATTCTAAAAAGAAGAAGAATCTTGTTTTTCTTGTTTTTCTTTTTTTCTTTTTTTTTGGGGGGGGAGGGGGAGATAATTGAGTTTTTAAGTACTGACGAATGTGACATCGTAGCGTCTAAATAAGCTGAGCAAGGGCTGCTTTCGGAAGAAAAAGACACCTTTTAGCATTTTAAACCTACTATACATTAAAATCCAAGACAACGAAATTCCTTTAAACTCTTTGCCCAGGACTCAGTCATTACTATTTTCTGTAGCTTATGAGGTGGGGAGAAAAAGATTGGAGGTCACTTAGATAAAGATATTAAATTTCAGCTTAATACTTTGTTCCTATACTAAAAAAACTAAAATAAAAAAATTGCCTGTTGTTTTGGTGCATTTTGTCGGTGCCACTTTGAAAATTTTCTCTGGGGAATATGCGGTCGAAATTGCCACCGAAACTGTAGAGGAGGTGGCGTAGACAGTCAATGACACCCCTTTCTTCGCGTTGGCTTGTTGTTTGTTGCTTTTTGGACCCAAGCAAAGAAACTTTTATCTATTGCTTTGAGTCCTTGGTAAGTCTTAAACCAAACACCACTTATTAGATTCGGGTAAGATGACTAGTTCAAGTTTATTCCTCCATTCGATTCGCATATGATGTTTGGGTACAAAACACAGCTATTAGATAAGCCCCACTAGATTGAAGCAGGAGCCTTTGATTCGAGAATAGCCAGGAAAGTTTGGGATTGTAGCACTGGGGGTGGTGAACCAATGATCGTTGATGGTTACCATTTTACCCCGCGTATTAACCGAGCGGCCGTTTCTAGCTGTACAGGTTCTCAATGCCTTCAACACCCATTTCATACCCAGCTTTTTTCTTCTTTTGTGGTCTTTCCTCACATGCCACAATCAGCTGATAAAATAGTTTTAGAACCAGAAACCGAACATACCTCTCTGCTTTTAACCTTTCCATGGGGAAAGAAAAGTCTGAACAGAAGATTTCCAAGAACCCCAAAATTTTCAGTCATCGTTTGCGTAACACGCAAAACTTGATTTGATCTACTTGATTCCAATTGCTAAAGCGACTAATATCAGGCAGCCATGAAAATCATTGTCAACATTTTGTAGATAGTTGGTGTTGTTGATATGCACATGGAATAAAAGGGATAGTTTTGTAGCAACACAAAGAAGACCACGCAACGTAGTTTGAAGGTTCCTCAGACAAGCTTTATGTCAGTAAATTATTTCGTGCCGTTCCCAGCAGATCCTTCCATAAGAAAGAAATGCGCGGACTCCCACTGGGCTCTGGGGACCAATTGATTGCGATGGATTTAGGGGTGCGTACATCTCTTGTACCTGCTAAGACACATTCTAAAGCCTTGTAATCTTTTGGCATTCCGGGGAAATGATCTCCTCTTCATAAAATTGGGAATTTAGAAAACAAAAAATTAAATAAAAATAACAATAAAGAAAATAAAAATCTGCATGTATCACATTATCAGCCAGCAATTCCATCCACATGAAAAATAACGTACTCCAAGTACCCAAGGTGTAAAGGGAAAGTTCGTCTGAATCCATGTCTCTTAGGCACACATGAAATCAAATAGTAATAACTTTTCACCTATATTTATGCAATAATAATTAATTAAATTATGTAAAGCCATATTAAGTCAAGGGTTTTCTACATGAATCTCGGTCGACTTGTGGAGTCACCGACTTACCTGCTCGCCTCTCCTTCTATATGAATCTAACCTCACCAAATGATTAAAAGCAACTGGATTAGGATTTGATTACAATAATTGAGATCGAGAGCTGTCAGCGTCAGATCGATCTTTTTATGATTTCACCACCAAAAATCAATGTAGGCCCAGGCAGCAGATGTTACCATATCCACGTTAAATTTTATTTTAATTATAACCTTTTTTTCATAGTGGTTAAAGAAAAGACCAGCTACGAAACAAGCAGCCGCAAGTAGGTTGAAGCCACATAGCCAGTTAGCCACAATATTCAGCTTGACATTAACACGATGAACCCAAAAGGAACAAATCATACGGTGCTGAGTAACCGTAATACGGCTAGTTGATTCTACATTGCATCAATGGCCACGTGTGATGCTAGGGCGAAAGGTATCGGTCCCCATTCCAACTTTGGACATTTCCTACCCTACTATGACATCTTGGTCCCACTTTCGCTGCCACCATTCTAGTTTAATCGCTCGATTTCTTAAGCTTCATTTACACAATCGCCCATTATTAATCATTACTACTATAATTTATTTGGTGGATAAAATATTAATAATAGAAAGTATGTATCACTTTATTTAGAGTAAAAAAATACAAATTACCAGAAAATACACATACAAATCTGACGCCAAAGAGAGAATATGTGACAGCCACCTAAAAGTGTGCAAAGGAACAGTGTGGGAGGTAGTTCACAAGTCTTCCGCCGCTGCCACCAGAGCACAAAATCACCAAAAAGAAACAAATTTACAGCCCCATGAACTAAGCAGGGGGCTATCCAAACCTCTTTTAGATTCGTCCAATGCCTAAATTAGTTCTCCAGCCGGCACCGCAACGCACCCCCACCTCAATTAGGTCCCTTTTTGGCCACCATCGGACATGGACAACCAACTGGTAAATTAAAAGATCACATGCCCTTTACCACTCCATCCAAGTCCACTTCTTTGCTCATTGCACTCCACCTACAACAATATAAATTTGGCTGATTCATTTTTCTGAATTTTCGTCTCTAAATTTCAATTTGGTAAATGAGGTGAGGTGGTGTATATCTTTAGAAAAGCAAGCATGCACGTACTCATACTCAATAGAGCTATGCACCTTTTCTAAGTGACCTACCTAAAAACACTGCATCACATTTTTGTCAAAATGGCCTACCAGCGTCTAACAAAGAAAATCAATGTGATCCTGCGATCCGATCCCCGCCGCACAAACGGCATTTAAGGAAACGAAGATGACAGAGCAGAGATCATGTTAAAGATTATTGGGAAGAATAAGAAACTCCTAAAGAACAGAACGAGTAGACCGACACCAGCAGGAAGCCATTAATCTAATTTATGTTCTTGCCAGGTGCTTGTAATTGTAAATACAACAATTTTTCTTAGAAGTACAATTTGGTCATTTTAATATTTTTCCACCTCGATGCCACTATTACCGCGTGGACTGCTTCCACGGAAAGGATAAACTTTTGTTTGTGTCTGGACCTAGAAAGCAACTGAAACTCTAAAACTACCGTTTTTAATCTAACGCACAACTCCTTGAAACACACTCCGAAAAAGAGTTTATGCAAACTTGAATATCTGCTGTTCTTTTTTTTTTTTTTCTAATTTTATCTTCAGAACAATAGAATACAAATGGAATGAGAAATGAATTTAATAAAATAAAAAAGTGAAGAAAAAAAATCAGTAGGTCACAATCATAGTAAAGAAGACGACGCAAAATAATGAAGAGAAAATCGTAAAATGAAAAACAAAAATAATAAAATAAGTGACAAAAAAAAAACAATCCTGGTAGGAATTTACCGGCGACTATTCCTGCTGTGATTTCAATGTGAGTGTCCGTACAAGTCATAAGGCGCCCATAATGCGTCGAGTGGACACGGCCGTTTCGAATCAAGCCTAAGCCATGGCTTACCGCTACCGGACCAATGCAACAGGCTAACCGGACCCGGATGCAAGTCTCGACAACTTCCCCTCACATTGTCCCCACCCAACCCATGCTGGTTCCACCTATGCTCAATGGGCGCCACGCGTCCCCCAAAAACCAGCAAGAACGGCGGCAACGAACCAAGCTCGTAGATCCGGCAACTTTTCTGGATCTCCATCCACCTTTCGATCCGTTTCGTGTACCCGACCCGCCTCCATTTCACCAGATCTATCACCATCACCCCTGTGTTAAAATAGCATGGCTTCCTCCCTTTGAATGTCCCCGAAAACCGTTCGTCCGACCAGAAACTGCCCGTGAAATATTTTGTGAAGTTGGCATGGCAATATTCCGGAGCCCCGATTGTTCGCGAACTGAGGTTTGTACTCCACAGCTTAGAGATGTCGTCAACAACGACTAGATCAGAGTCCAAATAAATCACTCTCCGTACGCAAGGCTCTAGCAGATCCGCTATGTAATTTCTAGCATAATTTAACGGCTGTTCAAGCGCTTGCCTAACAGAAGACGATATCAAGTTCCGTACAATATCAGGATCGAAATAATAAACCCTGAACTTCAATTGAGGGAACGTGGACCGAACTAGGGTTTCCAGATTGGTCTCCGAGACTAGGAAATGGAAGAAAACGTTCTCCGGACACAATGAATGCTGGAGAATGGAGTTAACGGCTGCGATTGAGCCACGGAGGTACTCAACATCGAGAGTAATAGCCACATGGACTAAAGAAGGATCGCAGACGCCGGTGATTTTGTGGTCGGTGAAGCCACATTCGTCGGCATTGCGAAATTCGGAGGATTTTCGAAAAGAGAATCGGTCCACCAGTGAGTGTGGTGACGTGGACACCTGATATGACGGTAAACGGAGGTAACTGTCGAGATGAGAGGATCTAATGGCTTCAGCTGGAGGAAATGACTGGAGTGAAGGAGAGAGAACAATCATCACCATTGCAGCTGAAAAGAACCCTGAAAATCGCATTATCCAAAGCATCTTGATACCGTAAATCCCTCTCCTCTTCTTTTTTTTAGATTTGAAATCGAACCGTTCTGCTAAGATTAAAGAGAGGGAGGATCGGAAGAATGATAGGGTTCCTTTTAGTTCCGCCAGAGTTCAAAAGGGCAAAATGAATAAATATGGAGTAAAGAAGCGAAGTTCAGAATCAATTTTTTTTTTCTTCTTTTGGCGCTGTATCAAAGTGGAATTTGCCGTGGGAACGAAGCCAACTTTGTTAGGAAAGAAACATCAGGAAGGAATCGGTGGAAAATGAACCACAGCGTAGAATTAGGGGGCCCGATGCTACGTTGGGCCGCCGGCCTAACGCTCTCACTTCCTTCAGTTCTTCCCCTCTCCGTCTCCTTCTCTTTCTCTTTAAGAGAAGCTGATGGTAACAGAACAGAGATAAGAGGCAGAGACTAGAGATAAAATAGCTTCTTTGAAGAGTTTTTTTATTAATTTATTTTTTCAAGGTTAAACATAATTAAAATTTTTATGGTAAAGAGTATCCAATAAGATAAAAGATTTATATGATTAATATATATATATTTTTATCATTAAAAGTTTAGAAATAGATAAATTATTTAATTTTTAGATTAAAATAAAATTTATCGTATTTAATAATTTAAAAAAAATAATTATAAATTATATATTTAAAATAATTTTAATAAATAATCACTAATAAATTTTAAATATAAAATTTCTTCATCGAAAAAATAATTTTAATAAATTATTTATTGATTATATATATTTACAATGCTTAACAGGTACATTTTGTACGTTGTTTTTGTATGCGTCACTCGTTTCCTCTTTTGGTGTTTAATCATCGTTTTATATTCTTCAATTTAAAATCATAAAAAAAATATTAACCAAAATGTTTCGGGTCTGATCCGAACCCAACTCATTGTCTTTAGTTTATAATCCGATTGGTCTCATTCTCTTTTTCGGCAACGAAGCACATCATATTAATTTGGTTAAAATGACTTATAGATCTTTATTATTTTTATTTTTAAGAATTTAATTTTTTTAATATTATTTAAATTTTTTTAATTTTTTAATATTATTTTTTAAAAATTTTAATTTAATCATTAACATATACAAGAATTAAATTTCTTAAAAAATAATATTATAGAAATTAAAATTTTTAAACATAGTATTATAAAAACAAAATTTTTAAAATAGTAATATAAAAACTAAATTCTTAAAAATCAAAAAAATAAAAACTCATTACACATTTTAACTGATTACTTTAACAGAGTTTGTTGTCGGTTTGGCATCGTTGTTTTACATCTGAAAGAACTTATCATTATCAGTGGCCATGTACATATTTTTTGTGACCTGAACTTTGGTTTCAAAGTAAAAAAGGTTTTTATTTTTTAGGGGAAATATACAAATAATTATGAGAGGCATGTAGGTCTGATTTTGATATTGAATTTGGCTTACTGAGATTGTCATAATAAAATGTTGCTAGTAATCTCTAGATGCAATTGGTTGTAAGTGTGGCGATGGAGAAAAGAGATTTTTGGTATAATATGTATTATTGTGGTTTTTGATGTGTGGATTGATGTAATGATATTAGGATGTTACTGAACATGGATCAATGACCATATATATCTAATCTATCACAAGTAATGGCAGCTGTACTGATTGAGAAAGAGCTATGTCTTATTCATAAAAACCAATTATTATAATTGAAATGCCCTTTTTATACTTTTCTTTAGGACCTAATCTGCCATTCGTACAAACTAACAAATTGTCGATTGTGCCATGTAATACAAATTCGGGTTTACGTTTGTATGATATGTAAAAATATTTGATATAGAATGATAAATAGATACGAAAATAAAAATTTTATATTATATTTATTTTATATTTAAAAATAGATAAAATTATCAAAAAGATTAATTGATTTTTTTATATAAATTGATCTAATTTTTTTTAAATAAAAAATATTCTTTTTAATTAATTAAATTAAATTTACATATTTTATTATATATTTAAAAATTATATCAATAATTTAAATTATATAATTAAAAATAATTTTAATCAATAAATAAATTATTTTATTTTAATCTTTACATATATAAAATATAAAATAAAATAATATTATTTAAATTTATTTTATATATAATATTATTTTATTTTATTTTATTATATTTGTATATTAAATACATTATATATATATATATGAAGTAATATTTTCCCATCGTTCCTATTGGAAAGGCCTTTGGCATGTGACATATGTTTCCCATAGTCGACCGTGAGCCAGTAATCATAACAATTGGTACAGCACCGCATTCCCGCACTTTACCTTTTTTTTTGCCCCAAATAATACGGATCAAAATAAAAAAATAAAAAATAAAATCAAACACAAGGGTAAATGATTTATTAATAAGAGAAATTATCATTAATACTGAGAGTGAGTGGTGTGATCACTTTAAAATAGTAAGATTAATTGATCTCATTAAATTTTTAAAAATTAAATAATATATGTAATTAATATAAAAAATTAATATTTTACCCGACATCTCTAAAATTTATTAAAAAGGGTCTAAAATAAATTTCATCTTCATTTATGCATATATTTTAATTTCAAAATCCTAATAATTTTCATTCACTATAAGTATAAATTTAACTCATGAGTTCCAAAAATTTTGTAGCATCTACTTCTATTGATTTTTTATTAATCACATATTTTGTCTTATTTTAATTTTGATTTTTTACTTATTTTTATTGAAATTCTTTCTTCATTTTATTGTATCATATTTATCAGCTATAGTTTTGTTCCTTATGAGTTTGATATAATTTATAAATGATTGGTTTAATGTATTTGATAAAATAATATTTTATACATAATAAGTTTATTCAATTTTACAAATTTAATCTCAAAAAAATAAAAATATTGTATCATCTATCTATTTGCATTATTATTTAACATTCTAAATGCATGATAGTAAATATAAAAAATATATTTTTTGTGTAGCACAAATAATAAAAACTATTGAAATAAATTTTTGTTATGGATAAATCGAAAGAAAAAATGTATTCATTTAAAAATGATATTATATTATGCAGTATTTATTTTATATTGTGCAACTTAATATTATATTAAGTAACAAAATATTATAAATAAAAAATAAAATTATAGAATTGACCTCACTAACAAAAATTTTTATTAAGTCATAATAAAATTTTTTTTAATTTTATAAGTGAGATTAATAAGATAATAAATATTTTATTGTGTATATTTGAAAAAAATAATTAAAAATATAGCATATGTTATTTTATTAATTTGATTTATGAAATAAAAAAATTATTGACAGTATATTAAATAATTTATTTTATTATATTCAATATTGATAATTGGGGATGTTTGATTTATTAATTAATTGACATTATTGTCCTTGATGGATCGGGTCCCGCCGAATCTATGGACCCCATCCAACTGTTCTTTGTCACATTTAACATGCAGATATAAAAATCTAAAATTACACGAAAACCGATATGGTTAAAAAGGCCAAGATGAACAAAGAAATCCAGTGGGCACTGACTTCTTCCGTCAGAAAAAACCAGAGGCCTTGTCTCCAGAGTAGCATTTGGACCAATAAAATACAGCCACGTGTCTTGATTAAGGGAAAGTATGGTCATATCCTCGTTGAGGGTGCACCGGTGCCAGTAGGAGTTACCGGACACGGTGCTGCCCACCACATCTCTGCCTGTGGTGCCAGCCAGAACAATTCAGCACGATTATTGTGCTTTGTGAAGCGTGTCCATCGGTCAGCTCATCGCAGTCCGTACAACTTAAAGTCTTTTAACAGGCTTTGCTTTCCCCAGCCTGGAGGCCACTTAAACTTTACCAGAAATTATTACTATACGAATCGGGTTTCCAACATATGGATTCAAAGATCTTAATCTAAGAAAACCGTACCCGATTGTTAATAGCATTATGGCCATCATTACGAGAGAAAAAATTAAAAAAATAAAAAATTAATTTAAAATTATAATATTTGATTTTATTTGAATCAATTTTTTTTATTTACATTAAATTTAAATATTAAATATATATATTATGTTTGAATTAAATTTTGAATTTAAAATTTAAAAATAAAAAATTGAATTGAATTAAATTGAAAGAATATATATTTTAAATTTTAATCAAATAAAAATATTTATTTATACTTAAATATATTAAAATTATCTTAAAATAATATATATAAATAAAAAATTAAATTTAAAAAATTATTAAATCAAACTAAATTAATAAAATTCGATTCAATTTAAATATTATAGATATTGAAATCAAATTTAAAGCAAAATTTAAAAATTTATAATTATATATATTACTAATAAAAATTAAATCGAAATTGATCACATCTAAATTTCATCGCCGGTATCTAGTGGGGGTAGACTCACTGGATTATGGATTAACGGTTCAAATAGACCTGCAATATTGAGGCGTGTCTCACTCCTGGACCCACTTATGTATCCAATTGGGTAACAATTTCACCAAAATAATAAAAATATATATACGCATGCCTTTTTTTAATAATTTAAGCTGCAATGATTGAACTTTGTTAGCTCAAACTAAAAGTTTAATATTTTATAAGATATTACATGCTAATTATAAACAAAATATTTTTATTTTTTTACAAAATATACTTAATTAAACATGTAAACACGCTATGAGAATAATAAGCACTTAAAATTTTTACCATAATCTCGTTAATAAAATTAATGTTCAAGTCAAAATTGATGTTCTAAAATTAAATGTTTCAAAATATTTTCGAAATTTATAAAAGAATTTATAGTCTATTATTCTCAAACAAATATAAAAACACATTTATAATAAAAGCATTCCAATGGCAACTTAAAGTTTCTATTTAATTTTTATTTTACTTTTATCAATTTAAAAAACTCAAATATAACAATTTGATATACACTTTAAGAAAAAAAATAGGACAGCAAATAAGATGAGTGATTTAATCGTATGGCAAAAGAAAATTATTATTTTAATCTTATTAGGTAGTATGATATGTCGATGCTCTTATTAACGTGTTACCTATTTCATCCCTCAAAATAATCAATATGTATATTTACAATAACAATGAAAGAAACAATAATTTTTATCATTTATAAAAATATATTTTTTGTTTTACATTTAATCTTATAAACAATTAATATTTTTATAATAAAAATAATTATTCTCTAATTATAATCTTTACATATATCAAAGATTAAATTATAAGATGATATTATTTAATTTAATTTACTTTTGGTTTTAGTTTATTTTATTTTTTCCATTATCCTACTCCAAAAACAAGTACGTATATTTGCTACTAATAATAAGCTAATAACCTTAACAAGTTGCAAGGCTTTGAAAGGGCAACAAGGCATTCTTTTAATCTCATTTTGTGTGTTCATATTTAAATTTTTATAAAGTAATTTAATTTTGATAATTACTTTTAATATTATTATATTAAATTAAAATTTAAAAATACGTTTTAATGGTTTTGAAATTTAAACTTTACAAATATTATTTTATAATTTTATAAAAAATAAAAATTTATTGTTGAATTCATTTGATCCAAAAATAAATAATAGATAAATATAATAAGACTAAAGGTCTAGGTCCAGATATTTGTTTGTGTCACCATAAATGTGCCGTTCGTGTTCTAAACATCTCAGTTGAGTTTTGCTTTGCAACTTTATAAACTGACTTTATTTATGGAACACATTTTGTTCCTAAAAGCTGTTTCTAGTTGACAAAGTTTGCAATCAGATAATGACTTGAACATTGTATCTGATTTAGAGTTGCATGTCATTTCTCCATCATCATTCACGCGCCTGTAATATAAGTACGACCACACATCTCAATTCTCACAGCTGTAATCTCTGCACTTTATAACGTGTAAGCTTCAGCTATGTCATTCACATGGAAAAGAAAGCTTATTAGAGAAGGTTTATAACAACACGTAACATGAATCGTCATCGTCATGCTTCCACCTGCATTTTGACTATTTTATTTTATAATTCAAATATATGATCAGTTCATAATTCTAAACTTATTTGCCTAACAAGTAAATTATGCTGTCATTACATATAGTGTCATGTTTGATTAATTATTATTAAATTTTAAATTTAATAGTCTTAAGCATGATACAAAAATAATAAAAAATATTATTTATAATTTTATCATTTTTGTATTTACATAAATTTAATATAATAAATTTTTATATTTTATTTATATTTAAAACAAATATAACATAAATAAATAAATTATCAAATCTATTAATTAAATAAAATAACAACTTTGTTTTATAAAATTTTTCTTTTGGGGCAACTGTTCGAAACTTGGTTATTAGGTTAAGCGGCAGCCCCGAAAATGTATGAGGGGTGATAGGCGAAACCGCCTGCATACTTAAAACAGTAGAAAAATGAAATGGGGCTAGGCAAGAACAAGGAAACGAAGGCGTAACTGCAAAGACTTTTCATCCCAGTGCATTAATTTAAGTTTGGTCAACTTTATGAAACCTCAATAAATAGAGAGTTAAACTTCGAGGAAAGCAGTCGGCTCTCTAGAAACAGAGCCTGATTGACCGAGACAGAGTCAGCTTTTAACATTGCAAATTGTTTTTTTTTTTTTCCTTAGAGAAATCTAGAAATTAACGCAAAGTGTGCCTGCGGCAGTATTTCAATGGAGCGATGGCGTCAGATTTAATAGACGTTAATCGGGTTAGCCGTTGGAACTAAGCAGTCATTTTAGGTTGACTTTAGAAACAGAGCCAGCCCCTCTTTCTTTCAAACCTGAAATTTCATAGGTTGCTTTTATGTCATAGCCGTTGGGATGGTCGTACCAATGGTGGCTGGTGCCTTCTCCCGTAAGGTTTCGACTTAGTCTTCCATTTAAACAGTCGTTTTTACGTCAAAATAAAATTTAAAGCTTTTTTAAATTGTTTGAAATCATTAATAATCACTTCTAATTTTACAAAAGGGAAATTTAGATTTCATCCGACTAAAGGTCATGATCGTGAACTTAATCATACATTTCTTACACAAAAAAAAAAGAAGAAGCTTGGTCTCTGGTTAGGGATCTAGTTTTGGACGGTTAGATATTCTTGTTTGATGGACGGAAATGAAAAAAAAAAAAATTGGAGGTTTTCTCATAAATATATACTAATGCTAGTAACAGAGTTTGGTGTTAGATTTGGACTTGAAATTGGCAAATTTGCTGACCAAATGCTAGGAAATAGACTTCTGCGAGGCTGTTCGATTAAATATTGGTGCGAATTACATATCCAAAAGCAAGCGAACAAACAAATCATGATATATAAGCATAAAAATATTGGGTTTTTATCTTAAAAATCTGATTGTTGTTAACCTGTCTTCGTTGATATCAAACATACTCCAAATTATACTAATATTGCATTTGTTAATATAAAAATATTTATTTATATAAATGAATTCTAATGGAATTTTTTTATAAAAAAATTAAAGTTGTTAGAAATTTTAAATTTTAAAATTATTGAATGCATCTCTTAAAAAATTATATGAATAAGTTTAATTAAATTTTAAATTCAAGACTTTCACTTTGCAAAGTTGCGAAAGTTCAATGAAAAGAATGTTTAGACTTGGGGCAGGGGGGGTTGGTAAAAATATAATAATAAAGGTTTTGTGATTGAAGAATTTGTCTCTTATTTTAGGTTAAAGGAGAGATGAACAGAAACAGATTCTGTAATCAATCAAATTAACCGTGTAAAATTTCCAACAGTAAACGAAGTATGCCATTATACTCGAAACAAAGTGGGGGATAAAGGAAAAAACTTGTTGCAATGGCTAAGTGAATCAGATTGAATGACTGATCCGTTCGTGTGACACAATTATTATATTGATGGAGGGAAAAAAATGTTGTGGACTTGAGAAACATGCAAGTGATGCTATTTTTCTTGCTTGTGCTGCACTGCATGTTAGAAAAATGAGAGTTAGGGAAACGACATGGAAAGTGATTCTAAAAGCAAAGCATAGTAGACTTCCTAGTGCTTAGAAGTAAAGAGCACAACATGCTTTTAATGGAAAGCAAATAACACGATTCCTCTATATTATGTTTAACAGATATAATAACAAACTAAGTGGGTTTTGCATTTTGGCATTTTTTTTAGGCATCCGAGATTATTTTTAGGGGAGTATTTCATTTATAATTATGTAGTATAATTAATAAATCATAATTTAGAATTTTATATTGAACTCAAACCTATAAATGATAAACTTCTGACCATTTTAGAACTATAGTAAAAAAAATTATAATTCATATGCTCCCTGTTTTTACAGGCAAAGAATCCACTTTTTGGGTCTTACATTTATTTCATGATTTTGAAACTTTGGGCTTAATTCCTTATAGTAATTCGACAAGTTTTGATATTTTCCGAAGAATTTGACTCTGTTTCCTCTTGCTCCCGAAGTCAATTGAAAATTTGTCGATGAAACATGGGTTGGGCAAAGACTGAAACTTACGATCCAACAAAATTTTAAATTCGGCCTTATATTTAATGGGCTGTTAAATAATCTGGACCACAATCCCAGACTACTAGGTTGGTTTTAATTTTGGATATCCAACATAGACCTCAATGTCCTAATCTATATGAATTTGGGTTGGACTCGATCATTCTTTTTGTTTTTGGTGCTTATAATTATTCTCTTTGATAATATTAATAGTTTAAGAATTATATTTGATTCATTTTCATTGTATAAATATTATATATTATTAGTGAATCAGACGATAATATTTTATTATCATAATATTTTATTAATATATAAATATCAATTTGTAAAATAAATATAAAATTTTTTTAAAAAAACTTATTTATTAATAAAATATATAAAGTTTATATATTTTATATATAAATTTTATACATTGATAGTGCATAAAACATAAACCCATATTTTAATACCAAATTTCACTCCTCAATATTCTAATAAAAGAAAGTGCAATAAGTTATAATTAATGTCAAATTTCATTAAATTCATAAGCTAAAATTTTTTGGCCAATAAACTGATAAGATAATTAATTAAGCTCTTTTATGTAGACATCGATCATAACCAAGAAACTGACGACGACCTGATTTAATTAGTTGTTTAAGGTCACGAAGGTGCCTTCGTAGCTTCATTGCATTATAAAAAGGCCACAGATATAATATATAACAGAAAATAGCAATAATTATAAAGACATGAAAGGGGTGGTCCTTCTTTATTATTATTTTTTTGTTGACTAAGATGGGTAAAAGTCAAGTGTATGAATTTTCCATGCATTTCTAGTCGTAAAAATAATTCCATTTTATCCCATGGTCAGATTTATACGTTTAAAAGAGTAGAAATGTTGTCAGTATGTGTGACTTTTTTTTTGGTTTTATCCAAACATATAGCAAAAAAATGAAACGAAAGTTATTATAAAATAAAAATTGACAGTTACTTTGATAGGTTGACAGAAAATGATGTGGAATTAAAGAATCTTAGCAATCTTAAGGACTTCCAGTCTTGATGCCCTCTTAAGAAGAGAGTACGAAACTCAATTAACTATGGTACCTGACCTGAGTTGTTGCGCATTTATGTAGGGCAGATTGTCTCTAGAAGCCAGGCCCCAGGGGCAAATACATCATCCATGAGGTAACATTACATCAAAAAAATGAATTGCTTAAGACAGTCTTTGGTTGCAAGGAAGTTGAAAGATTACGGACGATTTTGATTTGATTAATATGTTAACATCATTAGACCAACGATTTTTAAGCTGAAGAATTAATTCTTTGTTTAATTTTCCTGTTTTGAATCGGATTGTTCATAACAGTTTGTAAGTGATCTGTATTTTTAAAAAAATTAAATTAAATTAATCTTAATAAATGCCTATAATAGCCTGTTAATCTGATCTCATATTATAATTTAGGGAAAGATTGTGAAATCTTAATTGTTTCTCTTTCATCAAGCTTAAAAAAAATAAAAACAAAAAAAAACAAAAATCTCGCAGCTTAGATCAAAGGCTTGGATTTTTATGATTCATTCGTCAAGTCATTGAGTGTTGAAAACAAAACATGAAGCACATGGAATATTAATAATGCACAAAAGGCGTTCTCATCTTAAAGATGGATTAGATCCCTCAACCACTCCACCACCAAGACAAAGGTTGCCTCAAAGCCTTCATTGCCCCACCAGGTCTTCAATAGGCTTGTTGCCAATGGTCAGTGCTTTTTATAATGACTGGCATATAGCTCCAAAGCCCCACCAATCTTGAATATTGTAGCTGGGGGTTCAGTCCTAAAATAACAAAAACTTTGCCCTAAGCTATATATAAAAATTAATTGTTCCCCATGAATTAATCTTGTTATTTGTTCTTGATGGCATCATATAATAGCTAATATATTGTTTTTCCTATTCTCTGAATCAATGAATGTTGACGGCCACTACCACAATCAAACAATATTTAGTGGAGGACGAAATAGCTGAACAACTTGATCTAATTAATACGCATAGAACTTAATTAATTATGCTTAATTATACTAATTAAAAAAAATTAACAAGCATGAATGATGCTTCCCGCTATTAATTAAAACCATTTTTGGTCCCCGACAAATAGTCAGGTGCATTTAACAGCTTATTGGCTATTGCCAAACTGAACAATTTACTGGTTTTAATCACAAGAAAAGAACGACATTAAAACCCTATTGAAGAGGGAAAAAAAAAAGCAGTTTTTCAGGCTTTTCTTTGGGAATTGATTCTTCTCTAATTTCCATGATCCAAATCCTTTCACCACAAGTTTGTGGCGAAAATAATCGGATGTGTGAAATTAAATAAACCCACTCTTAACACTTTTTTTTTTTCTGTTTTTTCAGCGATGACAAATAATTGCAGAGCTAAGCTTGCCTGCCTCCCAAGGCACCAGCTGACCTTGCGCCATCACCAAGGATTTGTAGATCTCAACGATCATTTTCTCGTCATACTCTTTCAGCGGACGCTTCCCAAAGGTAGCAATCCCATTATCATCTATGGCTCCTCCGTAGCCACTACTAACCACCCTGGAGTTGCCTAACCTCAGCATCATTTTCACGTAGGCATCACGTAGCCAAACAAAGAACTTCTTGGGTGAAGGTATTCTCAGCTTTGCCTTGACCCTGATCCTCCAGAACCTCCTCCGCCGAGAGGAACCAAGCTCCACCCTGCTCCGCCGTTCCCGTCCCGAACCATTTAGCTTGACGTAGCCTCTCCTCTTCCAGTACCTTCTCAAACCCTTGTACATGGTCGCAGAAACACCTTCCATCACTGTTTCTTCCTAAATGATGACCCTTTCTTAATTTCTTCTCCGGTTCCTTTCTTGAGAAAGAAAAATGGAGAGAGAAAAAGAGGTAACTTTGCGGGTGGGAGACTGACGAGTGTGATATAAATTTCGTACAAGTGCGACGATATACAATATATATCATTTATAATAGTTTATATATATTATATATGTACTATTATAAATGATAGTGCTAATATAGCGGCAATATTTAAAGAGGAGAAATATGTAGATGGAGAGGTCTAGCCTTATTTCACGCGGTCCATATCCATATCCAATGTGTTTGCCATATTATAGCCGTCCATCCTTACTGCTTCTAATGGAAGTCATCAATCTGATTCCTCATTCCTCTCATCAAATTATAATATACAATTCCTTTTCAATTAACTTTGTAATTTGGAATTTAATTAACTTACTCATCTTCTTTTAGATGAGGATTATAATAAAAAATCTTAACAAAATAGCAACAAAATAAAAATTATTAAGGAATGCATTAAATTGAATTGAAATTCCTTTTACTTGTCAGCAAAAGGGACATATATTCAAATGTCAGGTAGTTTAATTAATAAAGAACTTTTTAATGATCATAGTTTGGTGATAATCTCCTAATTTCAAAAACTAATTTTACAAATGAGTTTAAGAATGAAGGTGTAAAAGATCAAAAAAAAAAAAGGAAATAACTATTACTTTCTATCCACTGTTATTTAAGGTAATGCGTTTTTCTTTTAAAAATTAAAAATATAAAGTTAATTTTTTAGTAAACTCTAAATTTTAAATCTTATAAGCTTTTTAGTAAAAAAAAAAAAAAAGGTTAATTTTGAATCAAATTTATCACCGATTGAGCAAGGTATTAATTTTTTTAGAAGGGAGGAAGGGATAGTGAATTTTATTTTCCCGGTGAATTCAATATTTCTTCGTCAAGTAAAAAAAAAAAAAAAAAAGGGTGGAGTCAAGAATCTTAAGTCCAAAGTCAACAAAAAGAAGAATAAGCGTGAAATGATGAGTCGGTAGTGGGAGTGGGACATTAATAACGCAAGGGGAACGAAGGATTTGCTTTACAAATTCTAGGTTTGAAGCTGGGACATGTGCTTTCGAGATGATTACTACTGTTTGCCTTTGAGTGGAAGAAAAAGGTTGGAAATTGGAATGGATGTATCATGTATGTGTGGAATCCCATGATCTAGTGGGGTACTTCTGTTTTCATCACAAGTCATAAATTTTGACCCTTAAGGAAATAAACTTTGTAATTGATGTGGATAAGGGATAGCCAACTATCGTGTCTTCTTTTTTTTTTTTTTATCATTAATAATAAATGAAAAGTCTAATTTTTAGAGAAATAGAAAACCTTCTTTTTCTTTTTGGTCAATTCAGAAAGGCAGTGGTAGGTGATAACAGCTTTTATTATGGACCTGATTCTATCTCAGAAACTTATGAAAAGGCAACAGCTTTTGCTACCAAACAGGAACAACTAGATCAAAATTAGGTCGATTCAATGTGATGTAGTGTTGGAGATATCTAAATTTAGCAATTTGACAGAAGAGTATTAACCTAAGTAATTTTCTTTGTCAAGCTTCTTTTCTGGGGACAAATTTTCTAAACCTGATATCCCTATTTGAAAAGCTCAATTATTGGTCAGTGCATCTCCCACATTTGACAAGACGATTTATGATTCTATATCATTCTTTATTATCATTATTATTATTTAATTTCTTTCGGAATTTTACTACCATAAGATAAAGAAAAATGATGTACTTGCGCAAGATCATGAAAGAAATATTAAATGAAAGCACATGGATCATGGGGTGATGACCTGATCTAGTTACGCGAAAGGTTAACTTCAAGCAATGACTGAAGCAAGTCATCGTTTTAAGTTCTAAATTTCAATAATGTGGTTAACAGCATGAACATGTTGATGTATCTCTGGGACTGCCAGATTCTCGTATGGGATAAGGAACGAGTCTCATCTCATCATTGATAGCTAAACATCACTGTTGGCTTTTATTAATAGAAACTAAAATCGTATAGAATTATAATAAGAAGTGTAACAATTAGGACTACTAATTTGATTATTCTTCGAGCATGAATTGAGAATTAATTTAAAAACACTTGCTGTAACAATGTTCTTTGCAAATTCCAAACAAGAAAGTATGGCAGTAATTAACAAATAATGCCCCGAGGAGATTATTAAAAGCAACAGTCTTCATATTCAAAGGATAAAATTTATATGAAAATTTATAGATAGAGTTTTATGAATTTTTTATTAAAAATAAATAAATAAAAATTTTAATAAATAATCTGAATTGATAAATTGATAGAATTTAATATAAAAATTAATAATTTATAAAATTATTAAAAATATTATTTATAATTTAAATTTAATAATGATAAAAATTCTATTAAAATTTTTACTAAAAATACCTATATAATAAATATATCAAAATTTGTTAATTTTTTTTTAAAATTTTGTACATTTAACTTATACAATGAGATATTTCAATCTATCATTTTAATTTTTATTTACTTATTTTTAATAAAGAATTTCATAAACTTCAAACTTCATGTAAGTTTTTCCCATATTCAAATTGCATTCAAAAGGATCAACTGTTGTAAATTGATAGAATCACTAAATATCCTGAATAGCTTTAAGAGCAGCATCTACTTAAACTGTTTTTTAAGAGCACAAGCAAATTAAATTTCCATCTGAGGACCATATGCGACATAAATATATGCATAACTACCATATCTACATACAACAAAAAGCAACCTAACATCATGATTATCCTTTGGCAACAATCCCTCACTTCCTAGTCTTCTTTGCAACCCTCGCCTTACTCCCAGACTTCAAATTCTTCCTCTTTCTATCCCTCTGGGGACTTAACCTGACTCAAACGCTTCACTTTCGAGCCAGAGACGGGTTCTTCACTTCCTTTCTAGCTTTCTTGAAAGCCTCTGGGATCTTAACCTGACTCAGCCTCTTGGTCTTGACGCTTTTCTCAGTCACCTTCTTTGCAACCTTTCCTTTGAGTGTTGAGGAATTTTGCTTAGCAGTGCCTTTCTTTTTCTGGGTCTCTTTGATCGCCAGCTTCAGCTTTTCAGTTGAAGAAATCTTGTAGGAATTCTTAAGTTTCACAAGCTTCTCGGATTTCACGAACTTCTTCAACTGAACCGATAGCAGTTTTTTGAAATTTGAGGGTAGCATTTTGTTGTATTTGTCCTCAATGAACTTGGCTATCGCTGTCTGGGTGGAACCTGTCCGGTCCTTCAGGGTCGATATTGCTTCACAAATCATCTGCAATTATAAAACACAGTTAAAACCAAAAAAGAAAGAAAGAAAAAGGACTTGAAAGTTTGATGAGTTTAAAGAAGAGGAAAACAGGGGACCTCAAGGAGAGAAGAAGGGGGAGAATTGGAGGTTTTGGCCTTCTTTGTAGAAGAAACGGTTGCTTTTGCCATTATTTTAGTGTGTTTCAGTTTCAGACCTTTTGAGAGAAGAAAAACAGAGCAGGACGAGGAGTTGCAATGGCAGCTTGATTCAAGTTTCTAATAAAAGTTTTAATTTCAAAATTGTTTGTTATTCCCTTTTTTCTATTGGGCAATTTTATCATCATCTAAACGCATGATTATCAGTCGTGGCCTCGTGGGGCTTGACCTGATAACGACACGAAAGGTTGGAATACGCTTTTCTTGGTTATATGTAAAGGAAATTGACCTACTGATTGTATCATTTGACTAAGTTTCCGTTTAGATTTCATCGTATCTCTAGTGTGGTAAAATCAAATTTATTACATTATCAATTGAATTTAAGTATTAATTAAAATAAAATTAAATTAATATAAATTTTTATTTAAAATTTTTTAAATTTTAATTATAATAATATTTATTATTATTTTTAATTTTATCATAATCACATCGTTCATCTAAATAAAATCTAAAATCATATATATATATATATATATATATATATATATATATAGAAAGTCCCCATCACCAATATGATTTATGATTTATCGCACAAAATCAAAGTCACCTGAATTTCCATGATACTTAGTATTATAAATTCCATTATTTGAGTGTATTAATTGTTCGGTTAAAAGAGAAATTAACGTAAATGGATAGACTAATTTAATATTAGTAGCAACATATTCTTAAACAGTATCACATTGTTCTTAGAATTCACATATGCATGTGCAATTGCAGTTTCTTTTAACCTCAGTCATATCAATCAATGCCTTCCATTAATACCATTTATTTATTATAAGATCAAAACAAAATCTGTTGTTAATTAATTCCTAAGTCCCCTGAATCTCACTATTTTCCACCTTGTTCATACCCACTTCACACCCCCAAAAACGAACCATTAAAGCAGAGGCGAGCCCTTTCACTTTCAAAATAAATCAGGTCATGCCATGCAAAGAATTGCAAAGCTTTTGCCATTTGTTAATGAATTGTTGGGAGACTAGCTAGGTAATATGCAAAGTGGACGTTGCATGCATGGCCAATTGACGTTGGAGATGCCATGATTTGATTTTTGACATGGAAAACTACAGATCCATTTATTTTTGCAGCATCCAGCTTAGCTGATTGTTAAACTGCATCCCGGTACATTCATTATCGATGAATATCCTAAACCATGTGGAAAATTTTTTTTGAAAGAAAGTCAGAATTTAGCACATTTAAAAAAAAAAAAAAAAACTTGGCGTATATCGTCGAGGCACTAGGCAAAGATGGGAAGGGAACATTGGCAAGTAAGGGAAGAATGACAGAGAAATAAGCAAATATAATCTGAATAAAATAGTTCATCCTTTGTAGACACTGTCAGAACTGTTGATTTTACATCCGAAGCAATGACAATGAGGGGTTTTTGGGTTTTTTTCTTTCTTTTTTCCTCTTTTAAAGTGACATAAGAGAAAACCAGGATTTTGATCATCTTTTTATTCGTTCTAACTAGTCCTAAGCATACACTAACCGCAAGATAGAGCTTGTTCTTCCTCTCTCAGCTTGCTCTCCCATTCCTGCTTCCCCACTATACGATGCGGCCCCATATCTCTTCCTAGGCTCTTAATACCTCTTCGACTAACATCAATTCAAGTTTTACTTTTACTCTTTTCTGTTCTACAATCTCTGTTCAAACCAAGAATAGCCCTTTTTCTTCTTTCTGTATCCGATTTCACGTGCATTGCAAAGAGACTTCGGGTAATGAAGCAACAAAATCCAAAATCAGTCACACCAAATACTGTTAAACATTACTGCTACCAAAAGATCATGAAATGTACACATTTGGAGTATAATGAAGAATGTTACCCGGGGGCCAGCTGGACCACCTCACCAAAGAGTATAGGTATAAAATTTTAATAAAATTTTATATTAAATATTAATTTAATAACATTTTAATATTCGTTAATTATTATAATTTAATTTAATGACAAAATTAGAATTAATTAAATATATAAGGATAAAATTGTTTATAAATATTATTCTCGATTTTTTAATGGACAAAAAATTACAATTTTTAGGGAAGAGTAAAAAATTACTATTTTTTATTTTTAAAGAATTGATATTCTATGAAATAGCTATTCTTTGTTAGAAAACAAACTAAACAATAAAATAGAAGAACCATAAAAAAAAGAAAATGAAAAGAATAAAATTGGCAATCCTATCAACCAAACATGATAGAGTTTAGAGCACCTAAGTGGGTAACAGGCTAAGTGGTAAACTGGTAATAGTGTGGTGCCCCCTTTTTTGTTGCTGTTCGGCTGGGGAAAACAAAATTTATGCAAAGAGTCAAGCGGGCACCGCTGCACCACAATCCAAACAAAAACAAAAGAAAAAAAAGAACGAAATGCCAGGATTCAGCATTTTGTTTATTTGTTTTGTTTCTTTTTTTTTTTTATTGAGAATATATGACAGCATTATTTATAGTATAGTGCCATTGGGAGGCTGGAAACACTCCAAAAAACAAACCTTCCCCTTCTTTGCGAGCGGCTATGGCAAGGCCAGCTTGTATATTTGTCGTTATGGTTTTTGGTTTTTTATCCTTGGGGCCTTTTGTCTCGGTTGCATACCAAAAGAGTGACCAAGAATTATGCACTACCAAAATTAACCAAATGGTGAATATAAATGAAGGTGAATCCGGTGATGATAGGCAGGATATAGAAAGAGCGGGGCATTCAGTGATTGAAAGGGTTTGATAATTTTTTTTCCTTCTTAGAAGTTTTTAATAGACAATTAGGGATATTTTTATTATTTTGTGCTCACTTGACATGTCAGATTAATTTAATATGTTAAGTATTACATTAGCTCCACACTGTCCTTATTATCCCTTGATAATTTTTTGTTGTTCACTTATAAATACGAAGATTCAGGTATCATTAAAGTAAGTTGATTTCAAAATCATTTCTTCCTTCCTATTTCTTTTATGATTTTATTCTATTTGACTTGCATATTGAAATGTAAACATACTTTGCCTTTATTTCTCACCGTCATTCTCTTTTATTTTTTTCATGAACATCTTGAGATTGGAACTCAATACAAACAGACTAGAATCATGATAAGTTCAAATTTTTTTTGGAAATAAGTTAATTCAAAGACAACTAAGGTCCCAAACTCCCAAATGAAATATAAAACCCCGCCAATATATTTTGGTTCATATGAACAGACAGCCACCCGTTAGTTTGAACCCTTTAAGCTATCTCTTTTACTTGTAAATAAAAGTGTAGTGAGTGTGGCTCAAAAACCTTTTAAAAGATACAAAATGAAACTACCCACAAATAGATTTAAGAAAGGGTGGAATGTATGTAATTGTTGCTATGCTTCCCACTAATAATTCCCCAATAATTAATCTGTTTTGTTTACAATTTTTTTTTTGACTTTTTGCGTTTCGGTTCCAACGAATCCAGTACCAAAATCCCTAGATCATTTGAGCCAGGAGTTCAAGGGGTGTAAAAAATCATTGTCACTGCTTCAGATCCTATATGAATCTTATTAGAACTTCTACCCTCGTGCTAATCTGCTGGTATTGATCCAAATATAAACTTCCTAAAACCTAATTATGTTTTCTTTGCATCAAATTTCATCGTAACATCAATCACAAGATATTCTGTACCGCAATATAAAATCCATACCCTTATTAAGGGCAGCTACCTGATGCATTTGTGCAACACCAGAAAATTCAAAACGAAATTATGCTAGAAAACCTTGGTATTCTTCGTTATGGTGAGAAATTAATACATCAGTGGGTAAAACCAGATGACGAATTAGAAATTTTAACTAAGAGTCTAAACTTGGTCTGGCATTTCAAGTCAGTAAGTTAACCTATCTCAAGATCAGTCTCCTAAACTGAACTACTAAATAAAAAAAACATTATCCTAGTGATGATACACTGCTTTTTACAAAATAAATCCTTGGTTAGGCTGGTCATCTCTTGAATCACATCCTCAGTTTCTGTTTCTGTCCAAGTTTGGAAAAAACATCAGCTAGGAAAGCGAAGCACAAACCAATGAAACGCAGAAGCCACAATAATATCAACAATGCCCAGTCCTGGAATTTTTTCTTTGGAAAGTGGCCTCTATCTGAGATAAGCAGTGCCCTGTATACAGCTTCAGTCAAGGCATAGGCTGACACTGGATCCGATTCTTCTACTAGAAACCCATACTCTGTGAGGCATACTATGTCATAAACTCCATTCGTCCCTGATATGTCCAGACATTCGCATATCTTCAGCCTGCCATCTATCCTCTCCTCAGTGGATAACAAGTCACCATGTGTCAAGATCAAGAAAGGGTTTTCATCTGCAGCCACAGACGATGAAGAATGTAGACATGATTAGGATTTAGGCATATATTTCACATTATTGCATTGGTTTTGTTGTCACTATGAAGTAGTTTAAAATCAAACCACGTAGCAGAGAGCTTTAACAAGAAATTAGAGTAATAATACAAGTAAAGCCATAATAGTAATTAGCATCAGAATAAGAGAAATTCCTCGAAAGTGAGACTTAGTGTTAGGTGCTTCACAGATTACTGATGGTACTGCAAGGCAGGAAACCAAGGTCTTTCTTAAGAAAATATGATTGAAGGATTGTGACAGTTCTAGATGTAGAGTTCAGGAGACTAGAGAGTATAGCTTTTTGAAGAGGTCAATCACACTTGAGTTTAGAAATCATATGTACAAAAGCTTTTTGTTATTCTAAATTTTGCCAGTTTGAATTTTAAGGCCAAAATCATCATCTGCAGGCTCCTGATATTTCCAAACGTGTATAAAAGCACTTGTGACAGCTAAGAATTGACTGAAAAGAATATGCCTCGCTTCTGATTGTAACTAAGGTGAAGGTGTAAAGGTCAATTTTCATTACAAGGACCTATAAACACAAGGGACATTTGACAAAAACATCTGAAACCTTGACTATGAAATGTGAAACATATGTTTCAAGGATCTAAATGGAAACTTCTGTAAGAGACACTTGAATGAGCACAAAAATGGGCCAATCCAGTCTTCTTGGCTTTGTGTAATAGAGGGATGGTTTTGTGCAGTTCCAATTTTGTGTTCCAACTCCTTATCATTATTCATGGTATGTACCATTATTATTACAATTGCAGAAATTAAAGACAGTAACAGGAGAAACAGGTCATGATTCAGAGAGAAAACTTACTGCTTTTTCGCAAAGTAGGGGAGCAGAAGAGCTGTCTGGTAGCCTCCAACGGCTTAAAATCGCCTGCTTTTAAAGCTTTGTAAATATCTGCCATGTTAGCTACGACCATCACGCAATTCACTCTTCTCTGCACAAATTTTGAAGATGATCTCATAACAACATTCTCCACATCATCTGTCATTATTGTGCAGTCACTATATCTCAAGCATAGCTCATTATGATGAATCCCCTCACTTATCCATCTTGACAATTCCTCCAATGCCTCTCTTGGTCTACCATAATCAAACCCTCTTGAATCGTAAACACAGAAACCACTTTGCATTGATCTCAGGACGTTGTGTTCTTCCATGTACATGGTGGTGTAATTGGAACAACTTCCTACAGGTACATGAGAAAACTTCAAATTGTAAAATCCTTTTTCGCCTCAATTTCTTCTCTAAATATACTTTGAAGCCTTTGAAACCTTTTTACGACAAATGCGAATTATCAATTCTAAATAAAAAGTATAAATTATACAAATGGTCTTACCTGATGATGTTTGAGCAAAGGGTATTAGGCCAGACCGACCAAGAATACTGTACATAAGATTGATAAGCGAGCTCTTGCCTGAACCAGAGAAACCCACCAAGAGTATTGTGTTCACTGGGGGAATATCCATATCTTCCTTCTTGATCCCTCCAGTTGGTACCCAGAAATCACCTGAACGATACCCAAGAAGCTTGCGACGAAGTTCGTTTAGTCCATCAGGCGCAATTAAAGCCAATCTCTCCAGTTCTCTAAGCAGTCTGAGCCTAGGCGTTAGAATGGAAACGTCAGGAAAGTCCTGCTTGAGCTTAGCACATTCATCGAATTTCGCAGCTGTTCTCCACCAACAATATGCCAATCTACATGATTCACAGTCGTCTTCATCAACACAAGAGACTTGGCTTTTCATTTCTTTTTAGATGACGTTCGTCAGTTCGAAGCAAACAACGATGGCTAACCTATACAGATGATTTTTGAATCTGTGACTGAAGAGTTTAAATCTAATGCTATAGTCGCATTGTTGCGAATAAGGTTTAAGGTGATAAAGAGACAAATGTCAAAAACAGTATTTCAAAGCCCGTCCAAACATGTACAAGTCATCTTCACGGTATATGTCTCGGTCTGGATTCGAAGCCAACTTCCGGGCTCCTTCCTGTTTAGATGATAGTTCATTTTCGGGTACTTCCAACCTCCATGATTTTACAGAATTACCCTCATCGCAAAATTCTCATTATTGCTTTGCCCAAAAACAAATATTCATACTAGCTATGACATGGGTAATTTTGGTCACACTGAATTACGAGATGCCAAAGGCCCTACCACCTTGATTTTAATTAAATCATTTTTAGATGAGTTAGTTCGGCGTCATAATTAATAACTAATAACTAATTTTAGCCGCATGGAAGGGCAAAGGCATTGCAAACAGCATTTGGAATTAAAAAAATCCCCGATTAGGGACCGCACTTTCCGAGAACGGCCCTAACACGAAGGGAAACTAATTAAAGTACGCTTTTAAAGGCATGCCTTTTTCTTTGTACTTGTAAACCTTAAATAAAGTACACTTTAAAACTAATTAAACTAATTATAGTTGGGGTACAATCAATCAAATTCTATTTAGAAAGACCGGACAGGTTTTTGACAATGATACATTACCAGAAAAATAAAATTTTCCTTCCCAAAACTGATATTGATGCGTCTTTCGGATCAGAAAGACCAACCACCACTAAAATCAAATATAAAAAAGAGAGAAAAAAAAAAAAAGACATTTAATAAAGGATCCAATCCTTTTCATATAAGCAGAACCATAAGTTGGGACTGATATGGAGTTGTATGTCTCACCCTTGCAATCTGAGAATTAGGCCGCTGTAAAAGAATTAACTACCGCATGGAAAAAAAGTGTCTGTATGGCTTCCAGACTCTTCAAACGTTTTTACCATCGTATCATACACCGTCTTTATTGAGATGACTTAAGAACATACTTTGGTATCATTTCAACCATACGTGAATTCCGAAAAACACCATGAAAACACCGACATTTGAGCTTTCGTTCTACACCAAGTGTCCTGCAAATTCCAAAACATGTTAGGGCATCTAACCAAGACAAGAAACATAAGTATTGTCATATTACAAGTTTACAACTTCTAAGCAATTAGGCCCAGCAACAGCCTAGCTGAATTGCTTTACAAATTATGGGTCACAAGCAGCATGTGACATACTTCAGACCCAAAGAACAGAATAATGCAATCTAGGCTTGATAAAAAGGAAAGCTAATTTTTGCTGACCTTTTTATTCAATTATTATAACAGTCATCAGGGGACTCAGATCAGACCACTGTTTCTTATAAAGCATGGTATTCACTCATAAATATGGCCTATCCAAACATTTATTGCATATGAATACACAATATATTCTTATCAAGGTAAACAGTGAAGAAGGATGACAGAGAGAGAGCAACTCAGGCCTAAGTGAACTTGCTTAAGTATAGAGCAAGTGGTATTGAAATTAACAGATAGGTTTTCCTAACAGACTCACTCACCTTCCTTGGAAAAGGTAATCAGACATATTTAAATGCATACCTTCAACTGAAATTGAATCCACCAGAAGGAACAGGAAGTTGATTGCCTCCAAATTGGAACCCAGATTGTGAAGCATCACCAGGGGGTAATGGCTCATCCTCATCTTCCACCCAATAGGTTTCAAGAATCTTCACTGCCTTCTCATAGATTTCATTGTTGTCATGACTTTGGAGGTTTTCAATCTTTTCCAACCCCTCAGCATCATCAATTAACTGGGCATAGAGATTGACTTCTCCGGTGTGACCCAAATTTTTCTCAGCTTCACCAACCTTCAGGATGTTTTCAAGACCTTCTAAACAAACCGTGACAATTCTTGGGTCAGGACAGTTTAGCAGATCACACAATGGCTTAATGCAACCTTGGCTCACCAGAAACCTGGAAAACAAAAAAGAAATTAATTATTTATGGAAAATTGTATCAAGAGCCAAGAGAATGATTATAGCAAAGAAAATATACTTTATTTGTTCATGGGTGCCACCAGAGGTAGCATTTGAAATTGCCCACGCAGCTTCTTTCTTGATCTCAAACTCAGCATTTTGAAGTAGATGAACTAGAGGGGCAATAATACCAGCCTCAATAACAGCCTGCAAAAGAAGTTTAAAATTCATGCTCAACCAAAATTCATTCAAACTGGAAAAAAATGCCATGATTGAAAACTTAAACATACCATCAACTATAGGTTTGTTATACTATATAAACTTGATACCTGTATCTGATCTACATTTCCAGCAGTGATGTTTGAGATGGTCCAGCAAGCTTCCTTCTTGATACTCTTTTTATAGTTATTTGTCAGCAGGTTCAGGAGGCACGGAAGAGCTTGGTGGTTTATAATACACTGAAAGGGGGAATAACATGAAGCATCAGAGCACTGAAGCAAGAGGCAAGCAAAAGCAGTGACGTTAACACAGACATTGCTGTCCACAGAAAAGCACAAGACATTATCAACTCATAATCCTAATAATCAACAATTCTGTCTGATCCAAATGTAAATCAACAACTAGGATTCATCTCACAATATGCCAATTAAACATGACCAAGAATACATTAAGCACATGTCAATCAAGAAGCCAAAAACAAAATATGCTTGAATCATGTGAGATGTACAATTTATTTCACGGTCTAGAATCATTAGTTCATTACATACATCAAAATCTTCTCATTTCTAGATCCTTCTAGAAGGAAGATATTTGAAGTTTAATGTATTCCTTAGAAATTTTCTATATGCATGTCAAATGTCATTATAAACATGTAAAAGGTTGCTAGTTTTCAGAATAAAACCCAATAGTCAATTTTCAATAAAAAATGCTCAGTTTTAAGTCTTCATCAGACAAACATTCATAGACATAACCAAATGAGATGAACATTTCTGAAGAAACAACGCTCACATCAGAGTTGCAAAGGTGTAGATATAAATGCAATTAACTAGCTAGACCAAGAACAAGGACAAGTTACAAATCATATTTCAAGAGAAAGAAATTGAAATAACAGTATAGAAAGAAACAAAATTTCCATGAAATAATCCATACCTGGGTCTGCATATCATCCCCTGTAACAATATTTCCAACTGTGCGAAGAGCAGGGATAAGGACAGTTGGGGATGGATGACTAACAACAAGGGGGAAAATTGAGTGAGAAAATATTAAAAACATCCAGACTTCACAAGCAACTTCTAGGAGAGATATAGATGAGTAAAACAAATACATCAAATAAAAAATCAGTTTGA
Source organism: Durio zibethinus (assembly GCF_002303985.1). The sequence goes on along the minus strand of NW_019167938.1, from coordinate 4,161,742 downwards.
AAAAGGGAAAGAAATTCAAGCACTTACAGCAAGAGCTCAACAAGTCGGAGGCATACACCAGCCTCAATAACAGCTTGGATTTTGTCATTAGTACCATCTGAGAGATATGACAGGGCCCAGCATGCATCTGTAAGGACTTCCTCATCATTTGAATGGATAAGACGCTCAAGAGCTGGCAGAGCGGGCTTTGTCTGATTATTAAATTTCAAAAGCACCACATATTAGCAAAAGAGTAATAATGACTCCAACAATTCATATCACAAGAAAGTCCAACCTGCTCAAATGAAGGCTGTGGCTTGCCCCTGCAAAAGTTTGACAGAGTCCAGGTAGCATTTCGCAACATAGAGAGCTTTGCATGCTCATTGAATTGTGCCAACAGTGGCAACAAGGCCCCATGGCTAAGGACCAGATCACGGCATTTAGGAGAGTCTCCAGCAACATTTCCTAATGCCCAAACAGCCTATAATTTCAAAAGAATGATGATCCATATGAGAATTGCAAAAATACTGTATTAATGAACGGAAGATCACTTGCAGTCTGCAATATTTACCTGTTCGCGTACATCATCAGTTGGAGAACTTAGGAGTTTAACAAATATAGGGACAGCTCCATGATCAATTACGACCCTGGTGTTTTCTGATGTCCCTGAAGCAATATTTGTAAGAGCCCAAGCTGCCTCAAACTACAAGCCAAAAGAGTAAACAAAAACAGTTAAAAAGATGAAACAATCAAACAATATGAAAGAGATTGAGCAAAATCCTAATAACCTGAAGCTGTGGGAAGTCATCCCTTGTAAGGAACTCAACAAAGCGAGGAACAACACCTGATTGTACAACTTCATTGATTGGAGGACTTCGTTCTGCAGGTAAAATAAGAGTAATAATAACATCAAATTTGCAGAACTAAAAATAAATTGTAGCAAGAAAAAACAACAAAATAATTTATCAACCAATTGATAGCAGCTTTCGGAATTGAGTTGTTGCCTCAAGCTGCGCATTCTTGTCATCTGACCAAACGCCCGCAACCATGGCCGGAAGACTTTCTAACTGTAATTAGATTATAAAAACACATCAAAATCGTGTTAAATTCAATAGTAATTAAATAGATAATCTTATCCTTTTCTTTATTGACACTTACTAAAATCAACAAATTAAACAAATATTTCACTTCATTTAATTAATACAGTTTGAGCTACCTCCTAATCAGCAATTTATAACACCATTAACTCTATTTAAAATATACTAACCAATCGAAATAAGGCAACCGCAAATCAGTTCAATATAGAAATTCATGTACGACAACAAGTTAACTCTAGATATCATTCACGATCCGACGGATCGAATCGATTAACCATTGGAATATACCTTTTTCTCAGAACCGGCGGTGGAAGAGAGAAGCTGCTGTTGCTGCGGTTGTTGTTGTTGAGCGAGAAGTCCTTCGCGGCGTTTTTTAAGAAGGTTTTCTTCTCTCTTGTTCTTTCGGATCTCGACCATGTTGTCTTCTCTCCTCCGCCGACCTTCCTCCGCATCAACCGCCACCTTGTATCTGTTCCTTCGAACCTCGGTCCTCTCGCTCGGTCTTAGTGACATCTTCGCTTTTTTCCCTTCAATCCGATTGAATCGCCGATTAATTTGCAGGTGAAATACGATGTACGATTTTGGGAATAGTCGATCGGTTGCTTGGGAAAATGATAGGGGAGAAAGAGTGTCGCGGTATTTGGAAGAGTGAAAGAAAGAGGAAAAAGGAAGGAGAAGAGGAGGGCTTTTAGAGCGTTAATCGAATGGATCGGGAGAGGAGGGGCGGAGGGTGAGGAAAGTGGTATTGTTTATAGAGGATTCTTTTCTCCTTTTTTTTTGGGTGGTTAATTTCCTTTTTGAAATTATTTATTATTTTTCGTGGTGGAATTTGGGCTTTGATGTGGAGTTAATAACAATGATGCCACTGATTTTGAATTTGAAAATTTGGGAACCCTACCGTACCTATGCCGTTATGGAATCCAGCTCACGGGGTGGATTAGATATTTTCTTTAAGGAAAAAATAAAAAAAATAAAGGAAAAGGAAAAATGGGATATGATAAAAAGGGAACGTAATAATTGAGACTTTTCTCAAATCCATCTAATATCTATGAATTTTTTAAAATTTTGGAAAAGAAAATTTTCTAAATTCAGAATTACAGATCATAAAATCTTATTTTGAAAATTTAAAATTTAAATGGTTATCAGATTATGAAATCGAAAATAAAAAATTTCTAAATGCATTTTAATTTGATAAAAAAATATTTTGTACACATATATTTACAGTTTATTATATTGTGTCTTTTTCTTTTGTAAGCAAACATGAATAGTTCTAATGTTGCTCTGTTTCACGTGATTTTGATCATGGCATTCAAATTTTTTACAATTACTAAAATTTTTCATAAATTTACTCATATTAATTGACTTATCAGCATCTTCTTTTTTTCTAATAAGCTTTATAAATTTTTGGAAATAGTTAAATGAAGTTTTTTTTTATGAAATTCGAAAAATATTTTACAAAAAATTATTAAAATAAAAATTAAAAATAAAAGTTGATAGATTAAAAATTTTTATTTCATAATCAAGTGTGTAAAATTTAATAAAATTTAATAAATTTTGACATATTTTTTAGATAATATTTTTAGTAAAAATTTAATATAATTTTTATCATTAAATAAATACTGATAAATTTAAATTATAAATTTTATATATATATATGTCCCTTGCCTTCTTGCCTTCTTGCCTAGTGGCTAATGAGTGCTAAAAGGGAGATTGAGGTATCGGTTTAAGCCTCAACCTCACCTCACCTCCTGTGCACAAAAAAAAAATATATATATATATATATACATTTATTGATTTTTTTATTAAATTTTATTATTTTATCAATTTAAAATTTTTATTAAAATTTTAATTAAATTATTTATATTAAAAAATTTTCATGAATTTTATAAAAAAAAACCTTCATCTAAGTTTTATTTGAAAATTTAATAGTTAGTTAGTTAAATATATCACATATAATTATTATATTATAATTAATTCAATCACAATTCAGAATTGCATAAAGTTTAATATAAAATTTATATTTATAAGTGATGGATATTACATAATTATTTGTTATAATTGAACAATTGTAACATAATTTAAAAAATAATTATAAGTAAAATGCTCTCTAGTTAGTGAATTGATTTTTTGTTACAAATGAATTATTATAATATAATATAAAAAATTACTATTAAAATGTTATCGTTAGATGTTGTATTAATTTTTTAACATACGGTAAAATTTTCAATTAATAATTAAATATTATTAAGTAATAAAATGGGACAAACAACTTCAGGGATTTGAAAAGATGTAACTTAGGCTGCAGTTATCCACTTGATCAGTTGTTGCTGTTAAATGTGTTTATTCATTAGTAATTGTCACGCTTCTATTATTGCATTTCGTTAAGGTTAAAACGTTAAAAAAATTCTTATACTTTTTTATAATTTTTAAACAAGTCTATGTCCTTTTATTATATTCAATTAAAATTTTAAAATAGTATTTTATTTTATATAATTGGTTTTTTAAATTATTTATTTAATCAAACCCCTATTTGTTTAAGCGAATTTTAAATAATTGTCTCCACCGACTTGAAAGCCACAGAAATTTGACATGATAAAAAAAAAAAAAAAAAATCTCAAAATTAAAAACAAAAATAGTGAAATACCCATTATTGCATCTTCGGCGGCGAGCACGATAAAGTTGTAATTCGTGGGACCTTGTTAAAGCTTAAAGCGACATCGTTTTAGTCGGACAATGTTTATTAAAATATGTTCTGGAACTGTTCAGATACGGAGGGCACAATCCTCGCAACCCAACTGGCAAAGTTTTCTTTTCTCCAGAGTAGAGCTTGAGGTTAATGCTGAAGATTGTCAGATATACCACGAATTTTTAGATTGTGAAGGTGAACAATCCGAAGAAATATGCATATAAAGTGTAAATTGTAAATTAAAATATAAAATATAGATACAAAATAAATGGATTCTTTGAAAACTTGTCGTGTGTAAATTGTAATTCAAATTTCCCTTACGTTTTGTTTGATAGAAATGATAAAAAGGGGTGAAGATAAAAAAATTTTAATTTAATAATTAAGCTATAAAAATTATTATAATATTTAATTATTAAATTAATAAATTTTCATATTCATTTAATCTTAGTTTTAATTAGAGATATAAATAATATATTAATACTCATAAATTATTCGAATTAAATTTAATTTAAATTTAATTTAATTATTGTTAAGTCAAATTCAAATTCAAAAAATTTAATATATTAATCAATCTGAATTTGATTATTTTTATACTGAATTTGAGTAATTTATGAGTTTATTAAATTTTTTTATTTTTATATATTTTAATTATTAAATTATTTTAAATTTGAGTTTAAATTTAAATACAAATAATCAAATTTTACTGAATATAAAAATTAAATTTATTTTTATATATTAATTTAATGAATTTAAATTATTCAATTTTTATATTAAATCAAATTTAAATTAAAAATATAAAACAAAATCGAATTCAAATAAAATTTTGAATACCAAATTTTAATTGAATTTAAATTTAATATTATATTAATTTAAACCATCCAATGCCAAAATTTCTCGTACTCACCTATAAAAGGATAGTGCAATACAAAAAGCAAAAGCAATAAACAATCAACCAAAATATAAACAGAAACAAATCATCGAGAATTTAAAAAACTCCAAAATAAGGCCATCCGCTTTTCCTTTTTTTCATTAATTCTCTTCTAACAACTCAACAAAGTTGTCCTAAACTTGCCTAACTAATTTATTGTACTAGTAAGTAGAATTGAACATTTTCCAAATTAGTAATGTGATGTGAGAAAGGAAGACAGAGAAGAGAAGGTTTTCATCACAGCCAAAGATCGGCAAAACCGAGGCTGTATCACCACTCCACACATTTTCCTTCTTTAATTTACACCTTAAACCAAACAAATTTTCTTTAGAAACAAAATCGGATTTAAAAAACGAATCATCCAGTGCACAAACCACCTCACAAAAAGCTCAGAAAAAATTTTCCCATACAGAGGCATCGAAGTTGTTTAAAAAGTGTTTTCATTTTCTATTCACCGTATAGCCTCGAGTTCCCCAAATTCTAACCTCACTCATTTTCATTTCCCATAAATCAACCCTAAAAAAGTTTTCCTTTCTTTTATTATCTCAATGGAGAGTTATGGGTCGGTTCAAGGGCCGTACGGGGTGGATCGTCGGATGGAGATTGTAAGCGGGAAGAGTTCGACCGTTGGACCCAATGAGATCTTCTCGAGTCGGTCCCGCTCCCCCGATTTACCACCCGTTCCGACTCGGACGAGTCAAGGGACGTCGAAGCCGTGGGGGTTTACGGATCCCGAGATGAAGAGGAAGAAGAGGATAGCGAAATACAAGGTTTACAGTGTGGAAGGAAATGTAAAAGCTTCTTTGAGGAAAGGGCTCCGTTGGATCAAGAACAAGTGCTCGCAGATCGTCCATGGATACTAAAGGGAGCGAAAATTTGCGGCTCAGATTGTGTAACGTCGGATGGAGGGTGGGACCCGGTGGCGCGGTGGTAAGATCTTGATGGAATTGATTGCTTGTTAAGTAAAATCCTGCTACTAAGACGTAACACGATATAAATTCTAGTTTTTTTTCCCCTAATCTTATTAAAACATTGGAAAATAGGGTTTAATTTATGAATGGGGTAGTTGTTTAAAAATTTATATGTTAAATAACTTTTTTTTTCCTTTATGGGTGGAATTTATATTTTTTATGTAATTTTTAATCGTTCCAATTAATGATCTGAAAATTCGTTGCAAAGTTGTATTTGCTTGAAGAAAATTGTCATTAGTGCAAGCCTCTTGACCTTTTGTGGCTGTGGAGGTTATCATTGGTTGTAACCTTTAAGGTCGTTGACCCTTGCCTTGCATTTCTAGAAAGATAAAAAATTTTTTGTCTGGTTCACCATTCACCAACAACAATATGTGAAAGGTGGTGAAGTTGGTAATGCAGCATCAGTGAAGTTGCCTGAGATGGAGGAAGATTAAGATGAATATATATGTTTTGTCAAACAAAAAGGAAAAGAAAATGATAAATAATAAAAACGACGAGGTGGTAAAAGTATCCGAGGCCTTTTGAGTTGAGCCGATTCTTGCAGGCAAAATCTTAAATATGGGACCGTAACACTGCAACCTTGTGTTTGGATGCTGTTGCATGAACTTGAGAAGAATTTGTGGAAATTAACTTCAGCGATATTAGGGTACTGCTTCAACCCAACGTAGACATTTTAAGCTGGGGCTTGCCCAGCAATAACCTGAACATGTTTGGTCCAAGTCCAATCTTGAGAACTCGATGGATAGGAGTTTGGATTTTGAGTTAAGACGGTGGTCGATAGGCATTTTCTGTCTTTGACAGAAAACTGATGGAAAATGTTTGGTAATGAAGTGGCTAAAAGAGGAATCATTTTTTTCATGTAAGGAAAAAGGAGGAAAAAGGGGGCGATGGGGATCATCTATGAAATAGTAACACAAATCTGCTTTACAATCAGTCTTAACAACTCTCAATGGTTCAAGTTATGAATGGTGAAGTGCTATTAATATTGTAAAAGATTTTGGTTTTGAGACGAACCGCATTGTTTTCAATGATATTGGAAATATTATGCACGAATTAAATTGAGGAAGTCTGATATATATGAGCTTAGCTGAGTGTAGATATATGCTACGAAGATAAAGCTAAAACCTTTAAATTTCTCTCATTATAAATCATAATAACCAATCATCCAATTTAATACTTGAATTAAAACAAAATTACACCTAAAACCTCCATGCCCACTTATGTATTAAAAGTTAAAACACGATCGAGGATAGCACTCTCGTTATTTGCTACTACACTTATATCCACCTCGTAGCTGAATATTTCCCCAGTCCCGACTTTGTCCTACGGAACCACAAAATGAATATTATAAATAATAAATAAATAAAAAAAGTGAAGACAGAAAACAAACACAACGTGCATGCATGGAAATCAATGCCGTCCGTATGTTATTGACCACTGTTTTTCCGCAATCGTTAACGATTCGTGATCAATTCAAGTTTTGAAGCCTCATTTGATGGTAGAAATTAGCTATGAATTCTTCAGCCTTGGCATCAATCATCTCGTCGCCAGCCTCATCATCGTACCGGCATTCCTGTTCGGTGATTCCTTCGCAAAGTTTTATAACATGAATTTCTTGATTCGAAGGTGAGTCGTATTGGGTCAGGTCATTCGCGGAGCCGTAAGTCGATGAAATGGAAGAGGATGGGGATTGAGGCGAGAAGTATGTCATTGGAGACAAGGGCGGCGTAATAGGTTCCTCTGTTTGTTCGCCAACGGATATAGGCTCAAGCTCAGGCATGATTGCAGGTTTGGCATCGATGGGTGGGGGTGGGGATTGGTTGCTTTGTAAATGCATTGGACGCATTGACCCTACAAGCCCCTTCCAGGAGAAGTTGGAAGCCACATTAACCTGAATGGATTGTGATTTTGATTTGCTTGATTTCGACTGCAACATGTAAAGCACAGCCTTGAGAAAGCGCATTCCGGCAGAGCGCTTTCTTTTCTTCAACATGGGCAAACCATTTTGATCATCGAGAGCCATGTTTTTGTCCCTGGAGGTGGAGATGGAGGCCATTGATGTCTTTGACATTTCCTCCATCCGAAATAGGGACAAAAAACAAATTAAAGGGCCCCTAATTTATATATTAAAACCCCTGCGCCAAGCACAGGGAAATGCGAAACGAGGCTTGCCGAGAGGAAGAAAGAAACAATGAATTTATATATTGCAAGTTTGAAGAGTCATACCCCTCCCCCTTCTTTAAAACCATCGTATGTCTATGTATTTACCAGGAAATTATGGTAAAATTCTTGAAATGGCAAAAATAGTACGCAACCAAAACAGTAATTTACTAACTAAATATGTAACTTTTAGTGGCAAACTTTCCTTTCTCGAACCGTAAATTCAAAACCATTGCTTTACTTACAAGTAATACAAATTGTCTTCGATTCCATTCTGTCAAATTTCATGATGGGAACTTAAATATTCAAAATCAAATAGTTATATGATTACAGATTACGAAGTTTCTTTTATGCAATACACCATTTATTATTTGTTACAACTTAACATTCTTCCTTCAAATTATTACGTGTAAAAAACAATAAATTTATTTGGTAATATCTAAAGATATCGAATTATTAGGGAATATATATGACTTAATAATCAACACAGAAGGGCTGTTTGATATCATGTCAAAATTTTAATATAACTATACAAATTAAAATTAATTGATAATAAAAGAAAGAGGTGACTTCTAGTTTCTTAATTACATTTGAAAATTTTATGAAGCGTAGAAAGGGCAACGTGAGAGCGTTGTTTGAGGCATAGGAATCGGTAGGCTTTCTTGTTTCTTGCTCCAGAAATTAATCTGGCACCTCGCATTTGTTTGATTCTCCTAATTTTTCTATAATTAATTAGCTTGAATCCGTCTTCTCTCTATCATTTTATTTCTCAAACAGCTTGCAATGTATCATAGAAAAACCAAATCAAGCCAAACCGAAACAATATCCTTGATTTAAATCCATGAGAATGACCCCCAAAACATGGGTCCATGAATCCATGCCAGCATCACTCCTCCATAATAAAATCGTCCATCATTATTCAATAGCATAATCGTCACATTCAAAACAATGGTGGGTTCTCCATATTGTTTTTAATTTCCTCATGATTTCTTATGATTGATTAACTTAATTGTTTGTGGGTCTTCTTCTTTGCGGGTCCTCCATATTGTTTTTAGTTGGATTATTTTTTTAATAGGTTAAATAAAATGATATCAGGTGAATTAATTATTAGCATAATACCAAAGAAGATGCTTTTATTTTATAGTTAATTAAAATGTAACTCTACGAATTTACATAAGAAAATGCCTTTATATTATTGAGAACCATTTTAGCCAGCTTTGTATAATTGCATTAATTTGATTTTAGCCAGCTGGTTACTTAAAGTCAATTCATGCCCTGCTACATCAACTTGATTTTGCACTCCAATGTTCAAATCAAGACAAAGGCCGCAACTTAGTTTGAATCATCTATTCTTTAAGAACTTTCCTTCTTCAAATCAGTGCACTTCTGGCATTCAACTGTTTTGATATTTGACAAGCTTTAAGGTGGGACCGCACAGTTTGAAACAGGTGGCATTGTAGTTTACAAGTTGCCTTTCGTTTTTTGGTGGTGAATTGAGAGCTTTGTCGTTTCCCCGAACATAAATGCCGCAGCCAATTCCTGTCATCAGCTCTAGCACCAAGCCAAAGTAAAGACATTTGCCACCAAGAAACTGCAACCTTTACGGCTAGGTTTCGGATGAAGACCATTTGGAGCCCTTAAATCTTAGCGATTCGAATTAAACTTCCAAGAAAGCATAGAATTGACAGCACTTTAGAGCTAGCTGTGATCTTAAACCACATCAAACCAAGATTTCCAGCTTTTGAGTTTAATTAATGTCTACAGAATACAAAAACTTGACAATTTTGTTTGCATATTTGCCGGTTAGACAGTGGTTCAAGTTATGATTCATTGCTGATTCTGAATTAGAGTGCCAAATTAGGAAGAAAGCAAAAGCCATCAACTATTAACCTCTGCAAATACAATTGGTCTCTTGAAGGCCGAATTGAAACCAAATGCCAAAATTTGAAACTAGGGTCATGAATCAGATTTGCAGCCAGGTAACATATTGGCTTCTCTCTTGAGTTCTTCAATTGATTCATTGACCTCAGCTTGTCAACTTTCCATGCTCTGAAAGTATTCTGAGAGAAAAAAACTTGATAATTTTCGAGTATATTATAGGAAGATTCTCACATTTTTATTTGTAATTATGAAATCATGTACTAATATGTAATTAATAAATTAAGATCTGTTTGGTTGAGGTTAGGATTCTCTTTAAATTTGGAAGTATTAAAACTTAAACAATACAGTAAGCGTTTACCTTGTGAAAAAGTACTCAACATTTTCTCAATGATTTTGTTTCTTTTCTTTATTATAAAGCAAAAGCTAAATTAAAACACAACTAAAAGCGTGTCTTGTAAACCAAAAGGAGGGCCTACTCTTCAATCATTTGCTTCACTCTTTTCCCTTCAACTACAATTTTTTCAACCAAAAAATTTGCTTCATTATTTTCGTTTGACTATAATAGCCTTACACATTGTATAATTTACATAAAAGTCATGTTAATACGAATTGCCAATTTTATTTTTACCATTTTTTGTAATTGACAAATTAGAAATTGTATATATACTTCATTGCATGGAATGAATTAATTGAAAGTTGCAAATAAATTAAAATAGCAGCAAATCTAAATAACTTCATTTTCTCGAAAATTAAATAAAAGGTACCAAAAACATTTTCCGTTGCTCCTAATCAGAGTAATAAACAAAAGGAGAAAGGGTTATATTTGGAAACGAAACTACGACAGCTAGATTTGTGTCGCGTACAACCGTGTCTCCCACGAGGTTCCACCGCGCCCATTGTTCACATTTTTCACCAAACCAAAGCCAGAATTAAAAAAAACAAAACCTGTTTTCCTCTCTTTCCGCGTATCAAACGCTCAAGCATAAAATCTCAACATATAAATAGCCAATCTTCAGTTTTCTTCCTTCAGCAACCTGAATATCTTAAAATCTCAACTGCAAACAAAGTTCTTAGCTACCATTCAAAAGAAATCTTAGTATTTCAGTACCCAACAAAGCTTTCCTAGTGTTTTCTCGTACCAAGTCTTTTGCCAAGTACTTTCTACTTAAACATAGTTTGCTGCAAATTGTTAAGCTGAAGAAAATGCCGAAGAAGAACAGTGATGTCGCTCAAAGAGCATGGAGACTCCTGCGTCTAGCATTGTTATGGACAAGAAAAGGTGGGGTATTCAAAAGACGGCTTATGATGGAGCTACGGTTGGTGCCTAAGTTTCTCAAAGGCCTTGGACATACAACAGCTCCTCGTGACCAAATCAGCTATTACAAGGAACGCGAGCTTTCCTTCGATGAGACCCCCATTTTCCACGTTAAGATGCACCGTCCTGCTTCCATGCGGTTCCTTCTCCCTTGCATTAGCGCTGAGGAAGTAGATTTTGATTACGATTTTGGTATCGATGAAAATGGAGTTTACGGGTATGATAGTGGAAGGAAGAGCTACTCAACAGGCTCTGAGGCTAAAGACAAAGAATGTGGATATGAGGGTTGTGATGAGAAGAGCCCATATCCATTAGAGGAAGAAGGGATTGATTCAAAGGCGGAGAAGTTCATAGCTAAGTTTCATGAGCAAATGAAGTTACAAAGACAATTTTCATATTTGGAATATACTGAAATGCTTAACAGAGGCGCAAGTTGAATCTTGGGGTCTTCGAGAAATCAGCGTCCTTTTCAAGTTCATAATTTCGCATATTCTGCACCTTTTCCTTTTTTTTTTTTTTTGAGTCTGCGGCTTTTGCAGAAAATTTTTTCGCTAGAGATCAGACACTGCTTCTTTTTGTTATTTTTGTAAATAACGAGGATTCGAGCGTTCACAAATTTATCAATAAGAACTGAAAAAAAATTGGATGTTGATGCGTTTGCGTTAGTACTACTTATACGGTTTTGCATGTGCAGACTGAAAGAAAATTAATGCCAATAAACAATCAAAAGCATACTACTAGTTTATTGAACTAGTAAACATAGGGAAATTGATTGGAATAGGACGTGTATTTGCCAAAACTTACAACGCTCTGATTTATTATACTGGCATTGGCCATTCATGCGAGTTTAACTAAAATCACCCATTTCAAAGGCTACTGTGTTGGGCAAAAAAAACAAAAAACGTATAATCCACTTTAATAAAGTCAAGACAAAGAAAACACAAAAGATAGGAGAAAGGATTAAAAAATTTAAGAAAAAATTGAGAGGAAATGGTTTACTATAGCCCATAGCAAATAGCAAGTGGTTGAAAAATTTTTACTTGTGACAAAAAATAAAATTTGTAATGGGAGGTACAAATTCCTAAAGCCGGGAAACGGCATCAAAAGTATGATTGGGCTGAGCCGTATCAAGTCTGAAGCAACGAGTTAAAATGAATCATACTAGAAATCCATCATGTTGTTGAAAAATCAATCATGTACACCGTGAGTAACAGAACGGCAGACACTTTTGCCAACCAAAATATAAATAACCCCTTCAAAATGCACAGCGTTGAGTTCCTTTTTTTTTTTTTTTTTTTAAAGTGCTCATTATTGATACACAAATTACATGAAACGACATGGCAATTTGGAAGAGATGCTTTTCCTCAGAAAATGTTCTTCCTCACCCCTAACCTCATGAGTTTCATCCAATAAAAAACTTGCACGATAAAAAGGAAATAAGTCTTAAGAATGTTTTATCTGTCACAAATTTCTACGACTTTTAGGAACCAACCCTGAAAATTTGCCCGGTGAATATCAAATCAAATACATATGCAGCAACGACTCAATTATAACAGTCAAGAATGAGTTGGGTAAGAGCTGAAGGCCTAAATTCAAGTTGTATTGCAATAAGGATCCACTTGAAGAACCCTTTTGCGTATATCTATAGCATAACACCTCAAAAATCTATCAATGTCCACCTACATCAAGGTAAAGGAGTCAGGTCAGTTCACAAAACAAAGCAAAATAATTGAATTTTGTATTTGATTGTAATATCCAACATTAACCAAACCACAGGAAAAAGCTGCAGGCCAGTGGCCTACCATGCCAAATAATTACGGAAACCTTTAAAAAAAAAAAACAGATAAAATGCTGTAGACAATGTCAAGTTGGCCTACGTATAAGATAGTGCATGTCCCTTACACCAGTTGGCCACAAGACCAATTGGACAGTTTCCTTGTGCATCTTTCCTTATGCAATATAAGATAGTGCATCTTTCCTTATGAAATTATGTAAAAGTCAAAAGAAAAATGCGCAAACAGTGGAAGAAATTCCAGTTGACCTAGTCTCTAGCGCAGAAGCTATCAAGGTAAAAGCAAATCCTCAACCTATCAGGCTACTAAGCTAGGTACAAATTTGATCTACCCGCTTCACATATTTAATTTTCTGAAAGAAGATTACCTTGTAAAACTGATTCGGATGTATCATTATAACTTGCAAATCAACTTCCATTTTGATGCTTGTGAAGATATGCTTCCAATTGTCCTTTTGCAGATAATATAAGACCTACAATCGCAGAGGCATAACAATTATTGTTGTTTTGCATGTAGGAAGATAAAAGTTGAATAATCCAAATTCATGAAATATTTAATTGTAAAAAAATGTAAACTATAAGACCAAGCACATGGACTTTATTTATATTCCTTCATATTCATATGGATATAGCACTTTAGAAGGATTAATTTACATGGTTCAATTGATATTTAGACAAATAACAGTAGCTATCTTAGCTATATTTCAACTATTTTATATGGTAGTATTGATGCACCTTTAACTCTTCCCTATATGGGACATGACCTTCCACACGGATAGAAAAGTGCAGTCATTTTTTACATCATTTTCTTTTTTGAAATCTATTAATGACAAATTATGCACTTCATATGCACATAAGCTCTCTGGGCATTTGCTTTTGATTTTAAGTACCTAAAAATAGTGGCGAGGGCTTCCCTGGTCGTGATTTAAATTCTGGATGAAACTGCACTCCTGCATAAAATGGATGCCCTGGAAGCTCCAGAATCTGCAAAACATGAGAAAAGGAATGAACTTGTCCCCTTTCTAGCCCAAAGACTGACAAAGAGAATCTAAATCCCACTGCATCCAACAAATGATCACACAGGAAAGGATCATATCTCCACTACTTAAAAAGTACTGGAAGTTTCCACTTTTATCTAAGGTGAATATTGCACTTTCAATTAGATCAATGATTGATATTTATTCAAATCATTTTTATCTTTCTAATTAATTTTTATATTCTATTTAAAACCATGAAATATCAACCATAGATCTAACTGAAAGTGATTCACCCTTAGATAAAGTAGTGGAATCTTTCACTACTTTTTAAGCAATTGAGAGGACTTTAAAAAGTAGTGGAAGTTTCCACTTTTATCTAAGGTGAATATTGCACTTTCAATTAGATCAATGATTGATATCTATTCAAATCATTTTTATCTTTTTAATTAATTTTTATTTATTTTTGTATTCAATTTAAAACCATTAATATCAACCGTAGATGTAACTGAAAGTAACTCACCCTTAGATAAAGTAGTGGAATCTTTCACTACTTTTTAAGCAATGGAGAGGATCTTTTTCCGCTAAACACACAAACCAAAAGAAAAACTTCAGCAATAGGGAAAAAACATGTAAACCCACCTCCATCCTTTTCCCAGTGTCATCCTTCCCAACAAATTTCAGCCCAGCTTCTTCAAGAAGCCCAATTGCATCTGGGTTTACCTACAGCAGAGTCATGTAAAGGGGCAAATAAATCATATCAGAGGATATCATATTAGTTATGCTGATAGGTCGAATTTTTCTTCTCTTTCCCAGTTGAATCAACTTGACCAACCTCATATCTATGCCGGTGTCGTTCATCTACATACTGTGGATTGTCGTACCTAGCAAGTAAAATAAAAAAGAATTATCATGCATGGCAATGAAAATATATATAGAAATCTTCAATTTGGACAATGATCATATTGCATGTAAACACCAGTGTTAATTTTGTCAAGCTCTACTTTATAGACAATTGGACGGAACAATACCCACTGGACACTAAAAACATGCTGATTTTATCATGCATGGAATCAAAATATATATAGAAATCTTCAATTTGGACAATAATCTTATTCCATGTAAAACCAGTGTTAATTCTGTCAAGCTATATTTTATCAACTATCGGAAGCAACAACACCCACTGGACACTAAAAACATGCTGATTTTACCAATCAACATCTAGTTAAATAATTCAGATAAAGCCACACCGCATGGGAAGCAACGCAATCTGAAAAGATAATAAGAAGTAGCCTTATACCCTTGTAAACTTAATGGAGTTACATAAAACTTGTCACCCTGAGGTCATATGGCACAAGCACCCATTGCACAAGTGGGAAACAAATGAATTAAGAGTATTCAATCTTTTTTCCACATGAAACAAACTAATAGATAAATAACATACAATTTAGAAGTGACACAATCAGGGGTCTGGAATAGTGTTCTTCGAGATCCTAATCTCATTGTGCTTCCCATATGTGTTCTTGAGCCCTGCCACATCAAATAGAAAATAATATAGTCCAGCATGCATGTGGCAGATGTATGAAAAAGTAAAATGAGCAAGAATAAATGCATACTTCAGGCATAAAAATGACGACAGGATTAGGTGTCTGCTCATCAAACTCTGTACTGTTTGCCCTTTCAAAACCAAGAACCTGGAATAAAAAATTAGAAAAGGTTTAATGTGTAAATTGGAAAATAAAAAACATTGTATAGGAAAGAAAAGTCACGTACAGATCTGGCATACTCAATTACAGAGATCTGCATGCCCAAGCAAATGCCAAGATAGGGAACATTATTCTCTCTAGCATATTTTGCTGCCAGTATCATTCCTCTTACACCACGGTCTCCAAATCCACCAGGAACTAGGACACATTCAGCATTCTGCAAATAACAGTATGGAAAAAAAAAAAAAAACTCAATTTCCAAATTGCCCTCTGCATCCCCAATTCCCTTTAGAGTATGCTGTAAAAAAATTCTTACATGGTCCAGTGACCTAAATGGAAAGGGTAATTACAAATTTCTACGTACTCCCATCCCCTCTCAAAAAAAAAAATGATAAGTATATAATTGGTAAACTCTATGTATGATTGAATTTCAGACACACTCAACTCTCCAGGACCACCAATAATAATCTAGTTTTAGCCTACTCTTGCACAAAATAATTCATGAAAGTGATAAACCAAAACCGGTTCTCAGGTAAAGGATCCGACTCGGAAGAAGTTAAGGCATAAAAAACAATGGGGAAAACAATAAAAGACTTACTCTTAAAGTCTTCCACGCAGCAGCATGAGCTTCAGGTGTCTGGATAAGGTAGAAGAATGTTAACTAACATAATATTCATTTTTTTTAAAAAATTGTAATACCAAAAGTGCTACTGGTTCAA
This sequence comes from Durio zibethinus, assembly GCF_002303985.1. The sequence continues at coordinate 4,145,534 of NW_019167938.1, read as the reverse complement.
TACCAATTGAGCAGTATCATCTTCGAGGTCTGAAGCTGCAATCCAGTCAATAGATGGCTTCAAAGAACATGAAATGCAGGCATGTAAAAGCGCCTACAAGCAAAAGAAAACATAGAGCAAGGAGTAGGCACAATAATGATTACTGTCAGAGATAAATCAGCAAGCCACTAAAATTCAGTATTTAGAAAACATACAACCAATTAGCAGGCATATGATTTTGCACCACTAAATAATGAATTACCTAGTTTTCAATCAATCACAGCATGATATGTCTTTTACCAAAATGATCTAGATTAGGCAATACCAAGGTGGTGGATTTGGAGTAATATAAACTTATACATGAGCTAATCCCTTCAGCATATAAAACATTTGGATAATTGTTTATGAAAACTTTACCATACACCTTAGGCTAAAAGGATGAAAGGACAGATAATTTAAAAACAATAATAATATACAGCACCAGAAACTCTTCTTTGTACAATATTATGCATCCACTAAAGAATGTATTTTCCAGAGAAGATGCTATGTCTAAAATTAAGGATCTCTACAAGTCACGAAATTAAACTAGTATCAAACCTTAACAACAGAAAGATACGAGTCTGTCAGACCAACATACTTCCCCACCATAGCAATCCTCACCTGTGCACAATAATACGTTTTTGCTTCACAACTGAAAGAATTCTTCTATTTCAAACTGGACATTTAGAGCTAAATAAGGAGTACTAACGGAATCAGTCAGATTATCAAAAGTTTCTGCCATCCTGGTCCAAGCTTCTAAATCTGGAGGTGTGGCAATGCTGAAATGGAACATTATAACCATTTAGTTAAATGGATCAAACCTGCCAGCTATTGGTAGCTTGATCCAAATTTAATGGTGAATTTTGGTAGTTAACAGCCAATCAATTTCAATGCCAACAGTCCAATAACCAGTAACAAATACTACCTTTGCCCCGTGCTAAAATCACAGAGATAGAGTAAAGAGGAAAAAACCAACAATCAACTAGCTAGGCTGCATACAAAAATATTGATAGCCTAGGCCTAATCATGCATCAAAAAGTTAAGCCATAGATGAAGCAAATGGTAAAATGAACTTAGCAGTCCTATGATTAAAAAAAGATGTAAACGTTGGAAATGTTGAAACTAACCTGAGTAGATCTAGCTGTTTCAGAATTGAATAATGAGCATTTTGGCTCTGAAGCAACAGTCAACATATAATAGCAATGAGAAATGCACTAGTATAATAGACTAGGAATCCTTAAGTTCCAGAGAATATAGAAGAACTGCTACGGAACATACTCTAAGTAAGAGAGGAATATGCCAAATGTTGGGAACATCATGAATATTCAGTATGTTGGCAACCTGTGAGGGACCATAAGGTGATAAATAAGATCAGCAGTGAAGATGATAAACTTCAATCAAAAAGAACAAATACCAAAATTTGCCAACAAACTTACTGGAACATGACAAAATTGTGAAAGTTTCTCCTTTGTATTATCCAATAAAGGCTGCAAGTCACCAACCAAAAGGGTATATATACCATCAATTTGGGACAAAAGTTAGATAAAGAAAACAAAGCAGTCAAAAATATATTCAGCAAGATAAAACGAGAAAACACAAATAAAATCAAGAAGAAATTGCAATTTTACAACAAAATATTTATACGACATGAATGCCAGTGGCAGTACCAAGTTAAAAATACAAGCCCAACTATAGTTCAGAATAGAACTTACATAAGTAAAGTACCATCACAACAAAATGCCACACCCCAATAAGATAATAATGATTACTTAGGTTCATGCCAACCTATTTAAGAACTAATAACAATGCACATAAGTGCTACAATGAGCCAGGTAACAATACTCCAGAAGGATAAAACACAGTGATGCAATTTACCAAACGCTTCTGATGGCAAAATCATCTCTGGCATGAAAGTACATGCAAGGCAGTGTACCTGAGCAGAGCGACATGCAAGCAGTTGAGGAGTCAAGCCTAAGGCTCTAAGTTCCCGGACACTATGCTGCGTAGGTTTAGTTTTCTGCAACCACAGAGACAATTATTTTCATCATAAAAGGTGGCAATGTTTAATATGTTTCAGGGACTTAACTGACATCATTTTAAAAATAAGATCCAAAAACAATGACCTAAAAGAAATTTTCAATTTATGCACGATGCTATAAGAAAATTATGGAGTATTACTTGCTCTCCAACAACACCCAGCACAGGTATTAGGCTGACATGAATGAGGCAGAAGTTATCTTGCCCTGACGAAGAAAATGAAAATTATTATGACACAGGAAGATTCATATCCAAATATACTGAATAGACTAATATAAAGTCTCTTTGTGCCATACTATAGATGCAGAATCAAAACTTTTTTATTAACAGATTGAGGTGAAGGCTGCCAGTAATTCAGAAACCTGATCAACTGCATCTTTTCATTTATGAACTCGTGTGTGCATACACAAACCACACTGCAAATGCATGTACAAAATATTTGACCTATTGATCAGCATAGTACATTTCAATAACAGACAAGTTGCATAATCCTAGTACTACATACTTCAATCAAATTATATTACCAATAAAAATTCTTGGCCAACACATTCCTTTGGTAACCAGGTTCCTATAGGCACGAGTTTATGATCTGTGACTACATGTGGATCTAAAAGGGAACCACATATGTGTGGGTCTAAATAAGCACCAGGCAACACATGACAACAAGGCTAATAATCAAGTGAGAAAACAATGATTGATGACCAATCAAACCTAAAGAATATTATTTACATTTCTGGAATAAACAGAAAACATATAGGGCTTACCAACTGAAAAGGACAACTGCCGCAAAGCCTCAATGAATGGCATTGATTCAATGTCGCCTGAAGGACCACAGCGCCCCCCCCCCCACAAAAAAAAAAAAGGATCAATCATCTCTCACCCAAAAAGAGAGAGAACAAGGAATAAAGAGAGAGTTCCAGACACATCAAATGTCTCTTTTCTAAGCATAGCTCTTACCAACAGTGCCTCCCAACTCTATCACACAGACATCTGCAGGACCCTCTTTTCCATCCACAGGAATGAGAGCAACTGACTCAATCCAATCCTTAATAGCATCCGTGATGTGTGGAACAACCTGGGATCCACTCAAAAAAGAAATGACCGGAATTTATCATTACTTTCTTTATGCAGACAAAAGTAGCCACATGATTTGGAAATGAGAAAAGTCACCTGAACAGTCTTTCCGAGATAATCACCTCTCCTTTCCTTTTCAAGGACGGACTGATAAGAAAATACAACTGGGTTATATTCAACCACTAACAGAACTCAGGTGAACAATGAACAGATACATTATCATCTATTTTGACAAATTTGAAATACCTGATATATCTTTCCAGTGGTAATATTGTTCTCTTTAGTAAGAGTAACATCTAGGAAGCGCTCATAGTTACCCAAATCCAAATCAACCTTTTTAAGAACAAACATAAACATAAATCAAGTTAGTTAATATTTTGCAATGAGGTTTTCTTCTCTTTCTTTTTTTGGCAAATACTTATAGCACAATATACTGAATGCTAGAAAAAAAAAAAAAGAGTGATTGTAAAACCTCTCCACCGTCATCAAGAACAAAAACCTCTCCATGCTCAAAAGGAGACATGGTTCCAGCATCCATGTTTAGATAAGGATCTACAAGATACAAGGAAAATGAAGAAGATTAACAAACAAAAATAAGCATAATCAGGATTGTTCTGAAATTAAAATCGAAATTAGTTTAGGAACCAAAGAGTTAGCCATATCAATAATAAACACTGAAAAAGAAAAGGCAGATTATATTAATCTTAAAAAAAATTGCAGTCAAAATAACAACCATTAGTCGACAAACACAAGAGTTAGAAACCAACTCAGAAACCTGGACCCCTTCTAAAACAAGAGAAAAATAAAATAGGGATGGTAAAGAGGAAAAAAAAAAACCAATTTTGATGGAAGTGACACGAAGGCCACATGCTTTAAGGACGACGCCTAGGCTGCTGGCCGTGACGCCCTTTCCGAGTCCACTAACGACTCCTCCGGTAACCAACACGTACTTCATTTTTTTTCTTCTTGCTTAAAATTAGTATAAAGAGTGAATTTTTATTGCATGCAAAGTGCTTGTATTAATGTCTCTGAGCGAGCGGGAATGCCAAGGAGAAGAAGAAGACGAAGGAGAAGAAGCGTGAATAGAAGCGTGAAGGACAAGCCTCGCCCTCTTCTTTTTTCTTCTTCTTAACGCGTTTATCAGCCTTTTAAGTATACACGACAATATGCGTTTTCGTGTGATATCTTATTTCGTGTTTAACACATTTAATAATATAAATTATTAAAATATAAATAAAACATAAATTTTAAATATAGAAATGATATATTTAATAAACATATTATATATATGATATAATTAAAATATATAATTTATTTATTTAAATATGATATAAATAAATACGAATAAATATAACATAAATATATATGAATAAACATGATTAATATAAATATATATGATTATATATAATTAATATGAATATAAGAATATAATTAAAAAATAAATAATTATAAATTATTTATAATTTATAATTTAATAAATTTGATATATTAATATATAAAAATACTTATATATTAAAAAAATTAATACTCATTTAATATATATTTAATATATATTTTTTAATTTTAATTTATATTACATAATTATATTAATTTTTAATATCAAATTTAAAATGATAAATTATTAAAGATTAAAAAATAAAATAATAATATATATAAATAATATTTATATTTATATTATATTTATATTATTAATATAAAAATAATTTTATAATATTTATTAAATAGATATCATAATTAAATGTTTAAAATAATTTTTATATATTTATATAAAATTAAAATAAATTTAAAAATATGTTAAACTTATTAAACATGTTAAAAATACACTCATATAATAAAATATTTATATTATATTACATATTTTAAATATATTAATATATATAATATAAATTATATTATATCAAAATTCATTTCAATGCAAATAAACGCAAAATATAATTTTATAAATCGCATATATAATTTTTTCTTATCATATCACGCTGTCTCAAATCATCACGTCAATATTTAAATCAGTGTGAAACGACAACTGAGCTCTTTTTTTTTTTTTTTAAGGGTACTGCTTGGTTACAATTAGTTATACCCAACTTTTGTTGACTGTTTACATGTCACCGTCACTATTCTAAAAGTCAGAAAAATAAAATTTTTCGATTTTTTTCTTTTTTTTTTTCATATTTGTTGACTTGAATTTAGAACAGATTAAAAAAAGGTATGCTATTGAACAGTAAAAGTTTCTCACAATTCGTTGGATTTTCATTTTTTTTCTAGTGTTGTAAAAAAAATTAATTTGACTGCATTATAATGTGTATATATTAAAAATCATGTAAGTTGTTAATTTCAATAATTATTTTAAAATTTTAATTTGTTTTGACCACAAAATTTCCCATCCAAGAAATATTAATTTTAATGGCACCAATTGCTTGAGAAGCTGATGCTAAATGGTCGATCTCCTATGACCCTGAATTGTTCCCCCTCTGTTCACCGACTTTACCTTTTCTTGTTCTTGTCCTCATATGCTTAATGCCGAATTTTAGTCTTAATCAGCCGCCACAGTCATAACAGAAAAAGTGCGATTATAATTTCCACTGATATTGCAATGAAAAAGATGATGTGATGAGAAAAAGACAAGACGTAAAGTACGACAAGAAATGTAACCATATTGCAGGGGAAAATTAATTAAAAAATTACTTAACAGATAAAGCTTTTTAATCTCAACCTTAAATTTAGAATTCAATCTTGTCGTTGTCCACAATCAAAAGGTTTTTATTTTTCGGAAACAAACAAAGGCTCTTCTTTCTTTGTCGGTTTGGCAAAAAGCCTTCATCCAATAGCTTCGATGTTTTTCATACTTAACTACTTTAGTGTCAAAGTTCCAAGAAAATACAAAGAAAGTAACTTCACTTTTTTTTGTTGTTTTCGCTTAAAAAAAACAAAAAAGCATAGATTCATTTCCTAAGGTTCTATTTGAAAGTTCAATTGCATTGCTCCCATTGCATGAACTTATATATTTTACGATTGAATCTCTAAAAAAAATTTTAAATTCAACATTTTCATTTAAATATATAAATAAAAATATTAATAGATATCAATTGACACTAATTAAAATAGTATTTATAAAAAATATATAACTAATGCATTATTTTTTAAAATTAATATTATAATTAACCTTATTTAGTCAATGTCTAACTAGACCGTGGACACAAGTATTATATTATTACAAAAATAATTTTATTATTTTTAAATATAAAAAATGTGTCTATGGATTGGCAGGATTGAGCTTAATTTTGAAGATTTTGATCCAAATTGGGCCCAAACACGAATTCGCTTGCATTGACAAACAGAACCATATAATTTTTATATAGATATACCCTTGGACCTTGGTTGGCTGGGCTATCCATAAATATAATATAATATAATTAATACAATATAATAAATCCAATGTCCCGACCTTTTGAATTTCAAAACAGCGACATAGCCTTTAGGGAATAGAAAGCGAGAGAGGGTGATGGTGGTGGGAAGAGAAAGCAAGGGTTTTGTTTTACACCCTTTTTTTTTTTCAATTTGCAAAGTGTTTTTCGAGGCCCAATATTTGATTGGTAAGAAAGCCCAAAATGGCATAACGGCTGAGCCCATTCATTTACCCTTACTAAACAAAGTTCATATTTTGAATTTCTCATATATCTATAATAAAATAATATTATGAAATTTATATATTTTTATTCCTAATCGGATTTTTTTTTTTTGGCAAGTGGTGAATTTTGAGATTATACCAAAAGCAAAGGAACAAAGTTGAACAAAAAGGAATAAATTATACAAATTTGTAGATGGAATTATCAAATATACGAATTATCAACTAATAAAGTTTTTATTAAAAGTAAATATCTTTACATTTTTTAATAAATTCTGTTTGCTTTTGTATTTTATGCAAAAAGCTTCCTCGTGCGGGAATTAAGGTCTTCATTTCTTTTTGTAAGTTTAAAATAAATCTCATTTACTGTTGTTACAAATGTTTAAACTTTTCTTATTGAAATGAATGCCAAATTTACTCTCATGTTAACTTGTATATTGTTTAATTGTTTCTTGCAAATTGTATGGACAATTCTAATAAATCGTGATAGAATAGTTGAAACTAAAAAAAGGAAAAAGAAAAAACAAAGTTATTATATATGAAATATTAAAAGAAACAAGAAAAAAATATATTTGCCCTCACCATCCACTAGCTTGCAAAAATCAGTGGTTGTGCTACAGGACTTATCCGAATAAATCTCAATTTTTAGACGGCGAGGAAAATACTAGTGTGCAAAGTAACCTGAACTCAATCAGGGATACAATGCTTAGCAACGAATTTTTTAATCAATCAAGTAGAGGAAAGAAATATATCAGGTATTTAGTTTGAAAAATGAAAAAAAAAAAAAAAACTCTTGTTCTCTTTCAAACAACTTTTTAATTTCTTTCTGTAAAAAAATTCTTTTAAATAACATTTGTAGGCGATCCACCTTATATACATCTCTCCTTATTCAAACAATAGTTAAACAAAACTATTAGATATATTCAACTAAGTAGGTCCAAATTTAAGAAAAATATTATCAATAAATGATTAATTCAATCGGTTAAGGTTCATGATATTCGATGAAAAAATTTTAAGTTCAAATTTTGTCGATGGTCACCACTTGTTAGGATCAACTCAAATGCATAACCTATAAACATCCATTTTAAATTGTTAAGTACAATACATTTTATCATGATCTGAGAAACTAAACAATTTATATACCTAAATTTTTTTTTACAAAAAAAATATTTAATTGTACGAACAATAATTTATGATTGTTCATGCAAGCAAAGTACTATATTATTAATGTTTATAAAAACATTAAGAAAGTATGATACATTTGAATTTAATGTTAAAGCCCAAAAAGAAACTGATAATCATGAATGTATTTCCAATTTTGAAACTTTTTTTTCGTGAATGTATTTGCTACAAACATGTATGATTTTGCATGTCCTAAATGAAATGGGTTTAGCTTTTAAGCTTTTCTACTGTCCTATTTGTATCAGATATAACATAACATTTGATCTTTTATACGGGAAAATTATGTGTGCAAACCAAAAAAAAAGGTACTTTCAGTTACTGTTTTTTAACATATTTGCTATAATATGTATTGTTTTACATGCCATAAATGAAATTATTTAGCTTTTACGATAATCTTCATCCTTAATTATGATATATATATCAGTTTAGTCTTTCATTAGTGTAATAAAATTTATGCTTTCCTACCAATCCTATAACTACTTCTCCCTAATAACAAATCGCACCAATTATTTGAAAAAGAAAAAAAAAAAAAAAAGCATGGGAAGTCGAAGCCAGGAACGTGCCGCCACGCCTTCACTGAAGGAGTCTTTGTTTGACGCGTCGCTCTCTCTCTCTCAGCTCACTCATGACATCACATGTTATCACCCAACAGCTCGGGCCTTCCCTCTTCTCTATTTTATCCCTCTTCCTTTTGTTTTCCTTTCTCACCTTACTCTTTCTCTGTATATGATGGGAATCCAAAAGAAGGAAGATCGAGTAATGGGCTAAAACGGTAAATCCATCGTTGCATCGTAAACCTCCAAAACAACGCAAGCGCTCCTCCATTATTATTTTAACTCCACCGTCAAAGCCCCTTCTTCTTCTTCTGCTTCTCTCATCGCATGCTGATATGCTTATTCATTTCTCCTCTTTCTGCTCCATTATTACGTGCCCCGCAAGCTACTCAACCTTACCTCACTGCTAACTCTTTTCTACATTTTTTTTTCTTTTCTCATTATGGTTTTACTTCAAAACCTTAATAATACCGGTACTCAAACTGAAAGTGGAACTGCAACTCACCTCTCTTCTTCTCCTCATGATGCCAACACCACTGAAACGCCGCGTTTCAGTGAAGACTTTGATTCCACCTGCTCCACTCCCTACGTTAGTGCACCTACGAGCCCCAGCCGTGGCCCCACCTCGGGGTACTTCTTCAGCGCGCCAGCTAGTCCCATGCATTTCGTGCTATCTTCTGCTTCCTCTGCCACGTCTCATCTTTCATCCGAGTCCTCGTTAATGTCCGCACAATCGGATGGGTCGCCTTTCGAATTCGAGTTCTCGTCTCGTTTCTCCAGCAGTAGTTCCGTAGCCGTTGGATCCATGAGTTCGGCTGATGAGTTGTTCTTGAACGGCCAGATCAGGCCCATGAAGCTCTCCTCTCACTTGCAAAAACCTCAGACCCTATCTCCTTTATTAGATCTAGACGACGACGCGCAGTTCAACAACGACCAGGAAGCTTCACGGGGAAGAGATCTGAAATTCCGAAGCAGATCTCTTCACAGAAAGGCGAGATCTTTATCACCGCTTCGAAACGCAGAGTTTCAATGGGAAGCAGAAGCAGATGAAGAGTGTAGCAGAGAAGAACAAAAAGAAGTTAGCCAACGCATTTTGGAAGGTTTGAAAGAAACTGTCACTTCAAACGAAACGACACCGTCGTGTTCTGCCTCTTCATCAAGATCCTCATCTTCAGGCAGAAACTCCAAAAAATGGATATTCTTGAAAGATCTTTTGTATCGAAGTAAAAGTGAGGGGAGAGGAAATGGGAAGGAAAAGTTTTGGACTTCCATCTCTTTCTCTCCATCGAAGGAAAAGAAGATTCAAATTCAAGACGAAAAGGCACCTCCTTCCAAACACAAACTAAAGGAAAACAAACAAGGAGTATGTAAGAAAGTGAGTTCTGGGAAACCGGCAAATGGGGTTGCAAAACGACGGGTGCCTCCGTCACCGCACGAGCTACACTACACGACAAACAGAGCTCAAGCTGAGGAAATGAAGAAGAGGACTTACTTGCCTTACAGACAAGGATTGTTTGGGTGCTTAGGCTTCAGTTCGAAAGGTTACGGTGCACTTAACGGACTCGCTAGGAGCTTGAATCCAGTTTCGTCCAGGTAGTTAACAGAGGATGGATTAATCAAAGGGTCTTTCTTCTTTTTTTTTTTTTTTGGGGGGGGGGGGGGGGGCGGGTTTGAGGATATTAAATCATATAAATACAGTTTAATGTATTTTTATTGTAAGTTTAAGGTTGCCTAATTGCCTTTTACTACTAGTACTAATATTTTTGTACAGTAGAAAGAAGCTATAGTATGTTTTAATCAACATTGTTAAAGCTCCTTTATCTGCCTTTGCATTATTTTAAGTCTGAAAGTTCATTAATTGCAATATTTCTGATCATTTTATGCACTGCCAAAATCCTATTTTTGATTGTGATTAGTGAATTTTTGAGCTTAATCAGTGTAGTAATAGGTTTTTTTTTTTTGGTGGGGGTTGGGGATGTGACCTTGCCGTGCAATAATTTATTTGTATTTAGCACCTATATGAATTCCTGCCTTTTTCAGACTGCTGCATGAGACTCTGTTTCCATGACTTCTGTAATATAGTAGTTTTCGTGGGGTAGCGTTCTTATGAATGGATATGTTTATTTTATTAATAATACATTTGTTCATGATCTGGTGTTGGGTGTTCCTTTTGGAGCATGGGTCATTTTGGTTTATTAATAGCCATTCCCTTGTCCTTTCCAAATACTTTGATTTTTCAGGTTGTTTTGTGAATGAAATCGTCCCTTGTAAGTACTGAACGATGAAAAGGAAAGAATGGGGATTATGTGGGGGCGGTGGCTAATATCTGCAGGTTTATGAGATTACAAATCATAAATAGTATCCCATCGTTTCGAAGCACCCAAACAGTTTAATTTGCTGCTGGAAATTAGCTGACCCACATGGGGTGTATTCTTTTTGTTAGGTGAGCGCTGTTATTATCCAAGTCAAGGAGGGATAAGGGATTGGATTTTCGAAAAACCTCATTAGACCCACATGGAGCGTCCTTGTGTTTACTTAGGTATTTAAGATATGACCCACACCTGCCTTCAAAAGGCTTTGTATTGTGACCTTTTTGGGCGTTTCCCATCCATTTCTTTGCTGTTTGCTTGTATTTGATTGATGGGGGGTTGGATGCTGGGGATTAGGGTTAAATTTTAAATAATGTAACCCCTGATCAAACTAATTGGTACTATATTTTCCTTCTTAGGAATATCAAGTTGGATTTTTATACATTTTGGGGATTATTGAAAGTGTCTCATTATCGCTAACATGCACATGGGGACTGACATGAGTACCCACTTATTTGGTTATTCAAAGGATTAGAGGACTATTCAACAGTGGTAAAAATAATTAAATTTCTGAACCATTGAAAACACGTTCAATGCACCAGTGAGTTATGAAGATTGAAGTCATCTCATAATCCAAAGGAATCTTAATAAAATCTCAAAAGGGTCCCAGCTCTTAATCTGATACTAAAAGAAGGACAGCAGCAGGGATTAATGATAGTCCTTCCTAGGCTCTTGTGAATTATAAGCAAGGCTAGAGTCAGTGGGTCACTCTTGTTTCGGGGAATTTAGATTTTGGCTCTTGAAGCATACATATAGCAATGCATTTAAACATTTTTCAGGTTGAGTTGGGAGTTAGGCCAACGTTAACTGTGGACCGTCTAAGAGAGAAAGCTGTTTTGCCTGACGGGCGCAGTGGCTGTGCAGTGTGCATCAGATATCTTTCACCAATTACGCCAACTGTGGACCACACTTGCGAGATTCTTACTGCTAAACGCATCCAAGCATCAATGTCTGTCTACCTTCGCCTTTTGCTTTTTCTATTCCCCATGGCCATAGTGGAGTATATGTCCTTCTATTTTTTTTTTTTTATTCAGTTCATCAGCTTACTGTTATGTGTTGGTTAATGACCAACTTTTTGGTTTCGTTGATGACAGTTCACACCCAATTTACATTTGTAGAATTGCCTGTCAAGTTCAAGAGACAGCAAGATGATAACATACAAAACGTTCCCATAGCCAGGTTTAACATTTTCTCCAAATGCATCAGGAAATTGATTTATATGGTAAAATTAGGAGGATTCTTTCAAAGAAACGAAGACAATAGAGTAGCACTTATTAGCCCAGGGGGAAGCTTTTCTTCCGTCATATCATTTATTTTTCTAATATGGTGCTGAAAGTTTGCATCATTTAATTTGCCTCCCCATTTTTTTTCCTTGGAGAGGTAAGTTATGCTTTATCGTCGGCATCTTTTGAGGTTGACATATCACTTATCTTCTATGCTACAATGGACTTAGGAAGAGGATTTTTGCCTGCGGCTTTTCTCTTTTTTTTTTTTGGGAGCTTGTCTCTTCCATTGATCATATCCCATTGTTTTTTACGCTATTGTCATTTACATTCAATCCTGCTGAAATAGCAACTCTAACATCTCCAAAGTTGAGTTGATTGTTAATCACGAACTGTCACTCCAACTTGAATCCATTTCAAGAAACACAGGCAAAATATCTCTCTCTATATGTATCTATAAAAACAAAATTTGCTTTTTCCCTCGAAGGAAAAAAATTATAATAATTTCAATTACATTGTGATAGGTTTTTTCGCTTAATAAAAAGTACATGGCAAAAAAGAAGGTTTGCGCTTCACTATTTTCTCTCCATAGCTGAAACAAATCCATAAATGAAAGATGGAAAAATGTTCCCAAACGTTTGTCTAGTGACTGGTGTTTGAAGAAATATTAAAAATTTAATTTCGAATCAGATTTTTTTTTAAATTTATATTAGGATTTCGTCCTCTTGGTGTAAAAAAAAAAATGAAAAATATCAAAATTCTCCATTATGAACACGTGTCAAGAGATGAATCTATGACATGATCTCTACCCTACACCCGCGAAACAGGTTTTTATTTCTCCTCAATCTCCCTCCTGCCGCAATCCCCAGCCAAATTACCGCTGTTTCACTTAATTCTCGTTTCTTGTTCAATGTCCCAATCTAAATCTCTCGTCTTTGCAAAAATAATTAATTGGCTTCTATCTTTAATCAATTATAATCCAAACGAAACCAAAACTCAGAGCTAAAAAAAATAATGGCTTCTGAATCCAATTCCACAACAACAACATCATCATCGACGCCATCCCCAAGTGGGAAACGAAGCAGAGATCCCGAAGATGAGGTTTATCTTGACAATCTCCGCTCTCACAAGCGTTATCTCAGTGAGGTTTCTTTTCTTTCCTTTTTTTCTTTTATATTGTTTCCCTTGTTTTTAAATGCCCAAACTGTCAATTTTTAACTTTTAATCTTTGTTTAGATGTATGGTATATTAGATATCCCAAAAGCTCGATTTTCTATTATTTTCTAGGTTAATTTATCTGGGTAGTTTTTATCTACATGAGGCATTTTGTATTTGTTAGATATTTGCATTAAAGGGCTTCAGTTATTGAAAAATTAAAATCTTTGTTTGCAGATAATGGCGTCTAGTTTGAATGGATTGACTGTTGGGGACCCACTTCCTGAAAATCTTATGGAATCAATGGCTAGGCCTGAAGGCATGTTCTATACCAGGTTAGTTGTTGTCTCAAGCTTAATCAACCAAGTACTTTCTAGTTGCTATCGTTCCAGTATTCGGACTTCCTATTATTGTCCCTGTATTTAAACAAAAAAAATCCTAAAATAGGAAAGATTGGAAGAACAAATTCGTTTTTTTCATGTCATGATTTCACCCTTGGAGTAAAGCTACTAATTGATAGATGATAACTACGAGGCCTATTATAGATACTTATCAATATTGGCGTAGTCAATGACCTGAAGATAGTTGTTCTTGGTTGCTGTTGGATATCGGAATCGGTGGATTCAATTTTGTATGATTGCTGTATATTCCAATAGCTGTGCTGGGGTGTTAGAAATACAATGTACATTATCTATCTCTTGCCTCATGGTAATTTATCAAGTATTTTCTTCCCAGCTGGGACAAAATGATTATTTTATGTCAATCTCAGAATAGTTTGAATATGTTTTATTTGCAATTTTTGTCTTAAATTGTAGCCTGAAACTTGGTTGCATCATCTGAAGGTTATGTTTTCAATTGTTGTGATAAAGATGACTGCATTGTATAAGAGGTTAGTTTGGTTATCTGCATAGGTTTACTGGAGTGGATTATGTTTCAAATTATCTTTAGTTTTATTCACTCACCTATTATATTGAGTGAAACGAATTATGCAACAGATGATTGTAGGAGCATTATGGCATTTGCATGTCCGGAATGCTAATTGCATTTTACTCTTTCTTGTCTACATATGACTTACCTCAGTTGTATAGTATTTGTTTCTTCATTTTCAAATCAATGTGATGAAGTTTTTAAAAACTCATCCTCATTATCTTTCCAGGGATGAAATGTCATGGCAATATTCACCGATGTCAGAAGATTCAGATGACTTGAGATTTTGTGAGACACCTATGAACACTTGCTTATCCCATTCTGACAGCCTGCCTACTAGTCCCGTTTCCCCGTATAGATATCAAAGACCACTGAATGGTTTCTGCTCCACTCCTTCATCTAGTTCATACCCTTTGCATGGGAATGTCAGTGCTGTTGCTTGTTCACAGCCTCGCCAAAGAGGCTCAGATACAGAGGGCCGATTCCCATCATCACCAAGTGATATTTGCCACTCTGCTGACTTAAGGAGGGCAGCACTCTTGCGGTCTGTACAGATGAGAACACAGCCTTCTGGTTCGTCATCATTCGAATTGCCATTTGGTTCAGGCCAAGAGAATGTGCCTAATATTGAAGTTGAGGAACGGCCATGCTCATTTATGAAGTCCTTAGTTGATGATCGAGAATATCAGATTGAGGAGTGTTCTTCATTGGGTATCTCAGATCCTGAATTTAGTCAAGAGAAATCTAGCGGAGTGTCAAATATGAATTTGAAAGGAGATGAATCAGAAGATTAGATGCTTTGAGAAATGACATCAAAACCCGCTCCATCCTCATTTTGAGTGTATCTTCAATGTAGAAGTGGATTTTGTAAAAAAGTAAAGTCTCACTCGCACAGCCATACATTTATGGTTCATCATCAACAGCATCCGATTTATGAGTTTTCATCTGCTCTTTCTTTGTCCTGAGAAGAGCGTCGGCTATGCCACTATTGTGGCTGAACTTCATCACTAGAAATGGATCCCTGCATATATTGTCTACTCTCTGCTGCATTATCTTTCTAGGGCTGTTACTGGTAATTGGACTGAAGGCCCCTTTGTCAATGGGTGTACACGTTGTTATGTGTTTAATATCTGCTAAAATTCTTTGATAATTATCATTTGATTTTGCAAGCTTCGTGACTATTAATTTGTGATTATGAAAAATTAAATGGGTAAGCATCTTTAGTTTTGAACTGAGCTATAATTATTAAAGTTTTGAATTCTGCTAAGGAAAGAAAAAAAGGCTCTAAAACGTGTACTTGTAATTTAAGAAGTAAATCTATCTGTCACTGGAAAAAAAAAAAGGCACAAATTCGAAGAAATGACGGATTAAATCACCGCACTAGCTAGTTGTAGTTCTCACAAAAAAGTTCTCGACTACTGCTACTACTGCACGCATGTGCTTAATTCATGTCAAGGCTTAGCCATTGCTGTGCTGAAAGATCCCTTCAGAGATTAAAATTAGATGAAACACTAGATCCCAGCACTGGGAGGAAAACCAATACTCAAAAACCTGGATGAAGTTGAAAATTGACCCCACCAGTGCCCTAAAATAGACAAGTAAAATGCACTGATCTAACAAGTTCATGCAAATGTTGATAAGATATTCTTCTTGACCGTGAATTCATCAGCTTTTGCTGGGCTTATTGACTGCACCAGAAACAAGGAAAACTCATGGTTAGGGCATCTCATATACAGATGCTTATAATGAAAACTATGGTTTTTATAATTAATTGCATTTTAACCACCCCTACAGAGTGGGCAGCAACATGAGTTTATATGACCCATAAAAATCACGACTGTAGGATTTTAACTGTAAGGAATATAATTTTGTTTATAATCTAAGGGTCCAAAATCATAGTGATAGCGGAGATGATTTCAGGGCACCATCCTATTAATTAATTGCAATTGTCAAATCGCCAAAACATAAATTTACTTCTATTTCAATAGTAATCCTTACCTTGTCTACAATGCGCTGCAGCCGCTCAATTTCCTTCTTGGGATAATCAGCACCTTTCTCCATACAGCTTTTAGCAGCTTTCAAGTATATCTTTCCATACCTGAAAAACCGCAAAAAAAGTCACACACAGAACAGTTCTTTGAAACAAAGAAAATTTAAACAGGAAACTAGGAATTGACAAGAAGTTTTGCTTTAGAGCAGAATATAAAGAGACCAATTGAATACCTCTCAGTGGAACCCTTAAGCTTCTCAACTTCCTCTTCAATCTTAGAGATGATTGCTTTTTTCTCATCATTGCCAGCAGCCACAAACTCCTTCACCAACGCATCCAAACTTGACAAAATACCCGCCTATGCAAAAAAGAAGAGGAGAAAAATTAATCTGATAAAGTATGGATAATGACCCAGATGATGTACCAGTATAAACTATGAGCTATTAACCTTTGAAGTCAGCTGCCCTTTTGCATCACGACTGGTGCCACACTTCTCATTGATGAAAGTAACAAAATCAGCTAGATCCCTGCCACCATCATAGTCTTCCCCAGCTTTGTTGCCCTTTGGAAAGAATTTCAATGTTGGATACCCACTTACCCCATACCTGCACTTAAAACAAAGGCCTTGACATCCATTGATACGTTCCCTAAATGTTAAGAAAACTGAGCATACTGGTTAAATTTACAATTACTTTTCAGCTAAATCCTTATGTTTGTCAGCATCTAGATTAGCTATCACTACATCCTCTTCCATTTTGAATGCTGTCGCTACCTTTTCATAGGTCTGTAGAGACAAACAAAGAGTTAGAAAGTAGATCACCACTTATACCAAAATAATCATGCCTACTTTATTAAGCAAAGATCTAGATGCTTACAGGAGCAAGGTTTTTGCAATGGCCACACCTGGCAGAAAACCAATCCAGAACTTAGTCAAAACACATTAAGCAGAAAAAATGGACGCAACAGAATATCAACAGCAAAACTTGTTAGATATGTCATGAGGTCCTTAAACAGTAAACCTAAGGGGTATTTGAAATAGCTGAACTAGAAAAAGCCCTAACTTTAATTATTTTTGCAAATAGTAATATTACCAAAAAATACCACAAGCTTACCAAGGTGCATAAAACTCAACCAACACATCTTTGGTCTCATCAAGGACAACCTCATCAAAATTATCAGCATTTAACACTGCAACATTGGATGGCAATGTGGCTATCTTCACATTGGTCCCTGTAAAACAATCCACGAGCTTAGCAAATCAAAGTGGGTTTTGGCCTATGGCATCCATCTAAATTCAGCAAGCTCACCTTGGGAAACTCAGAAGCAAGAAATCGAGACAGAATTTCCTAGATTAAGCAACCACAAACAGAAACTTCTACAAAGGAAAAAGACAAATTACCTCCTTCACTGTTGACAAACTCAGCAAGGGACTCTGCAGTTCGTGGTCCTTCATACCTAAATAAAACAATTTTGATCTAATAAGAGCATGTTTTAAATAAAATGTTGATACCAATAACAAAACCTAAACCAAGATCAAAAACTTTTCCAGGTTCTGTTTCTACAAGTTAAATTAGACTCACTTTTTAGGTTCCAAAGAGCCTTTGGGAAACCACTGAACAGTTGGGTAGCCCTGAACACCATATTTGCTGCATAAACTCTTATGCTCATCACAGTCCACCTACTCCCACATAAACAAAAGAAAAGAATTTCTACTAAAATCAATAGCAATATCAAGGAAAACTTCATCATAGAAAAAAATTTTGCAATTCAAAAAAGAACACAAAGGAATTAGAAACGAGTAGTGAAAATACCCTGATCAATAACAACTCATATATTAACAGCCAAAGCCGGCTGATTATAAATCGCTAACCTTTCCAATCAAGACGGATTTAGCCTTCTTAAAACTTGCCCCAAGCTTCTCATACTCGGGAGCTAACTTCTTACAGTGACCACACCTGTGGTTGGAGAAAACGATTATGTTGAGAATATAACTAGCTGGAACTTAGTTTTCCGCCAAAAAACCGATTATTCTAAATCCATAGCCAGAAGTGAGATCACTGAGCTCAAATGTCTTTAAAAAAAAAAAAACCAAATTCTAATTCTTGAGAAAAAAAAGCCTTAAAAGGAACATCTTTAGCAACACTTGGTCATCTAGAGAGTTTGATCCTTATAAACAAATGTGAGAAACAATCAATCAAAGAAACAAACAATAAGAGAAAATATCGATGTTCTCATTTCAATTGCTGATAGATCTAACGATCGATTAATGAGGATCTAGTGTGAAACACCAAAAAAACATAGAGTATAAAATCTAATCTAACAAAGAAAAAAAATGAAAGAAATAGAAGACGAAAAAATTATTACCAAGGAGCATAGAACTCGACGAGAGCTCCACTGTCTTGACCAACTTCCTTGTCGAAGTTTTCTTCGGTTAGTACAACAACGTCGTCGGCCAACGCTGATGCCAATAACAAGGCCAAGGTTCCAAAGGTCAACCAGATCTGAAACTTCTCCATTTTTTTTTCCTTCTCCGTTTCTAACTTCCTCTGTTTTCACTCTATCTCTCCCAGGCTTGACTTTTATAGGTGGTAGGATTTCTCCTTTTCATTTTCTTTTTTTTATAAATGAATTCTATTTAAGAATACTGATATTTTAGCTGGGCTGTTTGGTTGTTGTTGTGGACTTTTGGAAGCGAAGAATCAATGGTCATAGAGGACCAAGGAGCTCAGCTGGAACATCATGGTCTTTACCTTAAACGACGCCGTGGCATACTTTCATTTGGTGAAAAATCATGACTTAGTTTGTTGGCGCTTTCTTTTTACTATGATGCGTAGCGGATAGGATAAGCTCCCTGCCTCTTGGTCAAGCGAAGCACGGTGACGTGTTTCAGATGACATGGCATACCTTGATAGGCTCCGCTATCGTGGAGGACTTAGGCTTGGAACCTGGTAGCCGCCACAGCCCATTTTCCATTTTTTTTTATTTTTAATTTTTAAAGAACCGTCATAGCCCAATTAGTTGAATGTGGTATTGGGCTAAAACCCAATATGACAGTCTTGAGCAAAGACTATTAAAAGTGCAAGATTTGGTCACTTGCCGGATGGTTGACCATTGTCGTGTAATAAAATTATAATTGACCATGAACGGTTCAATACTTCATGTTATAACAGCTGCTTATACTTCTAAGGCAAGCATTTCAAAATGCAGACATAAAAATTTCTCATCATTATAAATTGTTAGAGGAAGACAAAAGTTAAAGAATTAAAGGCCGGCCCTTCGATTACTAGGCTGACCGATATGGACATTTTTTTAATTCTGGATTTACATGGGCTAAGCCCAGATTAAAGAAGGAACCTCCCCTTAAAAGGTTATGTAACCAATGGGCTTTGGCCCTTGATATGGTTGATCCGAGATCTCTTGCTCACACGATCTAGTGTTCGCTGTCCTGTCATTTAGGCCAGTGAGTGAGATTTCTGCTCATTGCAGTCATCTCCGGGGTTCTTCGCACCTGGATTCCCCTTGTTTGATCTATGAGATTTACACTAAAAAGAAAAAAACTGTTAACCGCTACTTAAAAGATAAGAATTTTCTGATAAGAAAAAAAAATGTTTGAAAAGACTCTTCCTGCTTCTGCAAAATCTGTCATCGGGGCATTGTCTTTTGTCTTTTTAAAGTTTAAACATTCTTGGTTTTTATGTTTTTTGTTTCCTCCGGCCATGGATCGATAAATTAAAAGTTTCTAAGCCAATCATCATCGCCCCCTAAAAAGATTATGCTTTCATAGGAATGGCCTATCCTACCAGCTGCATGGAATGTAAAACCCCGCAGTCACAACCTTCAATCTTCATGCAACACTCGTATGGTAGTACTACTAGTACCAGACTACCAGCTGTATACAGAATAGGCTCGATCGCCACCGTCATTCACAAACGAAATGAAATGTAGCATCAAAGTTGAATGTCCCTGAACTGCCGTATAAACACATATGCGCATGCCAGATCCAGAAACTGTATGCCTGTTAACGTCAATGAGAAAAGTAGACTAGTCCTGTTCCAATTCCAATTCCAAAGGCATTGAAATCTTCGACAGAATTAAATTTTCAGAAAAAAACAACTCATTTCTCTTCCTAGGGGATAGGTTAAGCTGGTAGTAGAATTTTTTTTTTTCTTCTAATTTTCCCAGTCAGGGTTCGGGAGTTGGGACCAAACTCAGGAAACGCTGTGTCTTAAAACTTTGATAAGAAGCCACAGCAGGAACAAATCTCTGTCCATGTTATGACACGCCCAGGGACTCGGGCTATATGTATCAGCAATTCAGCAGTGCCCATCCTTAAGGAATTGTACAAAATATTAAATTGAAGGAAGAATACAGATAGGCCATGATGTACACTCGGGCACTGCCTGACGGGTGAGGTGATAAGTTTGTCTTCCAGATAAAGGACGATAGCTCCCCATCTGACCCCAAGGAAAGAGCAGATCCCTGCCTGTTTCACTATTTGGCGTACTAGCCCGATGAACAAACACGGGGCTCTAAAGGCAATGAATAGAGACTTCACTAGCTAGCTGGGTTTTTCATTTTAATGAAACGAATATGAATTTTATATGTTAAAGAAACTGTTCTTTCATCTTTGTGCCATTGACAAACTGAACAGTGAAATGCCTCCTTGCCCAAGTTGTAATGCTAAAACTTTAGTTGTTTGATATTAAAAAGTTCTTTTTTTTTCTAATAAAAGTCTAGTACGAGGGTGACTCTTTAATTTTAGAGATAGGATAAATAGTAAAATTCATAAAAATTTTATATTTAATTTATAAATCCTTTATCAATAAAAATAATTAACAGCAAGAATTAAATTTAAATTTTACATATAAAGTATTTGAACTTAAAAAAATCTTTAGATCCACCAGTTTAGGGATGAAATTTGTTAAATTTTCTTAAGGAAAATTAATATAATTTTCGAGGGGAGTTTTTTTTTTTTTGCAAAATATACAAAAAATCTTTTAGGAGACAATAAGTACAATGGTTTTTTTAAGAGTATTATAATCACTGAAAAATATTAAAGAACATTGTCTTAGGTAATTGTACATAGTAATAAAAGATGCAGTTGACAGTTTTTTTTGAGTAATAAATAACATTGCCCTTTAAAAATTATATACAGAAATCAATTATCATAGAACTTTCAATCCATAGTTGTCATTTAATATTTGATTTTAGTTTTATGCAAAAACACCATTATTTTTTTCTTTTGAGATGATCTATACCAACAATGGAGATTATGTTTTGTTACTTACGAATAGGTGTGAATAAATAGTCGGTTCGATCGATTTGGTTTAAAAAAATCAATTATCGATTTAATCGATTTTTATTTAATAAATAATTGAATCGATCGAATATTATTAAATAATTGACCATAACTCAACCGATTAAAATCGATTCAATTTAGTTGGTTCGATTAAATAACCGATCTTTTTATCATTTTTTTTATTATGAATAATTGTTTAATCATAAATTTAATTTAATAAAATTTAAATTTTAGTATCATTTAAATTAAATTATTAAATAATTTAATAATTTCAATAATATTTTATAAAAAATATATATTTATCTCAAATTTTTTTATTTTTAATTATTAAAAAATCTAATTCAATCATTGCGATTATCAATTTTAAAAATTAAAAATTTATTGAATTAATTAATTTAATCAATTTAAAAAATTAATTATAATTAAAATTAAATAAATCAAATTAATTTAATTAAATTTATTCGATTGATCGAATCTAATGAACTCAAATGATTTTTGCTCACCTCACTTACGAGCGTCAAGGGTACATATGGGTTGGTAGCAGTTCTTTCGTTTGAAGGATCCGTCAATTTTCATTCTTTATTTCGTAAGGGAGATGTCAGGCTCCGTCATGATTGTTCAAATAAAAGTAATGAAAAGGGTCCGTTTTCACAGAGCATTGGCCCAGTTTGGCTCCACCAAGTCACCCACAGCCCACTAGCCTGGGCAGTACTGGCAAAACCCACCAGGTCATTATGATTGCAGTTAAGATCTAGTACCCCTTCTTCGGTTTCTTACAGGCAGGGATCCTCTGGCCATTATTTTTAGCTGCTCGTACGCCTGCCACGTAGGTAGAGCAATTAGTTTGTTGGCAATTTGCCATTGATTGGAACAATGGTATAGCAACTTCTGACTCTAACGTTTTTCAGTAAAAGTCGATCAAGAATAAATCTAAGTTAAATAAATTTTTTCATCAATATTTTTGTTTTTTAATATATAAAAATATTAAACGTATCATGGTGGTAATAATAATAGTAATAAAAGTTGAGAGGTCTTTCAACTGAAGATTTTCACCGGCAATCTTTTTACCAACAAAATGGAATGGGAAACAAAAACAAGCATCAGGATTCAGGAGAGAAACAAAACTCAAAAAAAAAAAAAAAGAGACACAGATTTGTTGCTACTGTCTAGCTCACTGTCAACAAACAAAAGAAAAAAAAGACAACAGCAGGAGGAGAGAGCATTAGGAGAAAAGCCAAGCAACCATGGAATTATGCCTCTCAAACTCTAAGTCCTTGTCTTCCAATTTATATCTCTCTCCTTTCCCATTATAATCGCACTTCCACAGCCAAGATGAAATGTACTCCTCCTCCCAAAGCTCATTCCCTTGAACTACACTCTCCCAATCCCAATAAAGATTATCGAGATTACAATCATCAACAACGAAGCACGAAGTTATTGAACAGGAATTCAAGTCCCCACAATCTTCATTAGTGTTTCCACTTCCTATTTCCTCATTAGTAGCTGTCGTTTTATTTGGACTCAAATATCCACTTCTCTCTTTCTCCTCAACATTAACAGTGATCTTGTTCTCTCCCCACTCGCGTAAGGCCAAATCCCCATTTGGTTGTAAAAATTCACTGTCGATGATGTCATTAAAACACAGCATCATACTGCTTTCAATACTTTCAAATGGTGCTAAAATATCAGTTTCTTTCTCAATGTTACCACTAGGGCATAGCATTGAATTCTCTATGGTTCCTTCCTCACCAGAGATAGGAACGAGGCTCTCTCTCTCCTCGCTTGACCCCAACATTCCTTCTCCGGTTTTTTGACAATCACTCGTTATAACAGGGATCATTCTCTCCTTGTCTTCTTCATAGGGATCCAGTGCCATGCAATCTTCTATGGCAGTAGTGGACAAGGTTTCTTTTTCTAACAGTGGAGTGGATGGAAATTGTACAACTTCATTAACAGAAACGTTTTTCATAGGTTTATTTGAAGAACTGCCAGCATCTTTCTTGGTACTGTAGCTTTTGTTTTTCTTCATTGGCCATCTGCTTCTTCTACCGCCTTTCCTCTCAGCAATACCGACCTTGGTCATGTCCATGATCACGGGCAAGCTTTGACTGGACGGCCTTCTAAAGCCATAGATTTTTCTGCTCAAATGAGAGTTCCAGTAGTTCTTTATCTCGTTGTCTGTTCTTCCTGGTAAGTGGCTGGCAATCAAAGACCACCTGATAACAGCATGAGCAAAAAAATAAAGGATTAATTTCACTACAAAGTGTACAAAAATCGAAAATGACAAGTGCCAGAATAAACTAAAATGCTCAAAAAATCCTTGACAAAATAACCAATTAAGCAAGGAATCTCTTATTGAATTTTACAGCTTAAAGGCCTTATCAAAAGTTTGCTGTGTTTGTTAGTCTAGTTAAGTTCTTTCCTAACAGTATAAATTAAAAAGAAGAGGTTAAAGCTGAGCTGACATGGACTGAAAAAAGAGAGCGGATACCGTGGAAAGTGACTGAAAGAACCAAAAGTCGAAAAAAAAAGGTCGAGTGCTTAAAATAATCGATGACAGCTATTACGAACTTTTTTCATCCATGGAAAATATAAAACACTTAATATTCAGTCGAAAAAGAAAAAATTACCATCACCATCATCGTATATATAGTCTTTTTAGAAAAGGCAGTTCACTTTCTGGTATCTGTTTTCACTCTCACCGTATAGTCCATTTAAAAAAGACAGTCTACTTTCTAGTATCTGTTTTCTTTTGGCTATGGAGAGTAAAGGAGGGAAAATGCCGCACTAACTTATTTCCCAAAATAGCATGCAAATTAATGATGATTTCTTCCTCTTCTGCAGTAATGTTTCCCCTCTTCAAGTCAGCTCTCAAGTAGTTGATCCACCTTAGTCTGCAACTCTTCCCACACCTCAGTAATCCTTCAAATGCCAAACCGTACACAATCAATGAGCAAGCCGAAGGAGAAACGAGGTAAAACATTCACGACCATGCAAAAAATATAACTAGAAAGAAGAATCACTTTGATATAAAAAAAAAAAAAAAACCTTTGGTTGTATACCTGCATTCTTGGGCAATGATCTCCAGGAGCCTTCTCCGTTAGCTTGGATGTATTTGGTCAATATCTCATCCTCTTTCGCCGTCCATCTCCCCCTCTTCAACCCAACCTTTTCACAACAAGGCGCCCTCCCCATGTCTGGCACCAACCGGCAAAGGTGGAGAGGGCCAAAATGTAGATAACTTCCTCGATCGCTAAAATCAGAAGATGAACGATATCAAAATGAACAAATTTGCAGTTTGACTAGGAGAATGCTACGACGATGAAGAAACAAAAACATTAAAACTTGGTTTTGCAAGGAAGCGCAGCAATTGGATTATCATTATATAAAAGGTTGAAGTTGTAAATATGGACATAGAGGGACAGAAGGGATCTGGTGGGGCACGTTATGGGGATTTATTTGCCTTGAATCAAGAGCAGAGTCGCGGCATCTGTACCGTCAAGAGGCTCATCACGGGCACGCATTTCCAACGTTGATGGCTTGATGCCGCTTGCACCAATTCTTTTTCTCTCCGCCCTCAGACACCTCAAGTTTCTTGAACTCTTAAAACTGAAAAATAAAAATTAAAAAAAAAAAAAAAAAAGAGGAAACTTCCACTCTACTTTAATTATTCCCATCTACCTTACAAAACCCCAACATTTTTGCCTTTTTTTTCTTTATTGAAAGAAAAATTATTAGTATCACAATGAGCGTATATCATAATATTTGACACACGGCGAAATCACAAAATTGTTATTGTAATTGCTCACGTGGTCGGCTTTTCCTTTTCCTTTTATTTCTTGTTTTTTTTATAAATAAATTGTCAGCGTTCATAACTATTTAGTGGTCCATGTCAAATTTCTGGTAGATTTTACGGTCCATATCATTTAAGGTTGTGTAGGTGTCTATGACGGCGGATTTGGATAGGTTTTACGGCGGTTTTAAATTTTGATGATAGCATAAGGTCATTTTTTTATCTCATTTATGATCTTAAGTATTTATTCATTATCATTCAAAAAATGGATTAGATTATAAGATCCAATCGTAGGATTGAGATTTGGATCGATTATAAGTTTGTAAATTTAAAAAAATTTATAATTATTTAAATTAAAAATCAATTTTATTATTTTAATTTTATTGATCAATAAAAAACAAGTTAAGGGTCCATTCAGGACGAATATCAGTATCGATTAATTAAACATTAAATTTGAGTTTTAAATTTTATTTTTGAAAATATTAAATTAAGCAAAAAAAATCACTAGAAAAAATTATTACCTGCAACCGTATACCGTTATCATTGTCACTTCGTTATCACTTGTAAATTCAATCCTAAATTAATTGGCCAAAAAATTTTCAATCCTAAATTATTACATGTACTAAAGAACGTACAATCCTAAATTATCAATTACCAACAATGGACAGCGACAAATATTCACGCTTTCATTTGTCTTCTAATCACGACTGGCCGTTGAGAAGTGAATTAAAAAGTAAAATTAGTTATCTAGCAACAAAATTTAAATTAATATTAAACATATTTATATATTTAAATGTAAATGTAGTAGTAAGGATGAAATAGGTTATAATAAAAAATGATGACTAAAAATGCTAAATTTAAATATAATAATTTATTTTAATTAACTATTTAATTGTAAAGATGTATATTTATTTAACCTCGTATGCAAAAAATTATTTTTTATTATTAATTTATCATAATAAATTTTATTCATTATTTTACATTAACAAAACTATTTAAAATTTTTTGAATAAAAAAAATAAAAAAATAAAAACCAAATATTTTTGTCCTTGTACTATATCGTCAAGGGTAATAATGAAAGTAGCACAATGTTGGGAGATAAAGGTTCAATAAAACAAAGAAATCTCCGTCCAATCTACAGTTCAATGAAAAAAAGATTGGTTAATTAATTGCATAATGATAATGCACCACGAATATTTGTATCATTAAGACGTGTTCAAAGATCATTGGACAGCTTTTTATTCTAACATCTCCCAGCAGAAGTTTTATTTTTCAAACTGAAAACGACATCCCAACAAGAAAATATTGTAACATTTAAATTGTGATTCAGTTTCAGGACACTTGGTCGGAAAATTTGTCGTTTATCTGTCAACTCTCTATCCGTACGTATAGTGTGCGGATATCTAGCCCAGATTCTCCCCAATATTTGATTGAATTACCGAAGTCTCCCATTCAACAATTAATGGACTGTCATGACCTTCCGTCATAATTTGTTGGTAAAAAAGAAAAAAAATCAGCAGCACAAGATGAGTTAACTTAAAAGTGAAAGCAATTTTAGGTTTAAGTTTTATTGTATTTGTATTTGATTTAATTTTATGTTAAATTTATTTAATTATATTATAATTTATCAGTTGAATATTTAATAAATTTATATATATAAATATAATAATTAATTATAATTATAATTTATTTTATACTTGTAATTTTATAAAAAAAGAAGAAAGCAGTTTACAAAAGAAGAAAAGTTTGTAAATACTATAATTTAAATCTAATATTTATTATATGTTATATTTTAATGATGATTGTATAAATTAATTGAGTTAAATTTTAAATTTAATTTTAAATTATAATTAAACGATGATTATATATATATATATTGTAATCACATTCACATTTGAAGAAAAGTTTGAAGTCTTTTGATATTGTCATGTGCATGCTATATTTTCCGGTTGTTTGATTTTTGAAAAAATAATGAAAACTTTTGTTAATGTGAATGATACAGTTTGTTACAGTATTTTCAATACCATTGATTTTTTTATAATGAATAACGAAATTTAAATGTTTTATTCATTCAAATTATATATTTTTTATATTTTTGTTATTTTATATTTACAATTTAACAAGATAAAATATAATAATTAAAACTAGTATTAATTATCATATGATAAATTATATTTAGTCATCTTATATTATTCGTACCGTTGGAAGATTCCGTTAATGTTTTTCTACCCATGCAACGTGACAGAGATGGTCGATAAATTAGGAGCAAATAAAATTTTGCAATGTTAACACTGGATAGTGGAGCATAACTTCAAATGTACTTGGCTAAAGGCTAGTCATATGGCTTCAGTGGCGGCTCAAGCCCCACTAATATATATATATATATATATATATATATATTTACGTGTTCTAAATAAAGTTAAATGCCAAAAAAATAAAAAAGTTTACTCTGATATAATTTATTTATTGTTAAATTTATAATTGATTGTTACATTAAAAAAGGCGTTTTTAGTAATAAATATTTTTATATACATTTATCAGTGTATAAATTAATTATATACATTGAAATGTATTGATAACATACTATTATACAATGTTTTCAATATATGAAACCATGTAAAGGATCATTGTAAAATTTTTAACAAATATGAAACCTTGTAAGGGACCATTTTGAAATATGAATAGCTTTCAAAATGTTTTAGTTTTTTAAGTATTATTATTATTTTTGTCGTTTTTTATAATTTAATATATTTGAATTAAGTTCTCGTTACTAAGTAAAATTTTTGGTTCCGCCACTATTTTGTAGTTAATTTATTATTATTTTTTAAATTATCCTAGATTGAATTTTGATAATTAAAATTAAAAGTCTAGGTTGGTTAGTCCAATATGTTAGAAAAGTACAAGGCTTAAAAATTACAAAAATAATGTGAACTTGTAGATGAATTTGTGATCCTTTTGTAGCTATATTTTTTCCATCTTGTATGAACAAAATGGAATCTTCAATAAAATAGAAATAGCTTCAAGATGTGCTACTTATGCCACTATCCTCAAAGTTTATTTTGCCTCTATTAATGATGGTATATGAAATAAGTTGAACTGAAAATTTTTTAAGATACAATGAAGTCTTATTTGAATCACCTTTCATTATAAAAATTAAATTACTAAAAGCTCTTTGATGAGAAACGAAAATACTTTATTTTTAATAAAGTTTTATGCAATATACTATGCAAATGAAACAAGCCTTCTATTGAGAATGAATGAGTGAAAAAGGAGAATAAAACTTGAATTGTCAAATAAACTTCCAATAATATCTATTTAAAGAGATTGAATTTTAATGATGTAACCTATTGATTATATTGTTTTAATAAAAAGTCACTTACTTTGATTAAAAAGATATCCTTATGAATGTTTTATACTAAGAAAAAATATTTTTACATTTATAAAAATTGTAACTTTTCATATAAAGTAGTCGACTTCACCTATAAAGTAATCGATTATTTTTTTTATTTTCAAATTTCATAATGCTATGTGGAGCAAGACAGTCAACTTTTTTCGACATATAAAATGCGTTTATTACTTAAGTAGTTGACTGTTTCTTAAAGTAGTAAACTTTTCTAAATTTTCATAATGATTTCAACTACAAGAAAATCGACTCTACTTAAAAAGAAGTAAATTATTATAGTCTAAATCAAATTTCAAAAGGCTCTATTTTCATAAGGTTAAGTATTGACTAGATTAATTTTCAATTATAACAGTCGATAGCCCTAGGCTAGGTAGTTGATTGCTAATTGTATAGAGACTTTTATTAGCTTTTATTTAACATAACAATCGTCTCCCATGCCACTAATAGTCGAGTGCTCCTTCTTAAAATCTAAGGCAATTGATTGTTTACATGTTCAACCTTTTTAATTTGATTCTTTCATATATTAAATCATACCTTATGATTTTTGGAACCTTTTCTCAAGCTATTCTATAACTTAAATATAATCTTTTAATTTATAATTTTTCTATTTTAAAATATTTATAGGATGATATGTTATTACTTTTTGTGAGGTCCATTTTTTAATCAATAACATGAATTTATGTTATTTTAATTTATTTTTTATTTTAGTTAAAAACAAATTAAAAAAGGTGTGAAAAAATCAGACCAACCCAAGGCCAAAGTATATTATATTAATGAAATTAAGTCATATTTAATGCATAAGATAATAAATAAAATAAGATGATAATTATCATATATTATGTTAAATTTGTATTTAAAGAAATAGATAAGATTACAATGAAGATTAATTATTTTTTTGATATAAGATGATTTAATCATCTCAAAGTAGAGATGATTATTTTTAATCTATAAAACTTAACTTATATATTTTGTTATATTTTTAAAAATTATATAAATAATTAAAGTTATATAAAATTTTAAAAAATATAATTTTGACTAATAAATAAATTATTATATATTAAAATTTACATCAAATTTAAAATAAAATAAAATAAAATAAATTTTATTTATAATATTATATTATATTTTATTATTATAATCATATATATCAAATTTATCCTCGAGACATTAAACATGAATTGGTCAAATGCACTCACTTTAGAGAGAAAGAGAGACTACGAATGTTTGATTTTCATTATAAGGAGACGTCATATCAGGTGTTATCCTGACAAACTTTTGTTTAAATCACGTGTTGGGAATTATTTGCATTCCCCACTACTGCAAAAGAAAATTAAAAAGGCAAAAAGAAGAATGATTATCCAAGCTTCTAAGACCTGGCCCTACGGCCACGTGCAATTCTTTTGGAAAAGGGAACAAGAAATCAGTTCCATACAAACATTTGTAATTAAATTTTGAAATAATTTTATTATTAAATATTGGGATTTCAGTAGAGCCTGCTCCTAGATATTCCAATAAATACGTTTCTCATAGACCCAAAAATATTTAAAGTGAAATCTTTGCACTTTCTTTAAAAAATATGTATTAAAAAAAATAAATGCCATGACCAGAGCTGATTAACTATATCATATGGTAGGGGATTTCTATCCAAATTTCATCTCATTTTTATCGCTTGAGTGCAGTTGAGATGATAATTGAGTGAAAGGCAATGCTGATTTTAACGACTTGATGCTGGATTTTCCATTGCTCATTTGTTTTCTTTTTCAAACTCGTGTTTCATGGAGCCACAACTTTAACTTTCCAACACCTCGTCTTTTAGCTTAAGAGAAAACATATGGCAATGAATTAAAGCAAAAACTGGTTGGTTTGACCAATCACCCTTCAAAACCTCTTTCTTTTTTTTTTGTTCGTGTGTTTGGTCACGTGGCAGTTCCTGCTTGCTATTTCATGCATAGCGATGGAACCTGATGGATAAATATTGATCGGCCGGGAGCAGACGCAAATTGAATGTTTTTTACGACCTTCCAGGTGAGAAGATAGAGTGCTATCAAAATGACAGTGATTGGTTTTCTTGTCCTGCTTTCTGAAAAGTAATGGAAGGGTGAAAAAAGGAGAGATTTACAGACAAAAGTAATCAAAGCGAAAGAACAAAAGGGGACGAACCAAAGATAACGAGATTAATGTCCAACCATGAGTAAAAAAAAATCATAATCTAAAAATTAAAAAAATTATACATATTAAAATTTAAATTATAAAGTTATTAAATATAATTTTTAAAAATAATTATATAAATTAATTAAATTTGAAATATTTTTAACGTATCGAGTTGTGTATGACTCGAGTCAAAAGAACAGTTTTATTGTATTTTTTTTATAAGATGGCCTTTGTTAAAACTTAGGGATAGATATTCTTTGACAAACTACTAAAATATTCTTCCTTTTATTA
Source organism: Durio zibethinus (assembly GCF_002303985.1). The sequence goes on along the minus strand of NW_019167938.1, from coordinate 4,114,446 downwards.
CCTCATTGATCAATCTAATAAAAGTAAAATTAAAGCATATTGAAATTGTTAAAGTTGGTGGTAGAATAAAGCCTGAAAAGCGAGGTGGGTCTGAACTTTTAATTGGTTGGTGGATTGGACTAATTAGGGAGTAATGGAAGAGGAGACGTATTTTCGGCCACACCAAGGTCATTAGGAGAAGCCCATTGACGAGAGAGGCTTCTAAAAGCTGATGTCAAAATTTGATTAGTTTTCTTAAAGCCCAACAACAAAAGCAGCCGACGTCGTTTGAACAACTACATGGGAACTCGGGTTATAAGTCATCAATTTTCCATTTTCCAGGTAATCAAATCTGCTACTCCACGTGGCAAAATTCTATTGGAAAAAACAGCAAGAAGCTCACGCTCATTGGCCAGTTTTCCAAAGAACACGTCACAAAGGTTTAGACCCAAAGTCAAGTCGTTGTTGCCTCCTCCCTCGCTTCTTTAATGCTGTCGTTTCGTTTGTTTGATTCAAAATTTTGCTCTAAAGCCCGGTTTCGAAGCATTCCCACTGAAAAAACGATCCATTCGAGAAAATAAAAAAGCCAAAGCTTAAGAATCCCCAATCACTCTCGCAGAAATTAACGGTGTTCTTTTTTGGAATCGAAGATCTGATAAGAATTTCTAAACATCCGTGAAATTCTGGAGAGATCAAGTCTCTCTCCTGATCTCAAATCCATGGCGCTTCCAAGAACGAAGCTACTTTTTCTGTTATGCGTTTTGGCTTACGCTATCGTCGCCGTTGCAGGGTACGAGCCTATCTCTCTCTTTCTCTCCCTTTTCAAGGAACGGCGTTTATATATGGGTGAAAGTTTGTGGTGATATTGTATTTGATGCAGGAAGAGTTACTATGAGATATTGCAAGTGCCGAAAGGAGCATCGGATGAGCAGATCAAAAGAGCGTACAGGAAGCTGGCATTGAAGTATCATCCTGATAAGAACCCCGGTAATGAAGAGGCCAATAAACGATTTGCGGAGATTAACAATGGTAAAAATTCTCCTTCTTTTTATTCTTTGGATGGGATTAACTGGTTTTTCTTCTAATTGGTTTGATGAATGATTAGCTTATGAGGTGTTGTCGGATAGCGAAAAGAGGGGCATATATGATAGGCATGGAGAGGAAGGCCTAAAGCAACATGCTGCCAGCGGAGGCAGAGGAGGAATGGGGGTCAATATTCAAGACATTTTCAGCACGTAAGATTTTTGAAAATTTCGCTCTTTTATTTATATGGTACTGCGTTTAATTATCTTGATAGTAATATGGTAGTAATTGAAATGCTATGGTAAGTTATATGCTGGCATTGTACTCATAATATGGAAGCCTATTAATGCATCTTAGGTATGTTACCCAACTTCAGTTTCCCTATAGTGGAAGTTAAAACCACATATATATCTATATATATATATATATATATATATGCCTCTACTTTATTAGTGATTATGTATGAAATTATCATTTAAATGTTTGTTATTGACTTATATTTGGATAACATACACTAATAATCATATTAACCTTTAAGAACAGTCTACCTAATCCTACATTCACTTAGTTTAAATGTGGCTAGCCATCAGTTTTAAGGAATTGTTCACTTTTATTTATGTTATGCTGAATTCAAGCACCTCCTATTGCTGAAAAGATAGAGCTTTTCTTCAGTTTTTTTGGTGGAGGCCAGGCAGAAGAGGAGGAGAGAATTGTGAAGGGTGATGATGTAATTGTTGAATTGGATGCATCACTGGAAGATTTGTACATGGGAGGTACTCTTAAGGTGAGAAGTTATATCTTTTGGGATTTGTTATCCTTAAACAATACTGGTAACTGATCAGCTTTTGGTCATATTGACTAGTTTGGAATCCAAGATTTTTGTGCATTATAGCTTGTACCTTACTTAATGTCTTAGATAAGTTGGCTAGTCTATGTATAGCAATGTGAACATATGCATATTATATAACCTTCTAAACTTGGATTTGGGAAACATGTTTGTAAGCAAAATCACATATATGAGTACACTTATGCTTTCTGAGGATATTATTAGTCTAAACATCATATCCATGTAATAATAACTAAAATTTTACACATAGGTACTTCGTCTAACTTGTTTGTCTATATGCATATCAATCCATGTTATGCTCAATCCTGACTTAGCTAGGAGCTAGATCATTAGCCAGTTCTCCTTGTCAGCTTTGTTAAAGCAGCTCTCAGAAGTGCAAAAGAAGAGATGTTAGGGTGTCATTCAGAACTAATGATTTATACTTAGCAATTTTATATTTTGTTTAAGTGTTTTATAGTTTCCTAGGAAGCTAGTGGGTCAATAAATTATACATAGATTATCACAAAATGATCAATCTTTTTCCTTCTTGTCCTTAATTTGTGACTTTGTGAGGAACTAGTAGGTAGGTGCTTGCCTTTCTGTTCCCCCTGCCCCCTTCCTTATCTTTCTTCTCAATATTCTTATTTTATTGAAAAGTAACATTGAACTGGAATTCACCAGGTGTGGAGGGAGAAAAACACCTTAAAGCCAGCCCCTGGTAAACGACGCTGTAACTGCAGAAATGAGGTATATCATAAGCAAATTGGTCCAGGGATGTTCCAACAGATGACTGAAGAGGTACTTTAGCTTTGCTGTTTTTCTTTTTCTTTGATATTTTAAGTTTCATACTGTTATCATATTCTTAATTTTGTTCCTTGAGCATTTTACACTGTCTGAATTGTCATGTATTATGTTGCTATAATCAATTTTTTATAATTAATATCCAATTTTCTTTTCTCAGGTCTGTGAGCAGTGCCAAAATGTCAAATATGAACGAGAGGGGTATATTGTCACAGTTGATATTGAGAAAGGAATGCAGGATGGACAAGTAAGTTTGTAGAATTAGAATTTTTTGTGATTGTAGTTTTTCTTAGATTGCATGTTGTTATTGTTGTCCATTTTTTCTTAAATAATGTTCAAATTTTTTGTCATGCTTAAAACCTAAGGAAAGTGAAAGAGAATAATCTATTTTGTGAGATGAAAAGTTTGTTTTGTATGAATTATTTGGTACAGAAAGAGTAGTTGATAGTAGCATCTTATTTTTGCGTTTCTTTTTTTTTTTTTTTAAAATCTGAATAATTGTTTAGGATGCTGCTTTTCGCTTTCTATGCACCTGCTGATCTGGATGCTTTCATGATCTCTTAAAATGACAATCATAAGCAATCAGAAAGAATAATTCACATGTATATACACCTGTGTGAGGGTGTGCTGATTAGTTTTGGCATGCTGTATTGTTTAGCATTACATCAAAAAAGCACACAGAGAAATGTACATTAGTAAATCTCTCTGGGGATTCTTTGATGTCGTGTAAATGTAACACATTGTTTTTATGCAGATTTGTTCATTTGACAATTTCGTCAGGATTTCTTATCCTACAACTTCTACAGGATTTTGTAATTTTCATCATCTTGTAGTTGTATTTTTACACTATACTAGGAGTAGACCAGTAAGCTAGTCATTCTTGTTGTTGGATTTTGAATAATGTTCCCTGTGCATTTTACAGGAGGTGGTTTTCTATGATGATGGTGAGCCTAAAATAGATGGAGAACCCGGAGATTTGAAGGTTAGCCTCTAAACAGTGATTTTTAAAAAATTTCCTGCCCTCTGTATGGTCCAGTTATTGTGCTACTTGCTGGGCATTGGGCAGAACCAATAGATTCCTGTTCAGTTCACATTCCTATGCAATCTTTGGTTAGTATATTGGAATTTGTTCATGCTTGCTCACATAAGGATTGCATTTTCTACAGTTCCGCATTCGCACAGCACCCCATGACCGATTCAGGAGGGAAGGCAATGACTTGCACACCACTGTCACCATAACACTTGTAAGTCTTTTTGAGGATATCTGTAGTATGTCTCAACCTGTCATCTTTACCTTGTTTTGAAATGGAAACTATGAACTAATTTTCATTCTCCTTTATTTGCTCCTCCAGGTTCAAGCTCTTGTTGGTTTTGAGAAGACCATTAGACATCTTGATGACCATTTAGTTGACATTGGCTCTAAGGTAAGCATGACATAACCTATGGAGCTTCGTTTAGTTTGTCTCAAACAGCAACTAAAATTCAAAATTAGAAATAAACGTGAATATATTTAGGGAAATAAATTTGTATTGCATACTCAGGGTATTACTAAGCCCAAGGAGGTGAGAAAGTTCAAAGGAGAAGGAATGCCATTGCATTTCAGCAACAAGAAAGGAGATCTCTATGTCACCTATGAGGTTTTGTTCCCGACATCGCTGACAATGGACCAGAAGGCCAAAATCAAGGCAGTTCTTGGGTAGTAGGAATAGAGGATACGAATATTTTTTGTTGGGTCACCCATTCTAAAATATGATGAGGATACATGGAAACTAGGATATCAGTCTCTCCCATTTTAACCTAATTCCTTCCCCACTAACAAATTAGCTTTGCCGAGTCTGAAAAATGTATTTGCTCTCTAATACGTTCAAGTGCCTAGCAATTTGGAGATGCTTGTTCAGAATATTGCTGTAATTAATTACTTTTTCTTGCCTGTATTCTATCAAAATCTGCATATGCAATCCCAACAACAGATGAAGTGAATATTCTTCATCTAACCTCAATTGCAGGCTGTAATATTATTGTTCAATCTGAAGGTCGTATGAGACCGAAGAGGGTCGACTGTTAATAAGTTAATTAAACAAAAAGAAAGGATTCCTTGTATTGGGTTGGGATAGTAGCACTCTCTCTTTCTGTCTTTGTTTTGTCGGCTGCCAGACTTGCATGCCTCTTTGGGCTGGTTCTTCTGTTTTTGCCCATTATCTTTTCAATCTCCTAAGCTGGTTGGTCGGCAGACTTTTATTTTCTGTTGTTCTTTTTAAAATCTATGTGAAAACAATTTCACAATCGCCATTCGACAGGTAGTTCCTTCCCATTTCATTTCACAGCAAGTCCTTAAGGCGCCCTTAAATTTAGACGTAGACATTGTCTTTAATTTATGGTCCGACTTTCTTACCTAAAAGAATTGATGCCCCAACATAAATTAATAATTTTAATAAACTTATAATTAAACATCATTGGGCCCACATAGATTTACAACTGCCCAATAGCTTTCATTTAATTAGTCACGCTTTCGTCAACCCCTACCCCTCCACCCTACAATTAGCTTTCAACTTTTTTTTTTTTTTTGAAATAAACATTGTTCTGTAAATGTAATTCATGCTTTCAGCTCGCAATACAAGATCCACATAAAAAACTTTATGCAGTACAGGACCCTTGTTTTTATTGTTAGGTTTGCACCACTATAGAAATTAAATAAATACTAATAAGTTATTAATTGCTCCATATAAACTTTGTAGTAAAGATATTTAGGAATTTCGATCTACTGTACAATATTTGAGTTATTAAATTGTTTTTTCTTTTAAAAATATATTATTGATTTTTCAACCGAGACGACAAAATATCCTTGAAATTTTTGGGAAGATTAATGAAGATAATAATAAATAAAATAAATAGAGAAAAAAAAATAGAGGGATTGCTGGAAGCGTGTAGAAGGCGCGTAACGCTAAAGGGAACTGTTTGTTTGATATCGTCTACCTCTACTACTGAGAGAGGAGAGGAAGGAGAAGTAAGGAGAAGAGACCTTTGACGGACACGTCGTTAGTGGGTTTGCCTTTCCAGTTTTGGTTCATCCGGAAATACTCTGACGTGGCAAACAGATATTCATCCCACAAACTCTTGGACCCAGTCAGGCTGTTGGGTCCACCATATCACTATTCCTACCAAAGCAAAGCTAACGAGGGCAAAGCCGACAAAAGAAATCTCGTTAACCCAAGGCAGAAGAAAAGAAATCGTTAACTCACGTTGGTGACTTGTCGCTGTTTGGAGGAATTTCTATCCTTTCTCCCGCCTCTTTAAAAGCTCTCTCTATATAAAGAAGAATCTTGATCAAAGATCTCAAACGGGTTGAAGAAACAAAGAAAGAAAGAAACACGAAAACGATAGCAGGAATTCAAAGATTGTTTGGTTACGTTAGTGGGCTTATGCACCTTGCTTCCCGCGATTGCTGCCTTACATTGCTCTCTGTTTTTCGACGTAGTATCCCTTTGTTTAGTATAATATTTTATATTTTATACTAATATAAAAAATTTAAGTTTTCAAGAGAATCAAAAAGAAGCAAACAAGTGAATTGTAATTGAAACAAACGAAAATGGATGGGTTTTGTTTGAAAACGGGGTTTCATGGGATGGCACCTGCGATCTCGGTGAGTGGGCCACTGGAAAGTACGACCAATGCAACGCAAGTGAGTGCGGTGGGCTGGTCTTCGGTGGATAATAAATCGACATCATCCACGGCGGCGGCGGCACCACCGCAGAAGACGGCGTTTTCAAGATTCTCTTTTCGATTCCCTTTGAAATCTTTGTGGCCCGGCGGTGGAGATGGAAATAGCAAGAGGTACAACGGGATGGCCGTTGACGACGCAGTTTTGGTGGAGAATAATAACGGAGAGGCGAGAAAAGTAAACAAGGGGAACGTGAATGGCGGGGAAATGAACGGGACGTCGGATAGACGAAATGGGAATTGGGTTTTCAACGTGATACCGTCTTGGAGAAAAGAGGAACAAGAAAAAAAGAGCATTGATGAAGAAGGGGAGGCCGAAGAAGAAAACAATGGAAACGGTGTCGTCAATGAGGAGGAAGAAATCTGTGAATTATGTAGTGTTGATGATGATGATGATGATGATGACGATGAAAATGAAAAAAAGGAGATTGAAACTGATAAACATTCGTTTTCCAAGATGCTAAAAAGGGTAACTTTAGCTGAGGCTAGGTTTTACGCTCAAATGTCTTACCTTGGAAGCTTGGCTTATGCGATTAGAGAGATTAAGGTAAGAAACTCGGAAATTTGTTCTTGTTGCTTTTCATTCTTATTTTATTTATTCCTTTTTTAAAATGTTGGACATGAGTTTGTTTTATTGTTTTTGGATTGAGTTAGAGATCGTCTATGGGTTTCTAAGACCTGAGAATAAAAGTTATTCAGTCTGTTATAAATTGAACCAAGCCGGAAACTTTAATCTTAAATCTTTAAGATCTTTTTTGAAAAGTTCTACTAAGCTTCTATTACTAACAAATTGGGATGCTGTGAAATTTTTTGTTTTTGAAACTTGGATCTAGATGAAGCCTTCCTGTATAAATTCCTGATAGTTACACGAAAATTCCAAGAAATCAAAGGTGTGCAAATTGAAACCTTGCTTGTAAAATTTCAATTTGATTGTTGTTGATACAGCTCATTTATTGCTATCTTTGTAGGGTTAAGGGAGGTTTTGCCTCAGTGGTTGAATCTCGAGTTTGTGAAACTTTTGAGTTTTTGGTGGATCAAGGAATTGTTGATATCTTTATATTCTTGTAATTTATTTCTACTTGGAAGATAATGCGTTTCTCTCTTTGTTGGGTGTGTGCTTGATTTTTTTTTTTTTATGGATGAAACAGTTACTGTATCCTTGAAGAGCAATTTTCTCTGTAAATTTTACCTTCGTTCACATTACTACCAATATTATATGAAAGTTGAGTTTAATACATCCGCAGTTCTATTTTTTCTACGAAGAATAACATGGTCTTTTTCCTCCATCTTCCATTTGGGATAAAATTCAGCCTGAAAGTCTCCTAAAACATCATGGTTTACGTTTGGTAACTTCATCAATAGAGAAGAGAGAATTGGCAATGAAAGTTGAGAAAAATCATGAGAAAATTGGTGTGTCCTCTGAATATCAAGAGGCACAAAGGAATAACAAGCATGATGCAGAAAGCCATGAGCAGAGAAATATTGGCTATCGGATCAGTGCCTCTGCTGCTTCATATTTGCATTCCCATACAAGGACCATACTTCCATTCAAATCATCAAAGCCTGAAAGCAGTAAGGGTTTGTCCAAAGATGGCAGTGGAAGTGATGGCAGCGCTGATATGATAAACTCTGATGTGGCCTCTTTAATGGCAGCTACTGACTCTGTGACTGCTGTGGTTGCCGCTAAGGAAGAAGTGAAGCAGGCTGTTGCAGATGATTTGAACGCAACATATTCATTGCCTTGTGAGTGGTTTATATGTGACGATGATCAGAGTGCTACAAGATTCTTTGTTATTCAGGTAGGTAATGTCATCCATACTTTAATTTCGCATTTTATATTAATACATTATTTTTTGGACATGTGGTAATAGGGGCATAGCAGTTGCAGATTTATTGAGAGGTGATTAGATTGATGCAATTTGCATTTTGGACTGTGACCCTACATTTGAACTAGTTGTTATGCAATTGCTATTGACACCCTCACCAGACCTAACTCATTTTTATTGCTTGCTTTTGGGTCCTTTTTTTTTTTTTTTGCTTTTGGTTTTTACTCAATTTATGATGTGTACATGTAGGGGTCCGAGTCATTGGCATCTTGGCAGGCAAATCTACTCTTTGAGCCTATTCAGTTTGAGGTAATTTCTTGACAAATGTGTTGATTTGCTGCCCGCAAATCTTTATGTGATTTTGTTTGGATTCTTAAATGTATAAGATGCTCATTGAAATTGCATCAGATGTCAATTTCCTGATAAACTTTTTTAGACAATAGAATCAGGAATGCTCAACCTCTGTTTTTGGTATGTGGTTAATATAATTTCCCCTTATTAATAAATGCAACACAATCTTCTTGGTTTAGGGACTGGATGTTCTTGTGCATAGAGGTATATATGAGGCCGCTAAAGGCATGTATGAACAAATGCTGCCGGAAGCCCATTCCCACTTAAAATTACATGGCAAGCATTCAACTTTCCGCTTCACTGGGCACTCTCTTGGTGGCAGCTTGTCATTATTGGTAAATCTCATGTTGCTGGTAAGAGGTGAAGTGCCGGCTTCTTCCTTACTTCCAGTTATAACGTTTGGATCTCCAAGCATTATGTGTGGGGGTGACCATTTTCTTCGCCAACTTGGGTTGCCACGAAGTCATGTTCAAGCAATTATGATGCATAGAGACATTGTTCCCCGAGCCTTCTCTTGCAATTATCCTAATCATGTTGCAGAGCTTTTAAAGGCTCTTAATGGAAACTTTCGCTACCATCCTTGTCTCAATAATCAGGTAATGTTTCTGCATTTTCAAAAATCAATATGCTACTTAATTAGAACCCGAATGTAACCATTATTTTGTTTTACTACAGAAGCTATTGTATGCGCCAATGGGGCAACTTCTGATTTTACAACCAGATGAGAAATTCTCTCCACATCATCATCTCCTTCCTTCAGGCACTGGTCTATATTTCCTAAGCTGTCCATTGTCAAATGAAGATAGTGAACAGAAGCTGCTCCGGGCTGCACAGAGAATTTTCTTTAACTCACCACATCCACTAGAGATCTTAAGTGACCCTTCTGCTTATGGTTCTGAAGGTACAATCCAAAGAGATCATGACATGAATTCGTACTTGAGATCTGTTCGAGGTGTGATTCGTCAAGAGCTAAATCGCATCAGGACCAAGAGAAAGCAGCGGCGCCAGGTCTTGTGGCCCCTGGTGTTGCCTCATTGCATCAATGCTGGTATCATTCTTGGGAGGGCCATCGCAACAATCGATGTGGCCCAAGAACAACTCAACTTCGCTGGAGTTCTACGAACCGGGAGAGAGTCCTTGAAACGGTTCAGCAGGTTTGTTGCATCACAGCACGTGCATTTGCTAGTGGTCCTTTTGTTGCCTGCCAAGCTGTTACTCTTGGGTGCATACAACGTGATCAGTTTTCGCTGATCAGCATATTTGGTTGGGCATATGTAGTGTTTCTTTGGAGGAAGTATTATACAGGTGGAGGCACGTGGCTGGCGACGGTTAGACCATTCTTTATTCATTGATTTACAAAAGGAAAATTGAAAACAGTTCAGGCTTTTTCTTTCTTATCATTTTTTTTAATCAGATGGAAGTGTCAAATTGATTTATAGAAATATATCAGTTGATTATGAATGGTGGCAAATGGAAAGAAACAAAAATTGATTATACTTCGTATTACGAGTACACTAGTGGAAATGTGGAATCCATATTATGTTTTGTCTCCTTGGATCCTTGGTAGTAGTTAATCTTCATTTTTCTTCAATCATAGTTGCCCAAAGGTAACGAGTTGCAAAAGCTTTCGTCTGTTTGTTGCTGCAATCAAAAAGGTTCATCAACATACAAAAGAGGAGTCCCCACAGCCCCAAGTCCAAAATAACTGCTCCTGAAGCCTATCCATCCAACAAGGCAAACAGTCAACCTGTTTATGGATGAATCAAGACTACCAGGCTCACATAAATCTCCACAAACCACGCGTTGCAGCAGCGTTTACGTGTGGACTTCCATCGTTATTTGCCATTTGCTTTGCCTCGCGGTTAACGAGTTTGCTAGAACCAAATTCTTGATTTTTCTACATTTTTTCCTTATTGTGTGCTTTTGAATCAACTGATGGGAGGAAGCTCGACAGTGGGACGTGGACCATTTTGCAATTCATTCCAAAATCATGAATTTATCGAAGATTTGGGTATTTAATATTTATAAATGAGTAGAGATTGTAGTTGAAAATGGGAAAAGAAACGGAAACAATCAAATGAACATTAGATAACGTGAGGCAAGGTTTACCAAGTACTAAGGTCAACGTTTGAAATAGTATACTTGAAATTCAATTTATAACTTCATTACAAACGACGCATTTGGAAATGATTTCTGAAGTTATCCTGCTATTTCCCTTGGAGATAGAGCATGACCGACCTTGTTTCCTTGCCTTAGGATGAGGCCGTGATGGAGGGATTATCCTCTTAGGACAGACCAAAGGCCGTGATGCAGGGAAGTTTCCAAGAAAAATTAAAGCAGCGTATCAAAACAAGTTATTTTTCATTGCTCTTGTAGGCTTCCGTCTCAATTTTTGTACATTAGTTTTGGGTCTTGGGCCTTGTGGGGCTACTGAAATAAATCTTCCTTGTTAAAAAATTCAGTTGGCCATTTAAACCTGTATGTATGCTGTACTTGTCCCGTATAGTAGGAATATTAATATATTTTTCCTGAAATCATTCCGGTTCTTCCAATCAGGTTGATAGAGTTACTTTTTTTGTGTCAACTTGTTTTCTTCTGAAATTTATTCTCTTTCGATGAGGATTACTTGTTTTACTTTCTTGTTACAACCCATAATTCAACCCATAATTCATAGAAACAAAAAAAGTTACGTGCTTGTGTACTCATAATTATTTTCTTAGTAGCCCTTAAGGGCCTTAGTGGAGCAAACAGAGTGAAGATAGACCTTGCGCCCAAGCCCAAAATTTGTGCGCATGGGGAATTAAGGGAACCTGGAAGGTTGTCGCGTAGCCTTTTGCGAATTGGTCAGCACTTGTTATAGGCCAATGTTGCAAATTTCCATTTTTCTTTTTCTTCGAACAGCCCTTAAATATTTTTCTTAATGAATTTGACAAACTTCGTAAAGGCAGGTCAAAAGGAGGTTACTTGCATTAAATAGTCTCATTTTTGAGCTTGATGGTTGTCTAGACTTTAATGTTTGAAGCCCAGGGCAGGAAAAGTACAATGCTGTACTGGATTGGATGGATGAGTTGAACATTTTTTGAAATTTTCATTCATCATACATAGCCCAGCGTTTCCCGAGAGCCAAAAAAAAAAAAAAAGCAGAAACAGAAAGGGGTGGGGGGCATCAGTCTTGAATTGTGCAGTGCAAACATTTAACAAATATACAACTGCTGTTGCTGCTGACCAGTAGCCATCAACAACAGTGTTTGAGTATTGTTTTTCATGCTTGCAGAAGAGAGCAGCTGCTTGAAAGAAAATTGTTCTTCACGCATGTAATGAAACATTTATGATGCTTCAATAAATACCCAACCGAAGTTGCATTTTTTGAGAAACATTATAAAAGGCATTGGTTCGCTGATTAAATCTTCTACGGTAATCAATTTTCAAAACAAAATCTCTTCTCTCTTTTGAATTAATGGTTTACATTATTAATGCAGCATTCAGTTTTCAAACGTTAACAGATATTTGCAAAAGTACTAATGTTTCTTTTGGGTTTTTTCAACTTATAAAAGAAGCCCATTGTTCTTTATGTCTTTTATACTAATTATTTAATGAAATTTACCTAAAAACAAGTGTGCATTCAACTTGTTTGGTATTCATGTGAGAACTTATAGGGTAATATATAAACCATTTTCAATTTTTATAGTACCATTAAACAACATTTTGGTCAGCTCTTACCATCAGATGTTGAAGAAGATGGAAGATAATTGTTGGTAATTTTTTTTATTTATTTTGATGACGAGTCTATTGCGTTTACACTTCAGATTGTCAAGTCTCAAGTTTTGGTAAAACATCTAAATGTCAAATCACAGACAGACTGGGATCTCCATAGAAAATATTAATATAATACTAATATTATTATTAGCTTTTGAGAAAGTAAAATCCCAACCACTCAAACCCAAAAATGAAAATGACCAACACATTCTTCGTACTTGCTTTTTTTTTTCACAAAGCAAGAATTAACGATGGCATATTTGAAATAGAAAACTGTCAGATAAAGCAGTGTTTTGTGAATATGATTAACAGGGCATCCAGCTTGGAAAAATACTAGCATTAGGCATTAGCTGAAATGAAGCCTATGATTATTCATTCTCAAGACAAAAAGAAAAGCACATGTTCCGTCACATGCTGTCACTGACATCATCATATCTGGCCACGACTTCTACTCTTTCCAATGTTCCCAACATTCAAACATCACGTGTTTTATTTTCCCCCGTACCCTTTCTTCCATCTTAATCCCCCGCTTTTAATCGATTTTACCTTTTTTCCAGTTGTAGTACATGCTTATAAACCGCGAAATATGAGGACATAATTGTACTTTCAAATGCTAGGATACCGACATTAAAAAGCATAGGCAGATGCTCCACAGAGACTATGGCGTACATTAAATGCTACCCTTGTGAGACTTGGTGCAAAACTCGCCTTTTCTTGCGCCATAAGAAAATAAAGTTGCTTTAAAAGGGTGAGGACAACAATAAAATAAACACGATTACCTTAACTAAATTAATTTAAAATAAACAACATTTGAAATTGTTTATGGTTTTGTCAGAGCAGCAATTGAGAGATATTAAGAGATAATAACTGGCTTCCATTCATACTTTCACCAGTTTCCAGAGTTTAAAGAAAAGACAGATCAAGATGTGGAAGGCATGTTTCTTTTTCCCACTTTCTTGCCCCCAATCAGCTTCAGAGTTCTTTTTTGCTTTTTGGTATTTGTTTGTATAATAAGTAGTTGGTGCATGTGTATTCAGGCGAAGCTAATTATGCAAGAGGTCCGGCTATTGCCATGTCATGTGGTTTTAAAACTTGAAAAGTGTTTTTAGCTGAGTTTGACAGAACTCACAGATTTTAGGGGAAAAAAAAAAGGGTGAAATTTGGAGTAAAGTGAGGTTGATTCATTCATTCACTGTGCAGCAGTAGCATGAATGCGGACTGTCATAATGAGGACATGCTGGTTTGGTAATGCTATTCTCTTTCTCCAAAAATTGTCTTTGGAGAGGAAGGAAGTTATAATTACAATCTGCTTTTATACATAAAACACCAAAATCCAAATCAAATCAATTTTTTTTTTCGAAATTAGGGACCATGTCATTAAATTTTTCATGTACTATATAATCTATGTAGACTAATGTTTTTTTTTTTTTAATTTTACCTCTGGTTAATGCAGAATTACAAACTCAAAAAATAAATTATTATTGAAATCCCATGGAGAAATGGTTGTTACTATTGTATCTCATATGTCAATCAATCTTTGATATGAAAATTATATATAATATAAAGAAAAAAAGGACCTAGAAGAAGTAAAGCAAAGTAAAATCTTTGAGTAGCGTAGAAGGGCAGATCCGATTTTCAAGGGTAAAAAGAGCACAAATCACTTGCAAGGAATGAGAAGCTTTTAAAGTTACTATGAAAAAGATAAGTGACCTTTTTTTTTTTTATAAATTTGAACACGGTGATTTAACTAATTCGGTAAAAAAACATTGGAAACTCACATTAATTGAATCATTTTTTTTCTTTCTCCTTATGATGGGAATAATCTGCTAATCAAAAGAAATGATGGTAATTGACTAGTGCTGGGAAATAAAATGTCACAATGATGTGGCTTAGTGAATCAACCTCCACAGCTCCTTGTTTTATATGAGAATTTTTTTACGAAAAATTTAAAAATAAATAAATTTTTTAATTTTTTAATTCAAAATAAAATATATCATATTTAATAACTTAAATAATAACTATAAATCATATAAAAAAATAATCTTAATAAAAATCACTAATTGAACTGGAATCCAATATACTGTATCAAAGAAAATGATGGAATCTCTTGTTGATTTATACAAGTTAATTAATTCTTTGTTTGGCTCCATGAAAGGAACCAAGGAAAAGATATTCTCATTTTCTTTGAAGAATGATTGCAAGAGGTAGCCAAAGTCAAATGAAAGATAGCATGAGGAATCCGGTGTATCTGTGAATTGTTGAATCTATTGAAAGCTAAAATCAAGCAAAAACAAAATGGGAAGCTGGAGAAGACAAAGGTAATAAAGTCTCACAAACGAAGGCATTAAAAAAAATTTCCTAGGCAAGAAAGAGCTACCATATAAATTTTTGACAACAAGCTTCCGTCAAGCTTAAGGCAATCCATCCTTGCAAAGTGACAAAAGTAGAATCAATAGGGTAATGATCTACTTTTTCGAGGGGCACAGATGACAGATCGCTGCCCTCAGGCTTTCTGCTGTCACAGAAGTTTTTGCTCCACGTCTAAACCATTAATTTTAGCATCGAAACAATGGGAAGCAAAAAACCTGATCGATAGCCAACGACCCTCATGAAAAGTACTTTTTATTTTTTTTATCGTAGTGAAACTTTCTTGATTATTGTCAATAAGAATTTGCTTGGACCAGCTACACTTTAACCAAGGGTCTTCCGCTGAAAAATGGTTTTACTATTATCCAACGGCATTAATCCCTACCAACTCCATCATATGCAATTATGTACATTGAGGATTGCAATTAAGAAATAGTGCTGCATGGAAAACTATGCCCATGAGGCCAGAACGCAAATGATGCAAAGGTGTAGCTTGAATTGACGTCATGTTTCAAATCCCTTTGTTTTCTTGTATCGAGTGTTCTTTGCTGTATTACGCAGAGACCTGAAATTTGCTGACCCCTCTACGGGTGACTTGACATTTACCCTTTTTTTCACAGGTTTTGCCAGTTGAATCCAATCCACGTTTAAATAACGATGGTGCACTCAAAGCCACGAGCCCACGACGCAAAGGAAAGAAGGGTAAAAAGATCTATAAAATTTAAAATGATAATGTTTAATTTAATTTAAATTAATGGTATTTATTTGATTCGAAATAAATTTAGATGAAATATAAAAATTTGAATTCAAGTTAAATTAAATTTTATATTTTTATTAATTTATATATTTAAAATTTTTATAAAATAATTATTTTATGTATAAATTTATTTAAATATATTAAAATTATATTAAAATAATATATACAATTAAAATAGTTAATAAAATCAAATTAATAAAATTTAATTCAAATTTAAATCAAATAAATTTTGGACACATTGCTACTTGTGTCCGAAACCTATCACATTCCTTCTCTCTATACTGAGAATTTCATTAAGTGTATAAAGTAAAACATTAGGTGGAACTAGCAAATAAAAGAGGTCTAGCGGAATGTCGGACATGTACTCCTTGCATAAACAAAGCATACAAATTCAATGCTTCGGATAAGACACAGAAGAGAAGCCAAAACCCCAGCAACTTCTGTATTTTTTTTCTGGCTATGACAGCGCTATTTGGGGCCAATCTAACCATTAATATCAATTGAATTCGAAAATCTAAGAAAAAAAGAGGAGATGGACCCAACAGTAGAAATTCAATAATGAAAAATTCTGTACATGTAGATAAAATCATAAAAGAAAAGAAGAAAGAGGGTGACAAAAATTTCCGGGCAGACTAAAACTTTATCTTTTTTTGTACAAACAAGGACAATGAAGTAGAGATTCTTCTGCGGGCAAACATCTCAAGAAGCTTTTTATAGACCTGACGTAGATTCCAAGGAAAAATTAGCAGCTCAGTGCCTCATACTTCACTGGAAGTGGACGATTAAACCCAACTTGTGATAGCAAATTCCCAACTATAGCTAGATCCCTGCAAAATACACCTTGAAACACATTTGCATTGGAAGTAGTTGCTGTGGTTTTGTTTTCACTGGAATTAATCCTTTTATTGCAACCCGAAACATCCGATGAATTTGTCGAAGAAGCGAGACTAGTTTCAGGTTCCAATTCAGAGTTAGAATATTGGGTTTGCTGCACTTGAATTGCTGCCTGTGCTGCTTGTAAAGCAGCCGCAGCTTTCTTCCTTTGCTTCTCAGCCGTTTCTTCATCCTTAATGGTAGACATCACGCTGGAATAACCCTTTTGAAGCAATCTGTAAAGAAGCAAAGCCGACATCTTAGCTCTATCTTTAACCGAGTCGAGATCACGCTCATCAGCGAATTCGCATCTATCAATAAAGTTGGTAGCTTTATCCGGCTTGTGTCTTAAACACAGCAGCAAATGAGCCCTCTCTAATTCAGACCTTGAGCACCCACGCCTCAAACCAATCAATGCATAGTAATCAACGTTTCCAGTCTCCCCAGCAGCAACCCTTTGCTTTAATTGTTGAATTTTATTCGTTAACGCACAGAGCTTCCCTGGAATCTCCCTGTACCTCACATTGTGACGCTTCCATACTGGACCTGGAAGCTTCCTATCTCGCAAGATGGAATTGTAAAGAAGTTTCAAGTGTTCAAGGTCGTGTAAACAGTCAGGTAAACAGCGTATAGTTTCCAAAAGTGAGGCCCTGGTGTCAAGCGCTTGGATGCAAGTTGGATCAAGAGCAAGGGTTTTGTTACAATCCGAGATTGACTCAGCTATCCGACCTGAGGCCTTGTAAGCAGAGGCTCGGTGCATATAACACTCCGCAAGAAAGCCCTGAGGGGCAGGACGGCGACCATCGACAATTTTGGAGAAATGGCGGATGGCTTCGGAGTATAAGCCAGCGTCTAAGGCGGCAATGGCAGCGGTTCGACGGCGGATGACGAGCTTGATGTGTGATAGAAGCTGGGAAATGTTTTCGGACTCGTAGAGAGAGCTAGTATTGCGTGGAGGAGTTGAAGGAGCTGTTGTGGCAGCAGAGGAGGTATCTGATGTGGTGATAGTGTTAGGCAAGGAGAAGCTGTCATCAGACCAGCAAACGCTTTCACGACGGAATGCGGCGGAAGCGAGTCGTTTGCCCGTTTGGAGGAGAACCATGGCGTCTTCCATTAGGCCTAGTTGGCAACATGCTTTGCCAAGAACCAAGTACCTGATATCAAATTTGAGTTTCAGTTCAACCGAGTTAAACCTCATGTTTAAAATCACTTAGCTGCCCTTTAATACCAAATCTATGAGTGAATATATTCAATGCATCCCGTTAAGTAAAATTAAATGGGAAAAATTAAAATCAAGAAGTTTTTTTTTACAAGGAAAATGAAATTAATCACTGAATCCATGTCAAGCTGGCTATAGCAAAATTCGGGTCTCTAATTGTTTGTTTTATTTTTTTTAACGAACTTGGTTTGGTTCACTTTAAATGTCATCAGCGCTGGTTTAAGATTTGTCTACCTAAATATTAATATACTTGGTTGTCAAATTTTTTTAAGGGTCAATAGTTGGAAATTCCATTAAGGCTGGCTGTGCATTTACTCAAAACCAATAGAAAACAAAAACATAAAAGGTTGAACCCCAAAAACTAAAGAGAATTGGAAAAGAATAAAAGGAAACAAATCAGCGGAATAAAGAGTGAAAATTTACCTCCATTGCCCTTCTTTCTCGCAGTTTTTACACAACCCAGCCATAACTTTCTTCTTCAAGTCCGAGACAGAGAAACACTTGAAAGATGGGTCACGACCCGGTGAGTCCGAGGACGAGTTATTAGAAGGAAGAAGCTTGACTCTCTCCCTTGAGAGCTGTTGAGACGTGTTATCCGAGGAAACGGAGCCAGAGTCCTCGCTTGACATTTTGAGACTGGGAATGTAGTCTTGAAGCATGTCAGCAACGTCCCTAAAACGCCTCAGATAGAGCAAAGATCTCGCTTTGAGTTCCAGAGCGATCTCAAAACGAGGTGAGAGAGCCAATGCTGCATCAAGAAGATTGAGAGCTGAAGCGATCTCGTTTTGTTCTTGCGTTGCAATGAGACACCTAGCATCCTTAATGTACTTATCTACAAGCTGCAGAGATCAATGCATATAAGCTTTTCTTTTTCAAAAATTAAAACCTCATTTCAGAAAAAAAATGAAGAATATGATGAAAGGTCAATGTAAATAATAGAGAAAAAAATGAAACTTTGTTGAAGACTGGATCAAAGATCGAGGCTTTTTACCTTTCTATCGCTAAGCCACCAGTGTTTCTTCTGATCACTACCAGTCAAACATGGAGAAACAGCCATGGTTGATTTTCTTTGCTATATCCTTGTTGAGGAAGAATCAGAATCAATCAACCATGAACCTCTCTCTCTTTCTTTCTTGCTCCCAAAGCATTTACATTTTTTTCCTTCTCTAATAAATAAGGAGAAAATGAGAGACAGGGGAGAGAGGGAAAATGGGAACTGAGTGGGAGAGAGAGAAGACTGAAGTCAAGGGTTGATTTAAAATCTGTATTGATATTGATACGAAGAGTAGTAAAAAGGGAAGGCTGCGGAGAGAAGAAAGCCCTATAAAAGAAATGAAAATAATATTTTGCCACCTTTGACCTCAGAGAAAGCTTTGATCCTTCAACTTCATGGCTGGCACCACACCATTTTAGATTCTCTCTCTTCACTGTGCTATGTGGTCTATAAGACTACGACCCAAATCTTCCCAATTAAAAAGATTTAGATAGAAAAAAAAAATGGAAATGGCTCTTTTTTTTTATTTCTCCGAACTGATTTATCCGGTGAATGCATGACTCAGACCGGATAAGTCCGGTGAACCATCACGGGTCCTCGGGTTCAACTACAGAGCTGAGGGGGAAAAAGATTAGACGCCAGCGAATTGCCCCAAAAGCAAGTAATAGAGTATAAGAAACCTCATCCAGTTATTTATTTCTGATCACATTGGAATGACCTAAAAGTCCTCACCCTTCTAAATTGTTAAGAGTGCTTTTTCCACCCCCATGAATGTGGGTCTTGAACATTATGGTCCATTAGGTATTTATGGTTTTCCGATGGGGGTGGTGACCACAAATTCTCAGACTGAAGCTACTATTTGATGGTGATTTTAATGGCTCAGAATATGGTCAGCCACATTGTACTTGGGAACATAAAGGCTTTTAGCTTCCTTCTTCCCCTTCCCCATCCATTATTTACTTATACTTTAACCGTTCTTGCTCCCTATGTTGTGTTTCATTCTTTTCATTTATTACTATCCTTCGAATCTTTATTTAATTATGCTAATACTTTTTTCTTTAAGTTATATTCTTAATTAAATTTTTTAATCGTATAACTTGTTTGATTGAAAAAAAAATTATATACATAATTTCTTTTTAAATTAATAATTTTCAAACGATAACTTTAATCACATATCAATTAATTCAAAGATCACAACCGTTCGCAGATTTTTATCCATTTTCAAAGTGTCATCGTACCAATAAGCAACTCCCAAGTAAGGATTAAGACTGATTTTCGAAGCAATTTAAGAGAATGGGGAGAATGGTAACTGAATAAAATGGAGAGGGAGGAATACTAATGTACTTAATTTATGGGAAGCATAGTTATAGGGGGAAAGAAAAAATGGGAAAGTGACTCTGCTCTCGTAAGCCACAAGAATCACGCTTTTTCCTTCGGCAGGTTTTGCTCCGCTTTTTATTTCACCCACATTGATTAATGAATGAATACACATGAAGATGGATAGATGTGCCAGATGGGTTTGGCTTAAAGGCTCTCCAACTTGCCTTTCCTATGCCCCCACAGTCCCTACCTTTACAAAGGAACAGTTCCTGCAATCTCGTGCACCCCTACCCCACCCCCTTCCTCCCCATGTCATCTGATAACCTAGCCTGACTCCATGTGTCATCACTCGATATACGGTCCCACATTACTTGGCTTCCAGATCAGCAAAAGACTTTTCAAATTGGCTTTGGACTTTTTTTTTTTTTGAGACCCCCTCCTGTCTGGTGTGCTATACTATTATAGGATCAATGATTTAAATGCTGAGTTGAGAATTGAGATCATCATCATCAACATAAAATCTAACACAAAACCAACCCCCCCCTCAAAAAAAAAAAAAAAAAACCAAGAAAGAATAATGATCACGTGTACAGTTAATGAATTTTGTAACACAATAAATGGACAATATGCCTTATATTAAAACAATATGAATGATGTAATTGCATTTCGCCTTAACGTGTTTTCATTTTAATATATACTGCTAATCATGAATTTCACACGGTACCTAATATAATTAAATTTGAAATTCTCTTCTATATTTAATAGTGTTACCTTGTTTGAACAATCTTCTTTCTAACTTGCAAAGAGTGATTATGCCACTGCTTTCCTAACATTAATTTGTCACCGGCATTGTTTTTATTTGTTCTTCTTAGCACAAAATAATTAATTCCGTATATCAGTTTAATTTTAGTTGTTGTGTGATATAAATAACTGTAGTCCTTTTCATGGTTATAAATTATACAAATATTGTTGCAACTTGATGATTTAGGACCACAAATTTATGGGAAATATATTTTTTTTAACGAATAAGCGGATGGATATTCGGTTTATGATGCCTTCTTCCCATTATATTTTGAAACAATTAATTAAGAGATATTGTCAAATATATGTTTGATTGCCTTAGTCTAAAATTTCTCTAGCAACATAATGAAGTTTCTTTCTATACATAAGATTAAAATTCATCACTCTATCAATAAATTACTTGATTAATAATAAAAACAATAGTTTTTCTATTTACAAGGACAATGACATTTGATAAGAAAACTAGTTAAAATAAATAAAATTATGGATATTTATGAACCAGTTGAAGCTTTTAGTACCTTTTACCGGTTCAGATTACCAAACAAATCTCCTTTTTTTTTTTTTGGAAAAATCACACAACAAAGCTCATTATTGAATACACTGAAAATTGAAAGAGTTACGACGTAAATCTGATATACTTCGTTAACCAGTTTGGAGTACGAAATAATTTCGTGGTTCATATTCCAGAGAAGTGGAGTACTATTTTATCCTCCGACCGAAAGAAAAACAAAGGTCCTACAGAAAAAAAATAATAATAAAAAAATAAAAAAACGCATGCTAGCTTTTCCTTAGGTGTTGTTTCTTGTTCCCATAAGCTTGGGACCATACTGGACCCATGGACAAGCCAGGGTCTACTAAAGGGGTTGGTTCCTTTCATAAGCATGGCTACAGCTCTTGTACGGCCAAGGCATTCCAGGTTGTAGAAGGTCGAGCTAGCTAGGGACCCTCTTAATCGCAGAAGAAAGGACCGATTTTAGCAGATTGCACGGAATTCAGAGGGTCCATTTTCTGTGTCTTTCTTTGGTAGTGACCCTATATGCGAAGCAGCCTCTTGTACAATTTCGTGTTCCCCTTAGGTGTTCCCTTCAAATCATGAATGAATCTTTTCCTAACTTGTCCTCTCCACAACAATCACCCCATGTTCTTTTAGAATTGCATGTATATAAAAATGAAGGGGAATTGATCAGTTTTCTCTAGGGTAGGTATTTTCTGAGGTCTATGCTCCTTTTTTTGTATGAAAATGGGCAGGGAAATTATTGATGGGGTTTTATTGCTGTTTGCTATCATAAAGGGAATACGGGATATACAGCATTTTCAAAACAGGAGAACAACTTATCATGAACCCATTTATATACACATGCTGTGTCTCTCCAATCTCCATTCTTTATAAATCGATTTGACCTAATTTACACAAGCCATTAAACTTCTTTTATTTATCTCTATTGCTTTTGCCTACCTAGCTTATAATTTACCAGGCCAAATTCTTGTTAAGCCAAAGCATGGTTTCGATACAACTAGAATAATGGGTGCCATTCATGATCTCTTCTACATTTTTTTTTTTTCATTTGGATCTACCGAATAAGTCTATAACTAATTCCTTTTTGTTCCCATTCCCTTTTTAAAACATATATTCACAATTATTTATCATCAGCTAGACAGTTATATGCCATATTGATTCAACAGTTCTAACAACTGACGACTACACTACTACATTTCATGCCTTTCATCTCTTCGCCAACAAAAAATTAGGACATTTTTTCATACTTTTTTGCAAGTTGCCTTTAAAATTAAGCACATGACATCAATAGCTCTCCTTAAGATTTTTTTTTTTTTTTACTTGTGATGAATGGCAAGCTTTATTGCACAATTTTTAACCCGAAAAATGTTATTATTGTGTAAATAGTATTTTGTTTGGTCATAAATTTTCGCATTCAATTAATCTTTTCAAGTAAGTGAATTTTTTTGTCCTTAAACGGAAACTAGTACAAGTTCACCAATCATCAATGATCAAACTTCTTTTGTTGGGACCATATATAAATGTAGTTGTGCAGTTTGTTACTATTAAATTTGCAATATATTCTCTAATTAATGTGTTAATCAGATTGTGTCTAATTAAAGTGATTGAGAACAACCACCTTTATCATTGGATCCAACTTAATTATAGGGCAAAAGCTTCACCAACCCATCAAACCCCCCCCCCCCCCCAAGTCGCCAAAAAGAAAGGAAGGGTAAAGACTAGAACAGCAAAATTATGGAAGGTTTTGGTTGGTTGGACTGCTTAAGAAGCATTAATCCATTTTTGTATTTTATAAAAGCTAAATGGGGAGAGAGGAGATATCATGAGGAACCCACCGAGTCGCGAGGGTGGTGAATGCTTGCAAACAAGATCCTTATTTGAGGGCATCAGCACATATTTATATTTATATGAGATCTCTCTCTTTTGGTGTCAATCTTAGTGACATTAACAATATAAGGATTTCTGAAATAATCAGCTTTGTTTGATTAAAAAAGAGGAGTTTGGTTAAATGGCAGACTATCCCATTCTCTAGACATTTTTGAACACAAGGGGGCAAATTCATGACGTGAACCCCCAAAGATTCTCTCATCAAAAAAACAACTTAAGTTTTGGATAAGCATCTTATATGCTACTTATATAGAGTGCATATATATATATATATACACTTATAAAGTGTGTATATATATATATATATGTATATATATATATTTTATAAGCACTCTTTTCTTTTTTGGCGGCATGACAATGCCTTATTTTATTCAAATTAATGCTTTGTTTAGGGGTTTAAGCCAATCAGCATGTTCTTTTCTTTTTCAATTCATCCGATGCGGAGCGACTCTTTGTTCTAAGGTGAAGCTCTGCAGAAATCAGAGGTGGCGACTGAGGGACGCACGTGTCTAGTGGATGGAGTTTCACGTGGGATGCTCGCCCATGTGCAAAGTCGTGCAGCTTTCTAAAGTGCCAAGCTTGTTAGCAGATTAAAATGGCCAAAAAAAACCAGCTTGGTTTTGGTAGTGCTTTGCTTAAAAAGTTGATAATAATGCAACTGATTTAAGTGTATTACTGACGGAAACTTCAAATTATTGTTTGATTATAATCAAGTTTGTAGGATTACAAGTCTTACCTATTTTTTAAACTAAAATAAATAACTCATTTTTCCCTTTGATCCCCTATATATTTTTGTTTTCATTGCCATCATGTTTACATGTAGCAACCATATGTACTACTTATTTCAAAAACCCATTTGCATAGAGTACGATAACAAAAATTAAAATATTAAAATTGGGTTGCTATGTAAAAATGTTAATGAGGGACAATAGCTTTTGAACTTTGGTTTCAGAAATTTGTACATCATGAGGAATAATTCCTTACAAACAACCTGCCATGCATGTCTCACATTAATAATATTTTAAGGGGCAAAAACAGTTTCTTAAATGCATAATCAAGGAAACTAGCTGCTTCCGTATATATTTTAAAGAATCCGAGAAGATAGTTCATGAATCAAATGGTTAAACCATCCATTTCCTCTGCCAACTTCAATGGTTCATGTCAGAAAAACAGAAGGCCAAAAATAAAGAGTTCGAATTTTGAAATGCTAACCAGTTTTCAACATTTGCTACTAATTAATTTGATACAACAAACGATTATGTCAGACGGGTCTTTATATTAGTACAATCCTGTTCATATTTCAAATTAATTAAATTGTATATACTAATCATATTGTCCTACTAAATAATAAATACGTGACTTGCAATTATAAATAAAGCTTAAGCTACCAGCTGGCCTTAAGCGTTGAATCCATAATCAGAATGATATCGAATCACCTCTGATTTTTGAACCCGTTGACGAACCATTCATTGACATGCCATGCCACCAACTTTGGAAGAAGTCAATGTTCTTTGTTCACATAGAATAATGGAGTTAGTAGGTAGTAATTAACAGATTATATTCAAGAAATGAGGCAGATTTTATAAGTGCCCTGTGGAATCTTGAAAGCGACATTCGGCTGATTGAGGCCATGCTGGACCGCGATTCTAGCAGATTTATTCGCAAATCAAGAATTAGAAATGGGTTAAAAAGCAAGAACAGGTCCGGAGGTGAAAACGGGGAGGTAAAGTTCTTGCAATAATTGGAAACATGTGAAAAAGTGTTCACAGGACTTTTGTTCTCATGTTCTGTCATTTTTGGCTCCAGACTCCAGAGAACTTCTTAGTCCTTCCCTGGAATCTTGTCGAGCACCCCACAGGCCACAGGGGTCAGCCTTTGTTAAAGTCTTACTTATCTTTTAGTGATAATTACTCAAACAGAAAGAAGAAAAACTAAAATTCCGTTCAGATCGCTCACTCCATCTCCTCAGCTCTCCTTTTGCTTACTGTGAAAGTACAACCAATTTTTTGTGTCCACAAACCACAAAAAAGTAAATAAATAAATAAAACTCTTGAAAAATGGAATCTCCAAGAATACCATGTTACATATATACCACTGTTGCGTTGATTTTTTTTTTTCCCATCTAACTACAAAAAGGTCGGGGCCGGCCGGGGATGACTAACGAATGTAAATAATTCTAGCATCATCATGGGGACACCATTGCCAGGGAATAAATACGACGAGCTGTTAGATGGATATTGAATAGCTTACCATCTAAGATTAACAATAACTGTTTTCAACAGGGTTATGGCAAAATTTGATCCTGGCGTCTCCACGCTTGACAACTACGTATCATCAACATATTTCATTTTCATAGATGGGTGAAAAGATGGATGCTCGAGTCACCTAGGAGAAAAAAGATGAGGATGAAATGAAGTACTTGCTGTGGAACAGTAGCCTAAAAAACGAAGCAAGGCTTTAAGGGTTAGGATTCTCTGGCTCGGATTGTTTTCTCAATTGCGCCACTTACTCTATTTGTTAAAAAATGTCAAAATCAGAGCCATACTGCGTGTTTTTATATTGTTTCTTTCGTCTCGGCACATCGCACATGCTAAAGATCAGTATTCGATAACCAATATAATTTGGGAGAACTGGTCATTCTGAACATGATGCCACATGGAACATGATTGTTTGCAGGGTTTCGCCTGCGACTAGAATTAGCTGAGTCATAGTACTTGACCTTACCCTTTTTGGTTACATTTCTAATTACAGAAACAAGTATCATTCTAATTTCTGAACTTTGAATTCCCCGCCAGAATCCAAAGATCTTCGCTTTGTTCATAAATCTGATCACTGATCAAGAACCAGGTCATGCGAATGACATGAGCAAGTGATGTCCACCTCAATATCTGATTATTAATTATATATATAAACTAACATTATTAATATTTGGTGGAAGTGAATCAGTGAAACTAACGTTGAATTGAATTCAAAGTTTTCACATATAATTGTGTCACAAGAGTGTCTGAAAAGTATTGTCATGAATCCGAAAATGCAACGTATTAGCTTTGACGGTTGATAATCAAAGGCATTTTCTAATTCATGGCATCTGGTCTTGAACTGCGAATCTACGGGAAAGGTTATAAATATAGAATTCTCAATTTGCCTTGCTCGAAAATGGTTCTGATCTGTTGGACGAGACAACCAAATAATAACATTTCAATTTTGGTCGTAGCTTCAGCAATTTGGTCTACTCAATTTCTTTTTTTTATATCACTTATGATACTGAAGTATTTGCATATTATACAATTTGGGTTGAGAATAAGACAGACTTATCCAAAAATAAGATAGACTTATTCTTGGTCCAAATCCACTAAATAAATACAAAAATAAAGTGGGCTAGAATAGAAAGATTGTATTCATATTAGCTAGAAAAAAAGAGTATGAATATGGATGAGATTATAATCATATTCATTATTATGTAATCTGCAGGAGTAAATGAGTTCACATGTAAATCTCTTGATTTTAAGCACGATTTTAACAATGCAATATGAAAGTTCCTATACTTAGAAGGATGTTTCTAGCCTATATATTTTCCATTATTATTTGATAGAAGGCAGAATAAAGCTTGTTTTATCCTTAAGTAATCTTTTAGATTGTTCTTCACGTTTTGTATCTCTTAGATGAATTTTCTAGAGTAATGAACTTTTATTGTTCTGTATCATTTATTAGAATTTTTAGGGTGGTGTTTTTGTATCTCTTAGTTTCTAATTTTAGTGGAGAACTTTTATTCCTTTTAATCTAATAATCATATTCTGTCATTATTTAAAATTTTGTTAGTTGTCTTCTTTGTAAGTTTTTCTGCTTGTAGTTAATCTCCACATCTCAATCATCAATTCTCGACATCAAATTGGTATCAGAGCTATGGCAAGTCATTATCGTCAAACACCAGCAGAAGAGGTTGAAGCCAACTATCGATGTTGATCTAAGGGATGCCTTCATAGAAAAAATACGGTAACAGATCTTTCAACTATAACATCAACTGTATATAAGAAGAGATGGAGGAGATAAGGAGGTAACGAAGAAGAAACAAAAAAGATAAAGGAGAAAGCAATCCATACTATGAAAACAACAACGATTCTGATGATAGTACCCTATCTCACCAACGACAAGTCATAAACTATCTACTCAGAAACTAACTTCAACCTGGCATATTGTAGACACCCCAATCTGTCTGGGGTTTTACTTAGGTTAATTTTGTTAAAAAAATGAAAAAATACAAAATAAAAAAGTAAAAAAATAGATAGTTGAATTTATGTGAAATTGTTGGAAATTGTTTATAAAGTTGGAGTTGTGTTTAAAGTTGAAATTCAAAGAAAATTAAGATTCTTTCTAGATTAGAGTTCTCATATTCATAACCCTATAAATACATGCCCACACAAATCTTACAAACACAAAAAAATCAAGGAGAGAGATAGAAAATAGAGAAAACAGTCAAAAAAATTTTTGAAGATATTTTGGGGTTTAAAAAAAAATTTTTTGGGGAAAATCTGAAAAATTCTCAAATCTAATAACTTTTTTCACTCTTTGTCTCAAGCTAAGCCAAGCCGAGCCACTTTTTAAGCCATTTCAGCTTTTTTCCTGCAGTCGAGTTGAGCCTTTCCGTTTTCCTGTTTGGTATTTTTTTTTTTTTATTAATTTATTATATTTATTTTCATAGTATTTTTGCATGATTAAATTTAAAAAAAATAAAAAAATAAATTTTAAGAAACATATTAATTATCCAATGATGAAATTTATAGAAATTTTAAATAGTAAAATTTTATAAAATTTTTAGGTGAAAAATTTTGTCTAAATTTATTCCAAATGGTAGAATAATTCAAATAAAGTTTTAATAAAAATAATTAATATTTATTTTCAAAACAAAA
The DNA here is from genome assembly GCF_002303985.1 of Durio zibethinus. The sequence goes on along the minus strand of NW_019167938.1, from coordinate 4,086,525 downwards.
AAAAAGAATAAAAAGAAAAAAATAAAAAAATGGAATTAAATACAAACTACTCAACGATGATATTCGTTATTTTTAAAATTTCAAATGGTAAATTTCTAATAAATCTCTAGGTGTGAAATTTTCTCTAAATTTATCCCAAATTGTAGAATAATTTAGATTAAAATTTTAATAAAAGTAATTGTATTCTTTTCCAAATTTGGGTTAAAAATATTTGATAATTATCCAAGTATGAGATTCTTATAAATTTTAAATGGTAGATTTTTAAGAAATTTTTAGGTTAAAAATTTTCTTTAAATTGTTCCAAATGGTGGAAGAATTTAATGAAATTTCAATAAAAATAATTGTCATATTATTTTCTTTCCAAAAAAAAATAATAAATAAAAAAAATTCTAAAAAAGCCCAAATAGTAAAAAATTTAAAAATTCTGAAAAGAGAAAATATTTCTAAATTGACTTAAATGGTGAAAAATTTAGAGATAAAAAAAGAAATAAAATGAATTTTTAAATAGGCCTAAATGGTAGAGAATTTAGAAATTCAAAACAAGAAAATATTTTTAATTTGACCCAAATGGTGGAATAATTAGATATATTTTTAACAAAAAAAAAAAAAAAAGATAATTTTTTCGATGATGGAGCCTCTTCAAAAAATCAAATGGGAATCTTGAATACCCTTGAGGTGAAAAAATATTTTTAAGTGTTCTACCAGCTTGATAAAAAAATCTTATAAATTATTTCCAATATTTCAACATAAAAATTTCAAACTATTAGAATTAAGACCTTATGATGAATTTAAAATAATATGGTACCATCTTTCGGATGGGCATGTGCGGGTGCTATAACCTTCCCCACATGTTACCAAACTCTCGAATCCTGTTTTGATTTGTAGATCTAAACCTATTCTTTTAGGGACTTTTAGTCGATCTTAAGAGCTTCTTAAAAGGATAAATTCCTTATGTGATCAATCACACATAATTAAAAAATATTGGTAGCGATTTCATCCATTTGTTAAGTCTAGTTATAGATTTTTGAATCTATATGTTATGACAGTTTGATAACTCCACTAGGGACAGTCATAGAGAGTCAAGCCATACCATTTTAAATTTATCCTATCCTTTGATCTAATGGTTTTAAATTGTAATTATTTGCTTACTAATGTTTTTCTTTTTTTTGTTTCTTATTTGTTTTTTGGGGCATGAAACCAATATATTCCTTTACACACACCATCACATGCATTTGCATTACATGAGCTTTATACCCGAGCTCAGTCTTTTTTTTAAAAGAGTAAAGTACATACACTTTCGTGAGATGATAATCTTCATAATGGCTAGTGAAATACTCTCACTCAAATTGAATCTTTTCCGTGGTAGCCTGTAATGGGTAAGGATTGGATTCCCTTACTAGTTTATGATGAGCAACAATGTAAGAAATAATTTGAGAACCTTCAGTGGTCAAAGTCATCTAAACCTGCATATAGTTTGCACTTAAGAGGTCAGCCTTAGGATAGAGCTCTTCTTACCCAATTGATAGATATAACCCGAAGATAGGACATAAGAAAGAACGGTTTGTGATCTAACTATTTTATGTGTTTGACTTTATGCATTTGCATTATCATGTCATGCATCATTTTCATTGTCATATGTAACATTATGCAACTGTCTCACTTTCATATTAGATTTCATTAATGAAAATGTACATTTCATTCGTGCATCAACATACTAAATATAAAGCATAACATCTTATTTTTCATTATAATTATGGTATCAAGGTTCAAAGATAGCTCCATCAATCAAGAATCCCATACAATCAACTCATCAGTACAACACAAGAGCTTGAGCTGGACAAATAAAACAAGAAAATTTTAATTGTCTTGAAAGAATAGAGAAAGCTTAAGAAAAGCTAGAAGGGGAGTTGAATAGGATTTTGAAGTATTTGAACAATTGAAATAAAAAAAATAATAAAATAAAGTACTAGCCAATAAGATCATCCATTACAAAAGGTGGATGACCCACTGTACCCTCATAATTTGGGCCACATCAAGCCCAACTAGCACAAGATCCACTACCACAGTAGTTCACTTATCTTATAAGGTATATATATCTTGAAATACCATCAGTTTCAAATCTTGGACAATATTAGAGTTATATAAATCTTGTCTTTACAAAAAAAGTAATAGAACTAGTTTAGGTCTCTGATTTAAACGATCCAAATGAGAATGAAAAGTTAAAATAAAAAAATGGGCAAGTCACTAAGGGACTCGAAAGCTGACCAGAAGATTAATATGTTGGAAAAAAAAGCTGCGAGCAGTGGAAGAAGTTAGTTTTTATGGTTTAGTAGATGCTGTTGGACTTTGGTCCTAAATGTGGTTATTCCTCTAAAGTTCAAAGTGCTAGAGTTTGAGAAGTATGACAGTATAAAGTGTCCAAAGACCCACATTACTATATGTTATCGAAAGATGGTTATCTATGCGAATAATGAAAAACTATTGATGCATGTATTTCAAGATAACCTTACGAGCTTTGCTACTAGATGGTATGTCTAGTGGGATAGGATCTGTATTCACTTTTGAAAGGATATGGCCCATGACTTTGTCAATCAACATCGATATATCATAAACTTAACCCCTGATCGCCTGTCTTTACAGAACATAAAAAAAAAGCAAATGAATCATTTAAAGGAATATGCTCAAAGGTGGAAGAACGTAGCTTCTTAGGTGCAACCTCCTCTGACTGAAAAAAAATTATTGTATTATTTGTTAGCATTTTGAAAGTTTCATATTGTGAAAAAAGGATAAGGAATGCAACAAAAAATTTCATCGACATGATGAATTTCAGACGAGATCAGACGAGATCATTGAAAATACCATTAAAAATGATAAGTTAAAAGGGGGAGAAACTAAAAAAACGTAAAAAAAAAAAAGAGACTAAAGCTCAAGTTATGAGCTTTGGTAGACAATTCAGGGGATATCAATCCTATCCACCACAAGGTTATTTCTTATACTATTTGGCTATGAACAATGCCTCATCCTACTCATACCACAACCATCTTACTCATCTACATATCAGTCTATTTTTAACCCCTAAGCTCTCACATATAGCTTTAACATTCAACCTCCTGTAAGACCTTAAATTCATCTTGCTAGCCTAGTAAGTGGTTCACGAGAGCAAGGAATTACTCGATAAAAACTCATATTTGATCCAATCTTTATGACTTATATGAAGTTATACCGAGAGCTCTATAATAATCACTTGATTACCTTCAGTCGTGTAGAGCCACTCAAGTTATCCTATCTCAAATGGTATAATCCTATAGCCTACTGTGACTGTCACTATAAAATTATTTATCATTCCACTAAAAATTACACTACTTTAAAGAATAAAGTGTAACAGTTGATCAAAGATTAAAAGATAAGTTTTGATCAAGAAGGAGCAACAACACCAAATGTTAGTGACAATCCGTTGCCTAATCACAAATTTAATGCTCTAAGTGAGAATCAAGAATACATTTATCCAAAAAAGACCTAGAGAGTTACAGTGAATCAAGAGGTAAGATGTCAATAAAATCCTTCATTTGATTATACAAGGGCATAATTTTAGAGAATGAAGATAAGGCTTGGTTAGAAGTTTTTGTCATTTTAAGAGTAATGTTATGATTTCTTTTATGCAATAGGATTTCATTTGTTATCATTTTAATAGAAGGCAAGGATAATGCATTTCATTACATTTTCTCTTTTATTCAATCGTTATTTCATGCTTTGTCACCTTTCATAACTTTTCATTCCCATTTTAAATTTTAGATGATGAATATTTAGACGATGATGATAATAATTCTGGGACTTAATTTTGAAAACTCATTCACATTGATTTGAGGAGATTATTTGAGCAAAAGAAATCAATCACTAACAGATGTGGAATAGATATGTATTAAAGATGTGTGAAAATTCATGAGCTTATTTTTATCCAATAGATGATGTTTAAGGGAAGCATTCACATTTGAGATGAAAAATGGTCATCTTTCTTTTACCATTTGAAAAATCATTCATTACGACCTCTTTGAGCCTATTATAATTTTTTTTTCTAAAAGAATCTTGACCAATGATCACTCTCCACATTGAGAGGTAATTTTTTTTAAAAAAAGTGGTAAAAGATCACAAAAGGTTTTAAAAATAGCAAAATAAAAGAAAAAAGAGAAAAAAATGAATGCCATACATGATTTACGATAAAGTGATGAGAGTCTTTGTGTGAGGAATGAGATGAAAAAGAAAGTAGTGAAATAATGTGGAATCGGGCAAAATGCCAAGTTGTTTCGAATGATGAGAAATGATATTTTGGTTTTGAACCCTTTAAACACATGTTTTGAGTCTATTTTATCTATTTCTTTCATGATCCCTCACCATAGCATACATTACAACCTTTAAAAATCAATTTGGATCAAATGTAAGTGCTCGAATTGAATGATCATATATTGGGCTAAGGCATGCTTATGATAGGGTAATCGAATTGCTATGTGTGTTAAAGATTAATGTGGAAGAGATATCAATAATAAAATAAAAATAAAAAAATAAAAAATGAAAAAATAGAAAAAATGAAAATGAGAGAAAAGAAAAACTCATATTGAAAACCCGAAAGGGTAATTTGGGTAAAAAAATCTATAAGTTAAGAGTTGGAGACATGGATGGAAAATCAAAGACATCTGAAGATTTCTCAAAGTTGAGGCAAAATTTAATGAGCTCAAAATGATTTTGGCAGTTAATGGAATGAGTTTTTTTTTTTTTTAAATCTTGGATTAATGTTAAGAATTATTTGAGTATTCATTGTTTGGATATTGTTACTCCATTTATTCAATATCGTTCCTAAGGACATGCTTTCAAGTTGATCCTGTGCCTAATTATTTTTGTACTAAACTCATTCCTCATTGATTACTTTTCTTTCAATTCATCTTGTGTTCCATTACTGTTGTATCCCTAGAATAAATAAAAAAAATGTATGGTTGCATTACATTTTTCATGATTTGAAATGATGATGAATGAATGACAATGTGCATAAAAAAGTTTTGCATTCCTTTAAAAAGAAGTCTAAGATGATAATAGAAAAAGGAAGAGATGGTAGAAACCTAAAAAATGGTAATTTGAAAAAGCACATGGTGTGACTAAATGATGAACATGAGGATGAATTGGTCAACATAGCTTGTCAATGGTGATCAAGTGATGAACATAATATGGATCAGAGGATAAAATTTATTCTAAAATGGCTGATACTGAGAAGCCTATAAATTATGGTGAAAATAATATGGGTCAATGGATAAAATTTATTCTAAAATGGCTAATACTGAAAAGCTTGTGAATTATGGTGAAAATAATATGGGTCAATGGATGAAATTGATACTAAAATTTCTAGTACAGAGGAGCCAGTGAGTTGTGATTAAATGATATGAAATAATAGATGAAACTTATTCTGGAATTATTAATGCTAAAAAGTCTATGAATGATGATCAAGTGATGAAAATAATGATGATCAGTTGATGAAACCTGTTCCAAAGTGTTAAAAGCTAAACAAGGAGAAAACATGAGATGGTGGAGTCTTGAGGACCATATTATCACTTTTTTATTAGAATTTCATGAGATTGATATCTACATTGTATGCATTACGTTGGCATTTTTTTTTAAGCATGTTTAAAACTTTGGTTTGGATATGCATTTACATTATGAAGTAAATATTTGAATCATGATTAAGAATATGGCATTGTAAGAATATAGATTATTGCATTTGCATAATTAAGAAAGCACTTGCATCATTAATTATGACATTCAGTACATACAAAATTTTAACTTTGAAAAAAGTTTGAATCTTATCTGAAAAAGAAATTTTGAATATTTTGATGAAGTCTTGAGTTTTTAAATGAGAATCTGAGATTAAATAAAAAATT